>OX030959.1:9763753-9773753 GCA_943735955.1 Piscicola geometra | reverse complement strand
AGGAATGCCGATGTCAACCATTTTATTGAGCAGTCGTTCTCTCCACACAGTGTCGAAGGCTCGGCTGTAGAAAACTGTTTTGGCCTGGCAGGGTGGCCGAGAGTACCCACATTTGAGGCGCAAGCGCCCCCCACCGCACCGCGTGGAGGTTGTTGGTACGCGGCAGTTGTTGTTGCCGTTGTTGTTGTTGTTGTCGCTTTTAGTTCTTTGTTCCTAATCCGCATGACCGAACCATTCCGGTCTCATGCGGAGAAGGTAGGTGAACACCTTCCCCCCTCTCTTTCTCAGAGCCTCATCGCATTGATCGGTGTGGATGAGCTCCTCTCTCTCTTTCCTGCTGCTCTTGCAGTCCCAGAAGTGGTCTGGGTTGGTCTCCACTTCACCACACAGCTCACAGGTGGCGTCTTCATTCAGGATGTTTCTTCGGTAGAACGCTGTGGCTGGACAGTGACCGCTGTGTAGCTGGGCCAGAAGTGTCTCTGTTCGCCTACCGGTGCCATTTTCCCTTTTCAGTGGGGCACCGTAGATTCGTTTTCGTCTGGGATCCAACAGCTCAGGAAGTTTCATACTTCTTTTGAGGATACTCTTGATTGCGACCATGTGACTGACTGTGGTTGCTCGCCTTGGCTTGCGGTGAGTGCGGCTTTGTCTGCCGCCTCGTTGCCTTGAACACCAGTGTGTCCAGGAATCCACTGTACTGTCAACTCATTGCTTCGGCTGGCTCTCATGAGATCCTCTTTTGTCCTACTGAGCTGCGGGTCGTCGAATCTTGCTGCGTTCCGTAGGCTTTCGACACTTCTTTTACTGTCGATGAAGATGGTCGCTCTGCCTGGCTGGTGCTCAACGATCCACTTTGCTGCTAAGCTGATGGCTCGGAGTTCAGCATCATGGGCTGCACAGAGTACCCCTGCTGCTTCCAACCAGACGTCACTAACCACCTCACCCTCCATAACCACCACTGCACTCGGTCGTGTTCTGTCCACCATAGCTCAACTTGCAACGCTTCTTCGTTGTTAGTGGCGTTTGAGTCCCATCTGGGTGAGTGGATGTTGAGGTCAGCGCAGGCAGTTGTGGTGCTCGACTTTTACTCTGACTTGATCGATTCCTCTGGATTGGTCGGGCTTGGAGGGTCACCCTGCTCTTTTTCTTGTGGCGGGTTTAGTCTGCATGGTCGGCCGCATCGCCATAGCTTGTTGTCGTCCTTCATGTAGGAATCCATCCTCGTCTTTGTTAACCCAGTGCACTTTTTGTGGAAGTTTTTCTGGCAGCCTCCGCACACCATCGGCGTCGTGCCGCTGTGGATTGTTCCACTGCAGCTTCCACATTGAGGCCCTGGCTTGCGGTGAACATCACCGGCTCTTAGGATGAAAGTAAGCCAGAAGACATACGCCGGTTTGAGTCCTTTGGCCTCGAAAAACCCATCTTTGTGTCGATGTTGTTGTTGCAGTGTTGTGGAAGTGATGCAGTCGTTGTTTGAAGGACTGCTTCTCGTGTTGGTGTGATGAATTAAGCATATTTGAATGCTTGCTTGTGGCAGGAAGGTGGGAAAGAGCCAGAAGATAGAAAAAAGCTCAGGTAGGTGGATGGATGGATTGATGCATAGATGGATGGATGATGGTGATAAGAGACCGACCGAAATTCGGTTCGGTTTCGGTTTCGGCGCCGAAATTGACAATTTTCTTAGTTTCGGCAATTTTTCGGTTTCGGCCGAAAATAATTTTGTAATTTCGGCTCAATTTCGGTTTCGGCTGAAATGGATCTCATATTTACCGAAAAACCGAAATTTTTATTTATTTATGTAGTTTATCTGATATATTTGTATCCTCAATCAAACTTCCAAGGTTGTCATAGCCAAGCACCCACTGCCTATAAAGTGCTCCTTTACGGCGTGCGTCTCTGTACCGCCTCTGACAACTAAGTCCAACTCATGGCCTGCTCGCGGCAGAACTGCTTCTACTGACAGGAGAAGGGGCGAAGGCGGGTCACTGGCGCCTTAAAACCAGTCGCTTCGGGCAGATGGGGCTCGTTAGCCCGGGAAGGCAACCCATCTAGGAGAAGGAAAACTCTGACTAACAACCGCTGCTGCCTTGCAGGCTATCCATTCATGGAAAAGGCTTTGGGAGTCAACCCCGAGGAAAAATCAGGAGTCGGAGTCCCTAAGGCGGTGGATCGTCATCTATGATGTCCTTCCGGCAACTCCTGCAGCCATGTCGGCTCTAAGCGTGGTGCTTGCACCCCCTTGGATCTAGTCGGCGAAGCCGAGAAGGGGGTTCTGTTGTTTTGGCAGCACAAGACCTCCACACGCTTTGCCCAGGCTAGCGCCCTGGAGATGTTCACTCCAGTCTCGCTTTACGGCGAGAGCACAAACAAGAAGACAGCAGTTTACGGGTTATAAGTCCCTGCTCAATTGGCGTAGAGCTGGACGCCACGGGTTGTCTTCAATGGTGGGAGGGACCCTCGCAGTCCCATGGCAACTACCGCCCGTCCTAAGCCGGGCAGCCCCCGGTCAATAAGGTGTTACCCGTCACGGTCTGCCTGCTTCAGTGGGTGCCTGGAGCTTAGAGCACAGTTCAACAAGCAGGCCGTTATCTTCACGCACCAAACAACTACAAGTTCAAAAAGATGGAGATTCCAGCTCTCCGTATCGCAAGCTGGAACGTACGTACTATGCGCACTGGACTGAGTGATGACCTTCGTGAGATTGAAGACCTTCGCAAGACTGCAGTCATTGATCATGAGCTGCACAGACTAAACGTTGATGTTGCAGCCCTACAGGAAACGCATCTTCCAGAGTCTGTATCCTTGAGGGAGGAACACTACACGTTCTTTTGACAGGGGAAAGGAGAAGAAGAGACCAGGGAACACGGAGTCGGCTTCGCCATCAAGAACACCCTGCTTTGTATGTCCGAACCTCCTTCCCGCGGCACAGAGAGAATCCTCACTACGCCTTCTCACAGCATCTGGCTTTGCTAATCTTCTGTGCATCTATGCACCGACCATGCAGGCCAGCACCGAGACTAAAGATCAATTCTACGAACAACTAAGCAGCGTTGTTGCCACAGTTCCTGCTTCCGAACATCTCTACCTTCTGGGAGATTTTAACGCCTTTGTTGGCTTTGACCACGACTCATGGCCAGATGTGCTGGGTCACCATGGCATCGGGAAAATGAACGAAAACGGTTAGAGACTACTCGAATTCTGTTGCTACCACAACCTGTGCGTAACAAACACATACTTCCAGAGCAAAGCATGTCACAAGGTGTCCTGGAGACATCCAAGATCAAATCATTGGCATCAACTGGACTTGATCATCACCAGGCACAACTCGTTGAACAACGTCCGCAGCACCAGAGCTTACCATAGTGCCGATTGCAATACAGACCACTCTCTGATCGCGTCAAAGATAAAGTTGCGCCCAAGAGGCTCCACCTCTCCAAGAAGAAATGCCAGCCGAAAATCAACACTTATCAGACCACCCATCAGGCCAAGAACCAGGAGTTCATAGATCGGCTGGGGGAGCTGCAACACTGCGACCAAGAGCCTAATGCGGAAGTCAGATGGAACTCGCTCCGGAATACCATCTTCAGAACTGCTTTACTCACGTATGGTAAAAAGGAACACAAGAACACCGATTGGTTCAAAGCGAATGCGGCAGATCTTGAGCCTGTTATTGACGCCAAGAGAAAGGCATTGATTGATTACTAACGCGACCCGAGTCAGTCCACCTTCGAAGAGTTGAAAGCTGCCCGAAGAAAAGCCCAGCAGACGGCTCGACGCTGCGCAAATGACTATTGGCTTCAACTGGCGAATAGCATCCAACAAGCGTCAGACGCTGGCAACGTAAGGAGCATGTATGAAGGCATCAAAAAAGCAACAGGCAAGTCAGCAAAGAAGACTGCACCCTTAAAGTCCAAATCAGGAAAGACCATCACAGACAAAGACAAGCAAATGGCAAGGTGGGTCGAACACTATCTGGAGCTTTATTCCAAAGAAAACTCTGTGACTCAGATAGCACTGGACGCTATTGAAGACTTGCCAGTCTTGGAAGAGCTGGATGTCGAGCCGACCATGGACGAACTCAGCAAAGCTATTCATGCCTTAAAGAGTGGAAAAGCACCAGGAGACGATGGCATCCCACCAGAAATCATCAAATGTGGTAAACCGTCTCTACTAGAGCCACTTCACAAGCTCCTTTGCCTATGTTGGAGAGAAGGTAGAGTTCCACAGGAAATGCGCAATGCCAAGATTGTCACCCTGTATAAGAACAAGGGCGACCGCAGCGACTGCAACAACTACAGGGGCATCTCACTGCTTAACGTCGTGGGTAAAGCTTTCGCACGCGTTGTCCTCAACCGTCTCCAAGTCCTAGCAAGTCGTGTGTATTCTGAATCGCAATGCGGCTTCAGATCAGGAAGATCCACAGTCGACATGATCTTCTCCGTGCGTCAGCTCCAAGAAAAGTGCAAAGAACAGCGGATGCCGTTGTATATCGCCTTTATCGACCTAACTAAGGCATTCGACCTTGTAAGCAGGAACGGCCTATTTCAGCTACTCAAGAAGATCGGCTGTCCACCTCGGCTGCTCAACATTACAACTTCTTATCACGAAAACACGCAAGGTGTGGTCAGCTACGATGGAGAGACCTCAGAATCGTTCATAATCAAGAGTGGGGTCAAACAGGGTTGTGTGCTAGTGCCTACCTTATTCGATATCTTCTTCTCGATGCTGTTGAACTTTGCATTTAAAGAGTCTGCCGAAGGTGTCCATTTACACACCAGAAGTGACGGGAAACGGCTGAACATGGCACGCCTAAGAGCAAAGACAAAAATTCGCACTGTCCTCATCAGAGACATGCTGTTCGCTGATGATGCGGCCCTGGTGTCACACACGGAGGAACACCTTCAGCAGCTGATGAATCGCTTTGCTCAGGCTAGCAGGGAATTCGGTCTGACCATCAGTATAAAAAAAACCAACATCATGGGTTAAGACATTCCTGTTCCACCCTCAATCACAATCGACAATCAGGTGCTGGAGGCCACTGACAAGTTCACATACTTGGATTCCGTCATTACTAGCAGCCTATCCCTCGACATTGAGATTGATAAGAGGCTCGCCAAAGCAGCCAGCGTCATGGCCAGATTGAGCAAACGTGTATGGATCAACAACCAACTGACACGAAACACCAAGCTCAAAGTGTACCAGGCATGCGTTCTCAGCACTCTGTTGTATGGCAGCGAAACCTGGACCACCTATGCCAGGCAAGAAGATCGTCTCGAAAGCTTTCATCTTCGCTGTCTCCGACGCATCCTTGGCATAACATGGCAAGACAAAGTCACCTACACAGCAGTACTCAATCAAGCCAACTCACTCAGATTACACCTACTTCTATGCCAAAGACGTCTACGCTGGCTGGGTCACGTGCGTAGAATGGAAGAAGGTCGCATACCCAAGGACATCCTCTATGGCGAGCTGGCTACAGGACACCGTCCAGTTGGTCGCCCGCAACTACGCTTCAAAGACCCTGGCCGATGGGAAGAGCTAGCCGATGACCGGAGGGGCTGGCGCCAGACTGTCCACAAAGGCATCAAAAAGGACGAGGAAGAACGCAGGCAACATCTGGAATCCCGAAGGCAAAGAAGAAAAATGAGGCAGCAGAATCAGGCTCTCGATCCTCCATCTGACTTCACCTGCAGCCGCTGCAGCAGAGACGGTCGATCCAGGATCGGTCTGCTGAGCCACTCTAGAAGCTGCCGTCAAAGAACACATCAGAGCGCTATCATCATCTCACGAGATGGATGAATGCCAACAACAATCAAACTCGAACTATTAAGTTTGGGTTCGATTCTCATCTCTATTAGATATCTATTAGAGATCGTGGTTGATTGATTTATCGGTGTCATTAGACTAATTGTTCGAATAACATATACAAGCATCTGGAACAACAACCATTGTATTGAAATTTAAGTTAATTGGCATACGTTCAATGATGATATTTAACAAAACTTTTTTTTATTATTTATTTTACAAAAACATTTGTTTACAAAAATTTTATTGTCAAAAGTAAGTCTCTGTATATCCTCAATCGAACTCAAACTATTAACTTTGGGGTCGCTTCTCATCTATATTAGAAATCTATTAGTTAGCGTGGTTGATTGATTTATGGGTGTCATTAGACTAATTGTTCGAATGACATGTACAAGCATTTGGAATTCTAGATATCCATGCTGAGATAAACAGTGTATATGAATCGAAAGCCCGAGAAGATTTGGCTTCGATTCATTAATTCAAAAATAAATGCAAGCGTATCTTAAAGAGCCTAGAATCAACAGAACATCCAATATTTTTGTGTATTGGCATTGCAGTCAATATTCATGTCTTGAGCCTGCTGCTCGAAAATACAAGTGTGGCTAGCGAGCAACTATTTAGTTCTGCAGGGCAGATCGTCGCTGCAGCTTTTTTGGTGAAAATGTTTAAAAACAGTTATTTCTTGCTTACAATATTCGTTTGTTTGGATTTAATTATAAAACAGAAATTGTCATCATTCAATAATATTTTTTGATTTTAATAAACAATTACTTATGTAGACCATTTTTGTTGTTGAACAACTTTTATTGGCTTAAAATACATGCTTGTTTGGATTTACTTATTAAACTGGCATTGTCATCCTTAAATACTATTTTTTTGTTTTTAATAAAAGTTGGGAAAAATTTCGGTTTTGGCCGAAATAAAAATATCTGTTTCGGTCGGTCTCTAATGGTGATGGTGATGATGATGATGATGGTGACGATGATGATGATGGTGACGATGATGATGATGGTGATGATGATGATAGTGATGGGATGATGATGATTGCTGATTTGTGCAGACAACAGCAGCGACGGAAAGGAGAGCACAGGCGGCAATGTGGCGCAGGAGCAAGGGAGCCAGCAAGAACAATCGAAGAAACATGCGAAGCTGCACCAAAAACCGCTCAAGACCACGCAACAACAACAGCAACAAAAACAGCTACAACAACAAGCAAAACAACAACAACAACACCTACAACAGCTCCAACAAAAACAACATCAGCAGCTCCAACAAAAACAACATCAGCAGCTACAACAAAAACAACATCAGCAGCTACAACAAATTGCGAAGCAGGTTCAAAAATTAGAAAAGCAACAACAACACCAAAAGTTGATGCAGCAACAACAACTGCAAAAGCTGCAACAAAAGGCATTGCAACAACAAAAACAACAACAACTGCAAAAGCAACAACAACTGCAAAAGCAACAACAACAGCAACAACAACAACAAAACCTGCAACAGCAACCTCAACCACAGCAACAACAAAATGTGCACCATCAACAACACCAAAAACACTTCCAACAACAACAGCAAAAGCAACGACAAGCACAACACTCAGACGCTCCGAGCAGCAGCAGCAGCAAAGACTGCATCACACCGCGCCACTTCACGCACATCAAGTCCTCCAACTCTGTCGTCTCTGCAGCCTCCCTGCAACAACAACAACAACAACACTTCTTCTACCAACAACAGCAACAACAACTAGCCTTTCAACACCACCACAAGCAACCTCAGGTCTTTCCACTCCACGCCCTTTATCAGCAAGAAGCCACCACTGCCACCACTGCACCACGAGCTCCCTTCTCCAACTACCACTACGCCAATCCACGCAAGGAAACGCATCAGCCACAACAACAAAAACAACAACAACATCCACAACAACAACAACAACAAAAACAACAACAACAACATCCACAACAACAACAACAACAACAGGCTTCGACTCCGAGGAATGCGTAGATGAACTCTGATCTGCAAGCCTCAGTTGCACTCTTGCCATCCCTCCTTGCGTCATCAGACATCTAGTTGAATGTTGAGCATTGGCAAGGGTGCTCATGATGATGATGTGCTTGTGGAGGGGTGGCGTGCTGTGTTGAGACTTGTTGCTTATAAATACTTGACTTGCGTCTCAGTTATTATAACAATTTAATAAACTACTTATTATAAATAAACACACTCGCAATGATCATATTTGATGTGGAAGACAACGACGAGTGACGCCAACGTGGCGAACATCTGAACGATCTTGACGCAGGTACAGATGACGCAAGCATTCGTTTCTTCCTGAAGACAACTTCTCAGGTGAATGCGAATAGTTCTTAGGTGCACTGCAGAAGAAGCATCGCAATGAATGAGCACTGCCGAAGTTGCTTTGACGCCACGCCAGACACTCTTCACTCGCTTGAATAGAGTTTGCGTGCAATAAGAGGTCCCAATGATTCCGAGCAGTTAACAGGTGAAAGCACCATTGCTGTGTGGTCAAAATGACAGGAAAGTGAGAATGATAGGCATGCAGCAAGTTCAAGTCGGTTGATGCAAAAGCTTCAAGCTTTGATTTTCAAGAATGAATACAAAATTTTGAGTGCGTGATGATGATGATGTTTTCTCTTCTACATCTTGGCGGATTGCTGTGATCTTGCCCTCACAACTTGTGTCCTTCACATCTCGAAGAGGTTCACATCTTGGGAGAGGGGCAGTGGAGGTGGAGGAGGCTTGTGCACGTCAGCACAGGGCTTCTGCAGGCAACTGGAGGTCAACAGACCTCTCTTTCCTTGGATGAAACCCCTCTTCAGCTCCACCAAGATGAATCTGCCATGGGTGGGTGGATGGGTGGGTGGGTGGGTGAATGAATGGGCAAGTGGTTGGATTGATGAATGGGTAGATGGTTGGAAGGGTGGTTGCAGGGGGCGCAACCCGCCAAAAATGCTGAAGGGTTCAGCTTTGGTAAAAGAATGAATTATTTAACTCATACCGCCGCTGTTGCGTTTTCGCAACATCAATTATTTTTATTTTTTTGCTGTTTTAATACCGAGTTTTTCACATTTTTTGTAGAATAAATTTGAAATTTCAATTTCATAAGTTACATTTTTTAATTTTTATATTTCTAATATTTTATTTCCTGTTCACATTTTACATTTCCCAAAACAATCTTTCTTCGCTTAGATAATTGTTCAATTTTTTCGTTTGATTTTAGTATTTTTATACAAATTTAGATTTAATTTCAGTGTTAAAAGAAAGTTTATACTTGAATTTAATTTCATATTTTGTATTAAAAAAAACTTTACACGTTTTAATGCATTTAAAAATCAATGTTGCGTTTTCGCAACTTCGACGTAATATGATATCATATGATTTTTAATAAGCCTATTAATTTATTACAATATTCATTATGAAAATTTGAATTTCGTCGATGAATGTTGATTTTTATATTTTGAGAAAAAATTCCAAACCGCAAATGCTTTGCACTTGAAGCTTTTATTGAAGAAAATATAATTTTTTTACCTCTCATAGACTGATTATAAAATTAAAATAAAGATAACATTCGTCGTCAGTGTCGTCTTTGCAACAGCACGACATGAGTGTGCTGTTGTAATTCACGTTAAATATGTTGCTTTGTTGTAATTAAAATAATAATAATTCTTATTATAACTAATAAAATAATTTATGCTTAAATATTCCTTACTGCATAGAATTATATAACACTTTCTGCTCACGTTGCGTTTCCGCAACACTTTTTCCCATTAAAACTTATGAAATAATTGTTTTAAGTTTGCTTAAGTTATTATTATAACCATATAATGCAAGTCTAAATGTAAAATTCATGTTAACTTTTTTTCTGGCAGCGGCGTTTAATCAAAAGTATCAATTATAATTGATAAAGAATTTAGATAGAAAGAAAAACTGCAAACTAAATTGCAAAGTATTCTTACTTACGTCATCATTTTAAAACTTAGGTAAAAAGTAATACATAATTTTGATATGAGATCCTAGTCTATAATTTTTGTAAATATTTAGTTTAAACTCATTTTTCGATCAGTTTGTAAAAATCTTTTCACCATTTCATTTACTGGAAAAAGTGCAGTAGCTGTTTTGGTAGCAGATATTCTCAAACAAGCTTTGCAAACGACGAGCAGATACAGTCGTCCTAAGATGA
>OX030959.1:9728753-9758753 GCA_943735955.1 Piscicola geometra | reverse complement strand
TTAAAATGCTTTTATAACAAAATTTATAGATTTTAACAAATGTCATTATATCCATAATTTTAACGATATTACACCCCGGTTTGTGAAAGTTGATCTTTTAATAGATGCAAATTGTAATTTCAACGATTTTTCAGTTATTTTCACGTGGCAATGGAATCACAATATGCACTGTGACCCAAGGATGCCACTATTTATTTGTTGATAACTGTGGCAAATGTGAACTGATTTGTAATTTTTTTAAACTGTTTGACTCAGAAATCAATGGAAAACTAGATTTTATTCAAATTTAGTTTTGTTTTTCAATATGCAGTGTCTTCATCTAGTGAAAAGTGTGAAAAAATAGAAAAAACTATCATGTGAAACACATAAAAAAATAATTTTTAAAGTTTCAAGTATTAATTAGAGTTTCCAGCTCATTCAATTCTTTTTTTCATTTTCTTTTCATAAAGTTTATAATATAGCCATTTATTTCGACTTCTTCAATATGCATGACCACTACCTAGTGAAACTAAAATAAGTGTGAAATAAGCAATAACTGAAATAACTGCAATAACTGAAATAACTGCAATGACTGTAAAACAAATAAACATTTTTTATGTTTTATTTATATTTTATTAAATAAATTTTTACTTTAAAAAAATTCTTTAATTTATTTGTTTTTGACATGACATTTCTTGATATTTTCACCCTTGTTTCAGTTCCACTGGCATTTTAAAATGTTTTAGAAAATCTGAAAATCAATTTAAATTTGCCAAAGTTACATACAAATATACAGTTGCATGTTTCTTGGCCCACGGTGCAGTTAGTGATGTTTTCTATCTGCGCTATGCGAATCAATAAGTTTTTCAAAAGTTTTCTAAAATGAAAATTATTAATATCAACAAACCAAACAAATTTCGAAGTCAAATCCAATCGAATAAATTCATTTCTAAATTAAAAAATCTGATTTCTATAAATCGGAACTTCTTCCGAGTTTATGAAAACACTCAGTTGAAAATTAATCGGGAAAACCTTCCCAGCACACCTCATCCCGCCACCACACCGTCTCACATCAAGATAGATTGTGTTGGTGCTGAAGTCATAGGCTCTTCTCACCTCCTCCTCCCCTTCCTCCTCACTCCTCCCTCTCCCTAGCAAGCCCCTCCCCTTCTGGCCACAACTGCAGCTGACATCGTCACTGTCTGCACAAGCAACACTGCACTGCTCACTCGGCAAGATGGCTTCCTCCTCTCCCACTGCATCGTCCCAGTCCTCCTCCACCCCCTCCAAACCACCCCCCTCTTCTGCCTCCTCCTTCTCCTCCAAACCACCCCCCTCTTCTGCCTCCTCCTTCTCTTCCAAACCACCCCCCTCTTCTCCCTCCTCCTTCTCCTTCCTCTTCCTCTGCAGACGCAGGCATAGCAGGTCTCCCTTTTCTTCCTTCTTCTCCCATTTTTCAATCTCTCTCTTTCCCTCTTTAAATCTCTTCATTTCTTTTTCCTCTCTGGCCTTCTTTCCTTCTTTTTTTTCTGATTTATTCATCAGGAATTCTCTCGCACCATACTTAACCACCTTCCCACTAGACCTGTTCCCCATCTCTTCTTCTTCTTCTTCTTCTTCTTCTTCTTCTTCTTCTTCTTCTTCTTCTTCTTCTTCTTTTTCTTCTTCTTCTTTTTCTTTTTCTTCTTCTTCTTCTTCTTCTTCTTCTTCTTCTTCTTCTTCTTCTTCTTCTTCTTCTTCTTCTTCTTCTTCTTCTTCTTCTTCTTCTTCTTCTTATTCCCTCTCTTTCTGTGTGTGTGTATGAGAATCTTGGTCAGAAGTGGAAGCAGGCTGCCACGGGATGTGATGGGAATGAAATTGGAAGTGGAAAAGGAAGGGAAAAAAAGTTCTTCGAATTGAGAAAATTACATTTTAAAAAAGCTGTGATTCAATCTAACTTTCGGCTGACGCACCTAAAAAATTCAATGCAGTTAACTAAATTGATCAAACTTAAACTTTTTAAACTTATTTATTGTTTTGCGCTACAGAAAAAGTTGAAAACATTTTGTTTAACATTTATTCCACGTTTTTAAGGTTGCATTTAATCAAAAAACTTCTAATTCGTTTTAGATTCGCAACATAGCTTCCAGGCGTTGAAGGATATGTATTAGTACTGCATCTTGCACAAGAATTATGCCCTCGAGAGTCCAGCTCATGGCATTCGTTCAAAGAAAAAGGATTTCGAACTGAGAAAAGATTAATCAAAGATTTTTAAGAATTGCCACATCATTTGACCCTTGATTCAAACTTTAAAATAACTTCAAAAAAATTAACAAGAATTAACATGGAAAGAGTTGGAGGAACTATAAGAAGATAATAAAACCTTCAAAAATATCCAGCCTTCACCAAACAAGAGACTACGAACACATGTAACTTCAGATTCTGAAGATGAAGATGCCTCAATTATTACTAAGTCAATAATTCAACGTTATAAACAAGAATCTGATGTAGGCTTTGAGAGTTGTCTTCTTTTTCCAGTTTATAATCAAAAGAACCCCCTAAAAGTTTTTCAAGTATCAGCATAACTGGACATTTTCTTATTCTGTCGGACCTTACTGTCCCTCAGTGACCATAACTTCATCCATTAGCTTCAGTGAGCTGAAAAATCTTTCTCCAACAAAACATTTGGTAGTTTTGAAACTAAAATAAAAACAACGATGGCACTCAACTCCGTCATATACTGGACCCATTGTTCCCTGGTAGAGCTAATGTTGAATTGAATAAGCAAGACGGTTGCGAATACACCAAAACTTGAATCCAAACCTTTTTGGCTTCTCTCTCATGAATTGTTTCGCCAAATTTCCCATAATGTATACTGCCATGCTTTCATCAACACTGGTGCTTCCAAGGAGGCATTTTCTATCAATTTTTGATTTAGCAAAACAATTAGAAGTCTAACTTCAGTGAATGTATTTAAGTGTCTTATTCTAACTTCAGTGAATGTATTTATTTGTCTTATTCTAACTTCAGTGAATGTATTAATTTGTCTTATTCTAACTTCAGTGAATTTTTTTTTCTTCAATTTTTGCACAACGGATTAAATGAATATTAAAAAACTTATAGTAAAATTGGACACATGCTAACTGCTCCAATAATGAAACATTCATAATTTGTTAAAAATTTATGATAAATAGATTAGAATTTGATGAGACAACTTTAATTAAATATGATGGAAGTTATTAAGAATAAGCACACAAAAAAATACAAAAAGTTTGACAATTTTAGCAATTATTTTTTTTAGCCATGCTTTTAAAATATTTTTTTTCGTTTTTAAATTTTCAAAAAAAATCACTAAAAATATCATTTCAAAACAATCAACAAACTATTAATACCATATTGTAGTTAATTCCCTCATAAACAAATTTCAATTTAAAAATTAAAGATTTACTGGTTATTTAATTTTCTGTTAATTTTTTTTCTTGATGTTCCAATAATGGAACACTGAGCAATTATGAGTTAAAGAAAATATTCTTTGACGTTCAAATAATAAATTTTATGAAATGTCAGAACTAGCAAGTTTCGATATCGGATCATGACCGGGAATCGAGTTGCGGGAACGGGAAAAGAATTCTGGACGAGGGTGGAAGGGGATGGTCCGGTTTGGAACGGCTCCGAGGAGAGGAAAGAAGGGTGCTTCGAGAGGAGGACCCGCTATGTCTTTGTGCCAATCGCCAAAGAGTGCCATTAAAATGACACCAAAAACGGAACTAAGAACGCCAAAGCTAGCTTTCAAAAAAAGCAAAAAATTGTCGAAAAATAGAAAAAGTTAATCCATCAAAACCACGTGCAAGTGAGGCTGCAGGAATGGCTAGCTTCAGTGAGGCTGCAGAAATGGCTAGCTTCAGTGAGGCTGCAGGAATGGCTAGCTTCAGTGAGGCTGCAGAAATGGCTAGCTTCAGTGAAGCTGCAGAAATGGCTCACGCTTCCAAGTCTTTTTCAGAGAGTGTTTTCGAAGCAGTGCATGCAGGTGCTTTGTGAGCAGGTGTCTTTCTCTTTGTCTTTCTGCTTTTCAGCGCATGTCAGTCTCATTTCGGAGACTTTTCATGGCCTCAGTTGCTTATCAAACTGAACTGCCTAAAGACTAATTTTGATCGGTGCTTCTCTGACTTCAGATCACAACAGTCTGGCTTTTACTATAACTGTCACTTGAATAAGTTATAAGAAAAAATGATTGTTTAACAGGGAGAAGTAATTAAATTATTTAATGAGTTATAAGAAGTAACGATTGTTTAACATTGAAGAGTAGTTACATTGATGCTTTATTACATTCGATTACATCTGGCTAGAGCTGCCAGCCAAATCTTTGTTACAATTTTGGTGAGCTGGCACGAGTCCTCGGCGGATACCCGAATAAGCCTGATTCTCGGCTGCTTGTAAACATTCGGCCGAAGTCAAGAAGTAAAATGTCGACAATAAAACACTTTCATAACACTTCAGAACAAATTTCATTCTTTCCAACAATAAAATAGAGTTTCCTATTTTTTCCTAATTATGAACGGATTTTTTATTTACCTGAAAGACATTTAAAATATTAGTTTATAATTGTCATGAATAAAACAGATTCGATGTAGTCCATCAGCTGTTGGGCTCGATCGTTTGCTGTTCATTACCAAACCAGCAGCTGAACACGCACTCCACTGGTGCAGATGCTGCTGCTGCTGCTGCTGATGATGATGATGATGATGATGATGATGATAGTTTAGTTTAGGAAGTTAAAACCACGCAGATCTTTTGACCTCTATAATGGTTATAAAAAAAATGTATTAAAAAAATAATAATAATGAAAATATGTTTACAAAATAATAATAAAATAATAAAAATAAAATATAAAATATAAGAAAAAATAATAATAATAATAAAAAACATATCTAATAATAATTATTATATTGAAAAAAATATATATTTATGTTTATGTATATAAATTATTTTTTACTACTATGTCATAGTCGCATTTATAGTTGTACATCATGGGATGCAGGGGCGCATCCAGGGGAGGGCTGGGGGGGGGGCTCAAGCCCCTATTCGAAGGGTTTCGCAATTTTTCGAAAATCGATGAGTTTTTTTGTTGGGGGGGGGGGGTAATGAATTTTTCAATATGCCATAGGACAATGATATTTGCTCTGGATGGCCATCGGGTCTTTATCTCACGGAACATTTCGTATATCAACACAGAACATAAAGATCCAACCAAAATAACACTATCATGTCACAAATTCTAAAAAAATAGAGTACCACTAGACCTTAACTACATTTCTTAATCTTTACACTTTTCATATGTAAATTTTTCCAGCCATGACACAGTATATAATGAACAACGCAGATAGACAAAATAACTCCCGAGCTTTCAGAATTATCTTTCATGGAAAGGATGCAGAAACTGTGTAAAGGCAGCTCAAAACCACATCAACACATCAAGTTTACGTGCGGATCAGTCTGATCTCATTGCATGTATCGAACTGCAAGAACTCTTTTGAGCCACAAGCCTTCAGCCCGAGTTGCACTATATGCTCGATGTTGCTCTGACTCTGCCAGTTACTTCATCAGATGCAGAAAGAGCATTTTCTAAACTTCGGCTTATTAAAATTCATCTTAGGACGACTGTATCTGCATGTCGTTTGTAAAGCTTGTTTGAGAATATCTGCTACCAAAACAGCTACTGCACTTTTTCCAGTAAATGAAATGGTGAAAAGATTTTCAAAAACTGATGACGTAACTCTAAGAATACTATGCAACTTAGTTTGTTGTTTTTCTTTTTGTATTCTTAATAAACTATCTAAATTCTTTATCAATTATAATTGGTAGTTTTCATTTAGCCCATTTACCGCCGCTACCCGAGAAAAAAGTTAACATGAATTTTACATTTAGACTTGCATTATATGGTTATAATAATAACTCAAGCAAAATTGAAAACAATTATTTCATAAGTTTTAATGGGGAAAAATGTTGCGAAAACGCAACGTGAGCGGGATGTGTGACATACTTATGTGCAGTAAGAAATCATAAATAAACCAGATTTATTAAAACAGATTAAATTGCAAATAGTTCAATAAAATTATGACGTCTAATTATTTTATTAGTTATAATAATAATAATAATAATAATAATAATTTTAATCACAACAAAGTAAATTATTTAACGTGAATTACAACATCACATTCTTAAACTTTCGTGCTGTTTCAAAAACGACACTGACGACGAATGTTATCTTTTTATTAGTTATAATAATAATAATAATAATAATAATAATTTTAATCACAACAAAGTAAATTATTTAACGTGAATTACAACATCACATTCTTAAACTTTCGTGCTGTTTCAAAAACGACACTGACGACGAATGTTATCTTTATTTTAATTTTATAATCAATCCATGAGAGGTTAAAAAATTATATTCTTTTCATTAAAAGCCTCAAGTGTGAAGCATTTGCGGTTTGGAATTTTTTTTCGAAATATGAAAATCAAAATTCATCTACAAAATTCAACTTTTAATTTTAATTTTATACATTTCATAATACATTAACATTAAAATAATAATTGTATTATTTTCATAATAACTATTGTAATGAATGACTAGGCTTATTAAAAATCATATGAAATGATATTACGTCAAAGTTGCGAAAACGAACCATTGATTTTTAAAAGCATTGAAAACTTTTTTTACAAGTTGTTATGAATATAAAAATCTTAATTTAAGTATTAACTATTTTTTTTACCCTGAAATTAAAACTAAATTTGGATAAAAATACTAAAATCGAACCAAAAAATTGAACAATTATCTAAGCGAGAAAAGATTTTTTTTGGAGAAATTTTAAATGTGAACAGGAAATAAAAGATTATAAATTGAAAAAAGTTACAATTGAAATTTAACTTATGAAATTAAAATTTATCAAATTGAAATTTGACTTATGAAATTAAAATTTAAAATTTTGTGAAAATACTCGGTTTTGAAACAACAAAAAAATATATCAATTGATGTTGTAAAAACGAAACAGCAGCGGTAAAGGCGTTAAACAATTAACTTTTTTTCTACTTAAGTTGAGCCCCCCCCCCAGCATTTTTTGCTGGTTGCGCCCCTGATGAGATGGTTTTCCCAGTATTTATCTAATTTTATTTTAAATTTATCTGTATTTTCAGCTTTTACGATCTCATCAGGCAAGCTATTCCAAACTGTTAGCACTTTATGTGTATAAAAAAAATTTCTTGTATTCTTTTGGCACTGTTTTTTGGATAATTTTAGTGAATTTCCTTTTGATTGCCTTGTACTAAGTGTGAAAATATCTTCCGTTATTTTACTGTCATATTTATTATTAAGTATTTTATAGGTTTCGATCATGTCCTCTCGAAGTCTTCGGTATTTTAATGTTGGTAACTTAATTACTTTAAGTCTATCGTTGTAAGTCTTGTCTTTTAGATAAGGTAGCATTTTTGTATCCCTTCTTTGTAGATTTTCTATGCAATCAATTTGATTTTTCAACGAAGGACTCCATACACTGCTGAGGTATTCTAGATGGGGCAGTTGAGTGAGTTGCCGATGGGAGAATGCTGCAGCACCGCAGGAGGTGAGGCCGTCAAATAGTTCGTCAAGAAAACCATTTGGATCTGTTTTACATTTCCACCACAAACAAAAGTTGAACTCGGTAGCTGTAAACATAAACAACAACAGGTGATGGCACTTTTATATATTTTTTTGAATCAGCTTATGTTTGGTCTCTAACAATTACAAAAAGCGAAATTTGTTTATTGAATTTTCGGCTAAATATTTTAAATTACGCCTTCAAAATAAATAGGAAGTGCCATCAGCTGTTGTTGTTTATGTTTACAATTACCGAATTCAACATATACCTTTGTTTGTGGCGGAAATGTAAAACCGATCCAACCATCTTTAGTCACACTTTCAAAGGCAAGAAAGTCTCTACAGAAGCAGACAACGACGTCTCTTGTCAGTTTGTCACTTGATGCTGCCTTACATCGACTGTTGCCTTCTTCATACTTACAGAAATGTCCCAAAATGTTATTTGACTTTCTTCACTTTGCACTGACACCTCATGCTGACACTTGAGTGGAGATTCATCTTACCCCTCGACGTTGTCACAGCAAAGTTCGTTACCTATGAGATGTGACCCTTGTCCCCAGTCAGATCATCAACCCTGTCTCCGTCAGCAATTTCCATCAGAAGCGAACAGGCCACAAAAAATCTGCAGCGTTGTGCTTTGGAGCTTGCATGCTGGCTAGGCGTTTAGGTCCTACCTGCACTTTTGTAATGAACTGCCTCTCTTCTCGCTTCAAATGGCTGCTGCTGACATTTGAGTTAACTTGAAGTAATCATATAACTTGTAAGATTACAAATAATATTGAAACATGAAAGACAAAGGGGATGAATGATTTCATTGACTAAACCAGTATCTGCGTAGTTTGTTAACAATTGATCCAGAGACTTTTTAGGCTTACTTTTTTACTATTAGAAGATCGTTGAGTCATAATTAATTTAGCGATAATGAATGATAATTAAATTAATTAATAATTTGTTTTATTTTTATTTTTTTCATTAATTAATTATTTGTTTTATTTATTTATTTTTTAAATTAATTATTAGTTTTTTTATTTCTTTAAAAAAATAATAATTAAGATTAATGAAGATTGAAAATAACTCGTAAACTGCATAATGCTTCTACTTTTCTTTTATGCCTTGATTTTTCATCAGCTTTTGACACTGTCGACCATACTCTTTTATTAAATGTTTTAGATTCTTCCTTTAATATTTCTGGATCTTCCCTTATCTGGCTTAAATCCTACCTTTCTGAGCGAACTTCTTATGTATCAATTGATTCTTCTCGTTCTTCTACTGTTTCTTTATCTTATGGTGTTCCACAGGGCTCAATCCTTGGTCCCTTACTTTTTATTTTCTATACCTCGGAACTACCTAATATTATTTTTTCATCTTCTTTAAACAGTCAAATTTATGCTGACGACTCCTATATTTATACATCTTTCACTGACTTTGGTTAGCGGCTGCCATTTTGGCAGCCGCTCAAATAAATTTGTAGAATAAACGGTTTTGGGTATAATATATTAAAATTTTAAAATCTTAAGTCTAAATAAAAATTAAATTTAATTAATTAGAATGTTTTTAGTGCGAATGTTGGTTGTTTTGAATCTGTCGAGAATGGCCGCAGCAGACCAAGATGGCCGCAGGGAATCAAGTGAGCTTCGACATAAAGAAGAAATTTTTCCATAGCAGCAGCAGTACCAGCGTTGGCAAGGACTTTTCCTTCACCCTCTTTCGCAGCCTCAGCACCAGTGGCAAGACAGAAAATTGAGAAGAATGATGATTATGTTTTGTTGTTTTGAGGATGACGTGGTGATAATTGTGTTGTGGTATGAGTGTTGGTATTGAGGTGATGATTGAATTTTTTGTTGGTGGTGATAGTGATTTTTTGGCGGTGACTGTCATGGTGGTGTGGGTGAGGTTGGATTATTGAGATTGATTGTTGTTGTTTTTTTTGTTTTTTTTTAAATATTTAAATTGATATATATACATATATTGGTAGTGGTCTAAAAACCGTTTTATTTAACAAATTTATTTGAAGAGCGCTTTTGTTCACTTAGTAAAGGGCGCTATACAAAACATTAGTGATTGATTGATTGATTGATTGACTCTTCTCTTGACCTTACTGTTAATAAAATAACTCTCTGTCTTCAATCTATAATCTCTCTGGCTTCATCTATGTTTCTCAAACTTAATCCGGACAAATTTTAACTCATATATTTCAATAAAAAATCAAAGTCTTTACTATCTCTTCCTTCTTTAGTTTTGCCTCCCCCCTCTTCACTCTCTCTAAACCCTTCATCTTCCATTCGTAGCCTTGGTTTATTTTCGATTCTAACTTGTCTTTAGCTCTTCAAATTTTATCTGTCTCTAAATCTTGTTACTTCCACATTCGTCGTATTAAACAGCTTCTTCCTTTTCTCGATGATCCTACTTTGCAACTTCTTGTATCTTCTCTAGTTCTCTCCAGGATTGATTATTGCAACTCTCTTTACTATGGTCTCCCTGATACTACTTTAGCTCCTCTAAATAAAGCCTTTAATTGTGCTGCTCGTCTTGTTGCTCGTGCTCCTAAGTTTTCTCACATTTCTCCTTATCTTCGTTTGTTACATTGGTTACCTTTGAGATCTAGAGTGACTTTTAAAATATGCCTAAATATGTTTAAAATTGATAAATGTACTGCTCCAATTTATATTAAAAATCTAATTAAATAACCCCATAAATCTGGCCTAAGATCATCTACCTTTAATCGTTCTTTTCGTTTTCCAGTTAAACACTCTTTTGCTAAACTTTCTTTTTCTTACTGTGGTCCTCTTTTATGGAATTCTTTACCTTCTTCTTTAACTTCAACTAAGTCACTCATAACTTTCCGTCGAGGCCTGAAGACGTACTTGTTCGGGACGTGATGGCTGAGCGCTTTTGTTCACTTAGTAAAGGGCGCTATACAAATCATTAGTGATTGATTGATTGATCACTTCGCTTTTTTTTCAACTTCTGGCGACGGTTAATCTGAAAATGCAATAGATCTTAGAACAAAGCTCAATGACTTTCACAAATCAAAAACATCACTTCACGGCGAATTTCTCATTTCTGGTGGTTTCACGGCGGACAAAATACAACGGCTAATGCGGTCCATCTTTCGCGGATGATTTTTGGCGCTCCAAAATTTGGCGGCCTTGGCTGAGGGTCTGCATCGGCCCTTTGAGAACAGCCACAAAGCTTTTTTTACACATTTTTTTCTGTATATTATTTAAATAAAGATTTTACTGTATATTATTTAAATAAAGATTTTACTGTATATTATGTAGATGAACTTTTTCTGCCTATTATATAAATTTAAATAAATGTATAACTTTTTAATAAAGAACGAGCATACAAGTCTTTTTTCTTTTGAATGATGCAAACATTTTTTAGTTAACTTTAAAGAATAAAAACTACCTTCTCTTTTGTTTGGCACTCGATACGCCCATGTTCAAATAATAAGGCTAATATATCATGAATTAATGATGCTTAGAAGTGGTAGCGATGTGAGACTTGCGGCACAATCACTGCATACCTGCCTTCAGCGGAGGTCTGCAAACGGCTTGAACGAGTGATTGGAGTCTTTCAAACCACTGCAGAAACCTTCTCGAGAACAACTAGAGTGCTTGACGCCCCGCCATTTAACCTCCTCCTCTTTCTCTCTCTTCTCTATCTCTCCTCTCTATCTCTCCTCTCTATCTCTCCTCTCTATCTCTCCTTTCTATCTCTCTTCTCTATCTCTCCTCTCTATCTCTCCTCTCTATCTCTCCTCTCTATCTCTCCTCTCTATCTCTCCTCTCTATCTCTCCTCTCTATCTCTCCTTTCTATCTCTTCTCTCTATCTCTCCTCTCTATCTCTCCTCTCTATCTCTCCTTTCTATCTCTCTTCTCTATCTCTCCTTTCTATCTCTCCTCTCTATCTCTCCTCTCTATCTCTCCTTTCTATCTCTCCTCTCTATCTCTCTTCTCTATCTCTCTTCTCTATCTCTCCTCTCTATTTCTCCTCCCACCTCTCTCTCTCATCCACTCAAGCTTCACCCGCCTCGACTTTGACATGCACTCTTCCAAGCCTGCGAGCCCTTGAACGGACTTTCATTCAAGCAAAGTTGACTGTCGAATGGAACGAAGAGATTATCAAAGGGGACTTGCGTGTTGATGCTCATGCACGAGCTTCTAATGGATGACCTCCACAATGGATCGTCAATGTCCGCACTAGAGGTCGGACCGGGTACCCGCGGGAACGGGAATGAAAATTAATTTCGGGACAGGAAATTTGGGAACCGGGAATAGGTTTTCGGGAATTGGACCGGGAATCAATATTCAAATCGGGAACGGGAAAAACAGGAATAAAAGTTATTGGGAGTGGATTTTTCAACAAATATACTTCAGCAGACTCCTATGTATGGAAATCTCTATTTCATCGATACTCCGTACTTAAAATAAGTATTAAATGCAATAGAAATGTATAACGATGCCACCATTGCGTTGTCAATGTCAAAATCTCTAACATTACATTTGAAGTTGTTATGGCGAGTCCAAATATTAGGGAGATTAGAACAAATGGGTGATGATGAAAACTTGTCTGATGAAATCAAACTGGTCAGTTATATTATTTTTATTTATAAATTCATACTTCGAATTTGAATTTGAATGCTCAGTTAATCATTTTGACAAAAAAAGATGCTCATTAATAATAATAATGACGAGCATTATTATAGGGGCGTATAACCCGAACGGGCTTCTAGGCCACCTAGGCTGCATTTTTTACTTGCGCCTTTGGGTTACTAAGGCATTGGTTGCACTTGAACCTAGGACCTTTCATTATTGGTCAAGCCGAGAGTCGTTGCCAACTCAGCTACCCGTTCATTCATTCAGCTACCCGTTTACCGATCTTATTCATATGGCAGCATGTCTGTTGCATCCCCCAGTATAAAAAAATATTATTTAAAAAGTTTTGGATAGAAAAAACATAAATACCAAGACTTTCATTAGAGAAAATTTAATTCTATTTTTTACAGCCAGACCAAGCTCCAATGCAAAGCGATTGATGCCAGAAAGAGAGAATTGCTTGATTATTGAAATGAAGTTGAGACCACTACTACTACTACTACTACTACTACTACTACTACTACTACTACTACTACTACTACTACTACTACTACTACTACTACTACTACTACTACTACTACTACTACTACTACTACTACTACTACTACTACTACTACTACTACTACTACTACTACTACTACTACTACTACTACTACTACTACTACTACTACTACTACTACTACTACTACTACTACTACTACTACTACTACTACTACTACTACTACTACTACTACTACTACTACTACTACTACTACTACTACTACTACTACTACTACTACTACTACTACTACTACTACTACTACTACTACTACTACTACTACTACTACTACTACTACTACTACTACTACTACTACTACTACTACTACTACTACTACTACTACTACTACTACTACTACTACTACTACTACTACTACTACTACTACTACTACTACTACTACTACTACTACTACTACTACTACTACTACTACTACTACTACTACTACTACTACTACTACTACTACTACTACTACTACTACTACTACTACTACTACTACTACTACTACTACTACTACTACTACTACTACTACTACTACTACTACTACTACTACTACTACTACTACTACTACTACTACTACTACTACTACTACTACTACTACTACTACTACTACTACTACTACTACTACTACTACTACTACTACTACTACTACTACTACTACTACTACTACTACTACTACTACTACTACTACTACTACTACTACTACTACTACTACTACTACTACTACTACTACTACTACTACTACTACTACTACTACTACTACTACTACTACTACTACTACTACTACTACTACTACTACTACTACTACTACTACTACTACTACTACTACTACTACTACTACTACTACTACTACTACTACTACTACTACTACTACTACTACTACTACTACTACTACTACTACTACTACTACTACTACTACTACTACTACTACTACTACTACTACTACTACTACTACTACTACTACTACTACTACTACTACTACTACTACTACTACTACTACTACTACTACTACTACTACTACTACTACTACTACTACTACTACTACTACTACTACTACTACTACTACTACTACTACTACTACTACTACTACTACTACTACTACTACTACTACTACTACTACTACTACTACTACTACTACTACTACTACTACTACTACTACTACTACTACTACTACTACTACTACTACTACTACTACTACTACTACTACTACTACTACTACTACTACTACTACTACTACTACTACTACTACTACTACTACTACTACTACTACTACTACTACTACTACTACTACTACTACTACTACTACTACTACTACTACTACTACTACTACTACTACTACTACTACTACTACTACTACTACTACTACTACTACTACTACTACTACTACTACTACTACTACTACTACTACTACTACTACTACTACTACTACTACTACTACTACTACTACTACTACTACTACTACTACTACTACTACTACTACTACTACTACTACTACTACTACTACTACTACTACTACTACTACTACTACTACTACTACTACTACTACTACTACTACTACTACTACTACTACTACTACTACTACTACTACTACTACTACTACTACTACTACTACTACTACTACTACTACTACTACTACTACTACTACTACTACTACTACTACTACTACTACTACTACTACTACTACTACTACTACTACTACTACTACTACTACTACTACTACTACTACTACTACTACTACTACTACTACTACTACTACTACTACTACTACTACTACTACTACTACTACTACTACTACTACTACTACTACTACTACTACTACTACTACTACTACTACTACTACTACTACTACTACTACTACTACTACTACTACTACTACTACTAACTACTACTACTACTACTACTACTACTACTACTACTACTACTACTACTACTACTACTACTACTACTACTACTACTACTACTACTACTACTACTACTACTACTACTACTACTACTACTACTACTACTACTACTACTACTACTACTACTACTACTACTACTACTACTACTACTACTACTACTACTACTACTACTACTACTACTACTACTACTACTACTACTACTACTACTACTACTACTACTACTACTACTACTACTACTACTACTACTACTACTACTACTACTACTACTACTACTACTACTACTACTACTACTACTACTACTACTACTACTACTACTACTACTACTACTACTACTACTACTACTACTACTACTACTACTACTACTACTACTACTACTACTACTACTACTACTACTACTACTACTACTACTACTACTACTACTACTACTACTACTACTACTACTACTACTACTACTACTACTACTACTACTACTACTACTACTACTACTTCTACTACTACTACTACTACTAATAATAATAATAATAATATTAATAATAACAAGAATAATAATAATATTATTAATGTTATTGTTATTATTAGTATACAATTTCCCGCATTGAAACTTCGAAGCACTCTCTCGCATTTATAATCGTTCGCCTCTGAAACCCAGTACGTGGAAGCTTGCATTTATTACATCTGTCTGTGTGTGTGTGTTTGTTTGTGTGTGTGTGTTTGTGTGTGTGTGTGTTTGTGTGTGTGTTTGTTTGTGTGTGTGTGTTTGTGTGTGTGTGTGTGTGTTTGTGTGTGTGTGTTTGTGTGTGTGTGTGCGTGTGTTTGTGTTTGTTTGTGTGTGTGTGTATTTGTGTGTGTGTGTGTGTGTTTGTGTGTGTGTGTGTGTGTGTTTGATGGGTGTGTGTTTGTGTTTGTGTGTGTGTCTGTGTGTGTGATGGGCGCGTGTGTGTTTTGTTGCACCAGCAGATATTCAAATGCCGAGGCACAAAATCACACACATCACACACACACAGGCACACACATGCATGCACACACACACACACACGGGCACACACATGCATGCACACACACACACACACGGGCACACACATGCATGCACACACACACAGGCACACACATGCATGCACACACACACACACACGGGCACACACATGCACCCACGTGCACACACACACAGGCACACACATGCATGCACACACACACAGGCACACACATGCATGCACACACACACACACACGGGCACACACATGCACCCACGTGCACACACACACAGGCACACACATGCATGCACACACACACACACACGGGCACACACATGCACCCACGTGCACACACACACAGGCACACACACACACAAGCACACACAAGCACCCACGTGCACACTTGTTTGTGTCGCCTATATAGGAGGCTCAGAACACAACTGTCGCAAAGAACTCTCTTGACTGCACTTCATTGCAACAACTACTGCTGCATCAGCAACAACTACTGCTGCATCAGCAACAACTACTGCTGCAACCAACGCATTCAGCCACTCACCGACTGCAGAAGACAATCCTCGAAGGGAGCAAGCAGAAGAGAGCAGAGATGGGTCAAAACAGCAGCAAGCCTGAATGCACGAAGCCACCAAAGTGTCGCTGCTGCTGCTTCGGCTGCCGCACGTTCGAGTTGGTTTTTTGCTTTAACATTCGAACTTCCGTGAAGCACTGGATGCCTTTCGTTTGTGCTTTCAAATGATTTATTCAAATCTCCCACAGACTCGAGCTGACTCCCGCCAAGAAGCAGGTGAGTCTTCTGCGCCCTAACTGCACGCGTTGTACTCGCTAAAGTTGGTTCCACTTGCGAGGCCTCTTTATTTGGTTCCACTTGTGAGGCCTCCTCATTTGGTTCCACTTGTGAGGCCTCCTCATTTGGTTCCACTTGTGAGGCCTCCGTATTTGGTTTCCGCAAATAATTCAAAGTAGTAGTAGTAGTAGTAGTAGTAGTAGTAGTAGTAGTAGTAGTAGTAGTAGTAGTAGTAGTAGTAGTAGTAGTAGTCGTAGTAGTAGTCGTAGTAGTAGTAGTAGTAGTAGTAGTAGTAGTAGTAGTAGTATTAGTAGTAGTAGTAGTAGTAGTAGTAGTAGTCGTAGTAGTAGTCGTAGTAGTAGTAGTAGTAGTAGTAGTAGTAGTATTAGTAGTAGTAGTAGTAGTAGTAGTAGTAGTAGTAGTAGTAGTAGTAGTAGTAGTAGTAGTAGTAGTAGTAGTAGTAGTAGTAGTATTAGTAGTAGTAGTAGTAGTAGTAGTAGTAGTAGTAGTAGTAGTAGTAGTAGTAGTAGTAGTAGTAGTAGTAGTAGTAGTAGTAGTAGTAGTAGTAGTAGTAGTAGTAGTAGTAGTAGTAGTAGTAGTAGTAGTAGTAGTAGTAGTAGTAGTAGTAGTAGTAGTAGTAGTAGTAGTAGTAGTAGTAGTAGTAGTAGTAGTAGTAGTAGTAGTAGTAGTAGTAGTAGTAGTAGTAGTAGTAGTAGTAGTAGTAGTAGTAGTAGTAGTAGTAGTAGTAGTAGTAGTAGTAGTAGTAGTAGTAGTAGTAGTAGTAGTAGTAGTAGTAGTAGTAGTAGTAGTAGTAGTAGTAGTGGTCTCAACTTCATTTCAATAATCAAGAAATTATCTCTTTCTGAAATCAATCGCTTTGCAAAAGCACTTTACAAAGCATCAGCTCAATTGCTTTCAAAAGCCATTCAGCCTCAAATGAGCTCCTTCACACACACACACAACCACACTCACACCTTCACACACACAACCACACACACACAACCACAAACACACAACCACACACACACAACCACACACACACAATCCCACAACCACACACACACAACCACACACACACCTTCACACACACATCCACACACACACAACCACACACACACAATCCCACACACACAACCACACACACACAACCACACACACACAACCACACACAGACAACCACACACACACAATCACACAACCACACACAACCACTAACAACCACACACACAACCACTCTCAACCACACACACAACCACACACAACCACTCACAACCACACAAAACCACCCACAACCACACACACACCATCACACAACCACACACAACCACACACACAACCATACACAACCACTCACACAACCACATACAACCACTCACACAACCACACACACACGCCCTTACACAACCACTCAAAACTTTGACACAACCACACACAACCACACACACACCATCACACAACCACTCACAACCATTCATAACCACACTCACACCATCACACACATAACCACTCATAACCACACACACACCATCACACACAAACACAACTATTCACAACCACAGACACACACACAACCACTCACACACACACACACACACACACAACCACTCACAACCATTCATAACCACACTCACACCATCACACACATAACCACTCACAACCACACACACACCATCACACACACACACACAACTATTCACAACTACACACACACACACAACCACTCACAACCACACTCACACAACCATTCACAACCACACACACACACACACACACACACATACACACACACACACACACACACACACACACACACACACACACACACACACACACACACACACACACACACACACACACACACACACACACACACACACACACATTCACACAAACACAGACAGACACCACTGCGACAGACCTGCAAACAGACACTGAGGCTGCAGCACGTGACACTCGCCTGGTGGCCTTCTCGAGGAGATCACGTGGTGTGCCACATGTCTGAGTCTTCCTTCCTTCCTTCCTTCCTTCCTTCCTTCCTTCCTTCCTTCCTTCCTTCCTTCCTTCCTTCCTTCCTTCCTTCCTTCCTTCCTTCCTTCCTTCCTTCCTTCCTTCCTTCCTTCCTTCCTTTCTTCCTTCCTTCCTTCCTTCCTTCCTTCCTTCCTTCCTTCCTTCCTTCCTTCCTTCCTTCCTTCCTTCCTTCCTTCCTTCCTTCCTGCCAACGTATGTCCAGTCCTTCTTTGCTAGACCACAACTAGAGCCACCACCACCACTTCCCAACAACCACCACCACACCTTCCCAACAACCACCACCACACCTTCCCAACAACCACCACCACACCTTCCCAACAACCACCACCACTTCCCAACAACCACCACCACTTCCCAACAACCACCACCACACCATCCCAACAACCACCACCACTTCCCAACAACCACCACCACTTCCCAACAACCACCACCACACCTTCCCAACAACCACCACCACACCTTCCCAACAACCACCACCACTTCCCAACAACCACCACCACACCTTCCCAACAACCACCACCACTTCCCAACAACCACCACCACACCTTCCCAACAACCACCACCACACCTTCCCAACAACCAACACCACACCTTCCCAACAACCACCACCACTTCTAAACAACCACCACCACTTCCCAACAACCACCACCACACCTTCCCAACAACCACCACCACACCTTCCCAACAACCACCACCACACCTTCCCAACAACCACCACCACACCTTCCCAACAACCACCACCACACCTTCCCAACAACCACCACCACATCTTCCCAACAACCACCACCACTTCCCAACAACCACCACCACACCATCCCAACAACCACCACCACTTCCCAACAACCACCACCACACCTTCCCAACAACCACCACCACTTCCCAACAACCACCACCACACCTTCCCAACAACCACCACCACTTCCCAACAACCACCACCACACCTTCCCAACAACCACCACCACACCTTCCCAACAACCACCACCACACCTTTCCAACAACCACCACCACTTCCCAACAACCACCACCACTTCCCAACAACCACCACCACACCTTCCCAACAACCACCACCACTTCCCAACAACCACCACCATACCTTCCCAACAACCACCACTACTTCCCAACAACCACCACCACACCATCCCAACAACCACCACCACACCTTCCCAACAACCACCACCACACCTTCCCAACAACCACCACCACACCTTCCCAACAACCACCACCACACCATCCGAACAACCACCACCACTTCCCAACAACCACCACCACTTCCCAACAACCACCACCACACCATCCCAACAACCACCACCACACCTTCCCAACAACCACCACCACACCTTCCCAACAACCACCACCACACCTTCCCAACAACCACCACCACACCTTCCCAACAACCACCACCACACCTTCCCAACAACCACCACCACACCTTCCCAACAACCACCACTACACCTTCCCAACAACCACCACCACACCTTCCCAACAACCACCACCACACCTTCCCAACAACCACCACCACACCATCCCAACAACCACCACCACTTCCCAACAACCACCACCACTTCCCAACAACCACCACTACACCTTCCCAACAACCACCACCACACCTTCCCATCAGCCACCACAACACCTCAACAACAACCACAACACCTCAACAACAACCACAACACCTCAACAACAACCACAACACCTCAACAACAACCACAACACCTCAACAACAACCACAACACCTCAACAACAACAAAAACCACCATGACAACCACACCACACCACAGCACACCACACCACATCACACCACAGCATCACCTCCAACTGCAGCAACAGCAAGGGCTCAAGTGCTGGCGACTCTCCAAGCCTTCAATCTGACATTCAACCACTGAACTCTCATCATTGCTATCATAAGTATTCTTATTATTGCTATTCTCATTGCAACTTCTACAACGTCCCTTCTCGCTTGCCACCTGTTCAATGCCTCAATAAAGTGCGCAGTCTTCAATGTCTCAATAAAGTGCGCAGTCTTCAATTTCTCAATAAAGTGCGCAGTCTTCAATGTCTCAATAAAGTGCGCAGTCTTCAATTTCTCAATAAAGTGCGCAGTCTTCAATGTCCCAATAAAGTGCGCAGTCTTCAATGTGTCAATAAAGTGCGCAGTCTTCAATGTGTCTGTTCTGTAGAAACTAGGACGACGAAGGTGATGACGACGATGATGATGATGATGACGACGAAGGTGATGACGACGATGATGATGATGATGACGACGAAGGTAATGATGATAATGATGATAACGACGAAGATGATGATGATGATGACGATGATGATGACGAAGATGATGATAATAATAATAATAATAATAATAATGACGAGCATTATTATAGTGGCGTATAACCCGAACGGGTTTCCAGGCCACTTAGGCTGCATATTTTCATTTTGCGCCTTTGGGTTACTAGGACATTGGTTGCACTTGAACCTAGGACCTTTCATTATTGGTCAAGCCGAGAGTTGTTGCCGACTCAGCTACCCGTTCACCCGATGATGATGATGACGACGACGACGATACAATACAATACAACGACGAGTGTTATTAACGTGGCGTAAACCCGGACGGGCTTCAAGACCACTTAGTTATGGAAAATTGGATAATAATATTAATGATAGATGAATAAATGGTAGGTATAGGTAAAGAAAATTATTGAAATTTACCAATATAATCATTTCTATATATATATATATATATATATTTTAATGGACAAAATAATTTTTTCCAAGTTTAGTTTAATTTAGGGAGTTAAAACCACGCAGATCTTTTGACCTCTATAATGGTTATGAAAAAATATAAAAAATAAAAAACAAACAAAACATATAAATCTAATTATTATTATTATATAAAAATATATATTTATGTTTATGTATATAAATTATTTTTTTACTATTTTGTCATAGTCGCACTTATAGTTGTACATCATGGGATGGTTTTCCCAGTATTTATCTAATTTTATTTTAAATTTATCTGTATTTTCAGCTTTTAAGATCTCATCAGGCAAGCTTTTCCAAACTGTTAGCACTCTTTGTGTATAAAAAATTTTCTTGTATTCTTTTGGCACTGTTTTTTGGATAATTTTAGTGAATTTCCTCTTGATTGCCTTGTACTAAGTGTAAAAATATCTTCCGTTATTTTACTATCATATTTATAATTAAGTATTTTATAGGTTTCGATCATGTCTTCTCGAAGTCTTCGGTATTTTAATGTTGGTAACTTAATTACTTTAAATCTATCGTTGTAAGTCTTGTCTTTTAGATAAGGTAGCATTTTTGTATACCTTCTTTGTACATTTTCTATGCAATCAATTTGATTTTTCAATGAAGGACTCCATACACTGCTAAGGTATTCTAGATGGGGCCTAACTATACCTTTAAATAATAATCTAAATGTTTTTGTATCAATAAATTTAAACGTTCTTCTTATTAGCCCTAATAATTGGTTAGCTTTATTTACTTGTTTTTGTATATGAATATGGAATTTTAAATTCTTGTCTATAATTACACCAAGGTCTTTTTCATACTCTATACTTTCTAGAACTACCTGACTTCCTTCATAATCCTGAATAGAATAAACTCTTTCTTCCTTTTTATTTCTGTATATCTGCAATAGTTTACATTTATGTGGATGAAGTCTCAGGTCCCATTGTACACTCCATTCCACTACTTTGTTTATATCTTCTTGTAGCCTTGTTTGGTCCTCTATTTCATTAATTTGTTGATATATTTTACAATCATCAGCGTACATAAATATATTTGAACTCACTCTCTCTGGCAGATCGTTGATAAATGAAACAAATAATAATGGACCCAATAAAACAAATAATAATGGACCAAATAAAACAAATAATAATGGATCAAATAAATAAAGGTTGAAACTGAAATAATATTAACAATAAATTTAAGATAAAAGTATAATCTATATTATATTATTATTTTGATTTATTTTACAATTATTATTGACCATTAGTATAAATATAAAAAAAGAATGAAATTGGGAAGCAAGAAATTGATGAATGGAAAATGAGCAGTAAATTTGTAAGTTATTTTGATCAGTCGAACAAGTACGTTTTCAGGGAACGGCTGTATGTCGCGGTCGAGCTCGGGGTTTTGAGTCTATTGGGAAGACTAGAGAATGTAGTAGCCGGGAAGCGATAAAATGTCATATTTTAAATTAATAAAGGTTGAATATACTAAATGTAAGTTCAAATTAGATTTAATTTCACAATTATTCATATTTTACTTTAAATTAATATATTTTAAACGTTTAAATCATAGATATAGTATATACGGGATGCAGTCGATTCACCCCTTAACCGATTCACTCCATAACCAATACACCCCATAACCGATTCACCCCTTAAAATAGTTAAAAACGGACTTTATTTTTTATAGGTATTTTGCTAAAATAAAATAATAAATTATTATTTTTTAAATAATGAAAAAATAAAAAACTATAATTTGTTCAAATAAATAAAAAACTATGAAAAAATTATAAAATGAATAAATACATTTATTTAAAAAGATAAAATAAATGGCAAATTATTTTTTTAAACTATAAAAGATATGTAAAAAAAATATATAAAAACTATAACATATTGAAAAAATTATAAAATATGAAAAAAATTTTAAAATATTAAAAATTATAAAATATAAAAAAATTATAAAATATTTTAAAAATTATAAAATATTAAAAAATTAAAAAATATTAAAAAAATTATAAAATATTAAAAAAATTATAAAATATAAAAAAATTATAAAATATTTAAAAATTATAAAATATTAAAAAAATTATAAAATATAAAAAAGTTATAAAATATTTAAAAAATTATAAAATATTTAAAAAATTATAAAATATTTTAAAAATTATATTTTAGTGCAGTTATATTTATGGAGTTGCAGTCGATTCATCCCTTGACCGATCAAAGCTATTTATTTTATAATTATCTATTTGTTTTATAATTATCTATTTATTTTATAATTATCTATTTATTTTATAATTATCTATTTATTTTATAATTATCTATTTATTTTATAATTATCTATTTATTTTATAATTATCTATTTATTTTATAATTATCAATTTATTTTATAATTATCTATTTATTTTATAATGATCTATTAATTTTATAATTATCTATTTATTTTATAATTTTTTTAATGTTTTATAATTTTTTAAATATTTTTTATTTTTTAATATTTTATAATTTTTTTAATATTTTATGATTTTTTAAATATTTTATAATTTTTTTAATATTTTATAATTTTTTTAATATTTTATAATTTTTTTAATATTTTATACTTTTTTTAATATTGGCTGCCTTAATCAAAGTTAATTCTCCACAGACACTTGTAACTCATTGCATGCTCCATCGCCATGCTCTAGCTGTGAAGACATTACCAGCAAAGCTTCAGTCTGTCATGTCTACAGTGATCAAAATAGTCAATTTTATACGATCAAGAGCAGTAAACCATCGTTTATTCAAAGTTTTATGCCAAGAACTTGGTTCTGAATACGATGTCTTGCTATATTACACAGAAGTCAGGTGGTTAAGCAAAGGAAAGGTATTTTCAAGACTAATGGACCTGAAAGATGAGGTGTCTTCATTTTTGCAAGAAAAAGAAAAAACGTTAGCAGGTGACTTTGAGAAGACTGATTTCATAGTTAATATGGCATATTTAGCTGATCTGTTCACACTCTTAAATGAATTTAATCTTTGTTTGCAAGAACCAGAAATGACAATAATCGACGCCAATGAACAATTATTAGGATTTTTAAATAAGCTTTCATTGTACAAAAGAAGAGTAGAAGCTGAAAACCTTGCAAATTTTCCATACCTAGCTGATGTTATAAGTAGCAGTGGAAACAAATCAATGCCTGTTGAAATAAAAAAAGAAATTATACAACATATCACAACTCTCCAACTATTATTTGAGCGTTTTTTTGATACTAAAAATTTGGAAAATAGTCTTTGGATACGAAATCCGTTCATTATTGGCTTGGATAGTGTTGCTGATGAAGAAGAAATAAAGGAAGATTTAATTGATCTTCGATCAAAAGAGTTGGTAAAAGCTGAATTAAATTCCAAAGGATTGGCAGAGTTTTGGTGCAGTCTGAAAGAAATATACCCAAATTTATTTAAAAAAGCCATGGCAGCTCTGATTCCATTTTCGACCACCTACTTATGTGAAAAAGGGTTTTCTACATTAGTATCTATCAAGACTAAAGATAGAAATAGATTGGATGCCTCGAATGATATGAGGGTATCTTTTTCTAATACAGAACCTCGATTTCATCTTCTCTGTGATGGAAAACAGCAACAATCATCTCATTAAGCTTCAATAACACTCAATTGTGATTACCCAGGCCATCACCTTGTTCAGTCATCAAATGATAATCTTATAAAACTTCACTGGCTTCCTATAGATTTTTGAATATCCTTTAAAATAGCCATCACTACATTCAAAATTCTTCAAACTTCAATACCGTCATATCTCAGCAAACTCATAACTAACAAAACATCAAACAAACAACTGCGTTCATCTTCATCTCTTCTCCTCAACCAAGAATCCCCTACAAACAACATCTCAAAAAGAGCATTCAGTCACGCAGCTCCAACAATTTGGAATGCCCTTCCACCTGCACTTCGCAACATCAACCGATTTTCGACTTTCAAAGCCAAACTGAAAACTCATTATTTTAACTTAGCTTATCATTCATAATAATTACTCCATGCTACTCTTTGCTTTCCTTTTAATAACATTACTATAATAATTATTTTTATTTCTTTATTGCATACAAAAACGACAATTATTATTATTAATAACATTTTATAAATTAAAAAACCTTACATAAACCTTACTATTATGAACAATGCTAATTTTAATTAAATCTTTCTGAATAAAAATTTTTATAACAAATTGATGTTTTTTCTCAATTATTGACGACGGGATTTGGGGAGGCCAAGTTACCATAAGGACTTTTTTAGGGAGGCCAACACTGAAAAAGGTTGGGAAACACTGCATTAGACAGACACTTGTGCATTAACAAGATGTTTTTGGATTCAATTCTGTTTTCAACACGAAGCCAGTGAAGCTCCTTGAGAACAGGGCTGATGTGATCATTCTTACTAGCACCTGTTAGGAGCCTAGCTGTAGTGTTGATTATAGACTGAATTCTTCGGAGCAGTGTAGCATGATCTACCAGATCGAAAGCTGCCGATAGATCAAGCAACACTAACAATGTGAGCTTACCGTCATCTGCTGCCCTAAAGATGTCTGAAAAGACTTTGGTTATGGCAGTTTCTGTCGAATGACGACGACGGTAGGCTGACTGCAAAGGAAGGAAAAGATGAAATTCTGCGAGGTAGTTGACTACTCTGTGGAGAATTAATCTTTCCATGAGTTTGGACAACACCCTCAAGTTTGAAATAGGCCTGTACGACGAAGTTTCAGTGAGTTTAAGACTCGGCTTCTTGAGCAGTGGCGTGATGTAGGCCGACTTGAAAGACTTCGGAACCCTGCCTGCCGAAAAAAGACCTGTTGAATAAGCTCACTAAAAAAGGAGTAATTATTACAGATATCGATGATGATGATGAAACCAGATTAAATAAATCTTTTATTAAAATCAAAAGTCGGTATCATTATCAACAAACACTCCTACATGTACACGCACGTGCACACATGCATAAAAGGAAGCAAGATCGCATCAACATGATCGGAAAAAACTCGAAGGGCTGCATGATACGCGTGCACACATTCATGTATACACATACACACACACGTAGACATACACACACACGTACAGACATACACACACACGTACAGACATACACACACACGTACAGACATACACACACACACACACACACACACACACATACACACACACACACACACACACACACACACACACACACACAGAGAGGCATCAAGAAGCAGCGTTGTTGACACCCTTCCAGCTGGTGACCACCTCGCGCAGCTTGCGACTGAAGACGGCTCCAGAGGATGCTGCTGCAGTGGCTGCAGTGGTGTGGTCGTCGAGGTCGCGGAGGTTTTTGACGCTCTTCTTGCCGCCCTGGATCAGATTGTTCAGGCGCTGCAGGTCCTGCCGTGGTTGTTGATGTTGTTGTTGGTGTTGCTGGTGATGTTGTTGGTGATGTTGTTGTTGATGTTGTTGGTGAGGTGGTTGTTGTTGATGCGGGATCAGATGGTTGTGTGATCAGGTAGTTGGTGTTGAAGTGGTTGTTGTACCCAACACTACAAAAGCCTGAACTACAAGCACTACACACCTCTTCACCACACAAGCCTTAACTACTACCACAACTACTCACCTAGAATGACCACACCACACCACACATCCTTCACAGCTACACACACATACAAAAACCACTACCACCACAACAACAACAACCACCACCACAACAACCACCACCACCACAGCAACCAACACCACAACTACAACCACCACCACAACAACCACCACCACCACAAAAACCACCACCACCACAACTACAACCACCACCAAAACAACCACCACCACCACAACAACCACCACCACCACATCAACCACCACCACAACAACCACCACCACAACAACCACCACATCAACCACCACCACATCAACCACAACCACCACCACTACAACCACCACAACAACAACCACCACAACAACCACCACCACCACATCAACAACCACCACAACAACCTCCACAACAACAATCACCACCACCACAACAACCACCACAGCAACCACCACCACAACAACCATCACCATAACAACCACCACAACAACCACCACAGCAACCGCCACCACAACAACAACCACCACAACAACAATCACCACCACCACAACAACCACCACAGCAACCACCACCACAACAACAACCACCACAACAACAACCACCACAGCAACCACCACAACAACCACCACCACCACAAAAACCACCACCACTACAACAACCACCACCACCACAACAACCACCACCACCACAACAACCACCACCACCACATCAACAATCACCACCACCACAACAACTACCACAGCAACCACCACCACAACAACAACCACCACAACAACAACCACCACAGCAACCACCACCACAACAACAACCACCACAACAACCACCACCACTACAACAACCACCACACCAACAACCACCACAGCAACCACCACCACAACAACAACCACCACAACAACAATCACCACCACCACAACAACCACCACAGCAACCACCACCACAACAACAACCACACCACCACATCAACAACCACAACAAAAACCACCACAACAACAACCACCACAGCAACCACCACCACCACAGCAACCACCACAACAACAACCACCACCACCACAACAACCACCACAGCAACAACAACGCACCAAAGGAAGACTCTGGTTGACGGAGTACATGAGGTGTTGGGAAGAGGAGGAGGAGGGGGGGAAGGGGGGGAGGGGGGAGTGGGCAGTGGAGGAAGGAGGGTGGTGGTGGTGGGGGATGGGAGAGACGTAGACGTTGGAGGAGAGGCGTCGAGGCGAGAGAGGCGCTTTGCGGATGGCAGGCAGTGGACTCAGCACCAGCTCTGCTGCGCCCTGTGTCGTTGTTGTTGTTGTTGTTGTTGTGGTGGTGGTGGTTGTTGATGTGGTGGTTGTGGTGGTGGTTGTTGTGGTGGTGGTGGTTGTTGTTGTGGTCATTGTGGTGGTTGTTGTTGTGGTCGTTGTGGTGGTTGTTGTTGTTGTGGTGGCGGTTGTTGTTGTGGTCGTTGTGGTGGTTGTTGTGGTGGTGGTGGTTGTTGTGGTGGTGGTGGTTGATGTGGTAGTGGTTGTGGTGGTTGTTGTGGTGGTTGTAGTGGTGGTTGTTGTGGTGGTTGTTGTGGTGGTTGTTGTGGTGGTTGTTGATGTGGTGGTGGTAGTTGTTGTGATGGTGGTTGTTGTGGTGGTGGTTGTTGTTGTGGTGGTGGTGGTTGTTGTGGTGGTGGTGGTGGTTGTTGTGGTGGTGATTTTTGTGGTGGTGGTGGTTGATGTGGTGGTGGTTATAGTTGTGGTGGTTGTTGTGGTGGTGGTGGTTGTTGTGGTGGTTGTAGTGGTGGTTGTTGTGGTGGTTGTTGTGGTGGTTGTTGTGGTGGTTGATGTGGTGGTTGTTGTGGTGGTGGTTGTTGTGGTGGTTGTTGATGTGGTGGTGGTAGTTGTTGTGATGGTGGTTGTTGTGGTGGTGGTGGTTGATGTGGTGGTGGTTATAGTTGTGGTGGTTGTTGTGGTGGTTGTTGTGGTAGTTGTTGTGGTGGTGATTTTTGTGGTGGTAGTGGTTATAGTTGTGGTGGTTGTAGTGGTGGTGGTTGTTGTGGTGGTTGTTGATGTGGTGGTGGTAGTTGTTGTGATGGTGGTTGTTGTGGTGGTGGTGGTTGATGTGGTGGTGGTTATAGTTGTGGTGGTTGTTGTGGTGGTGGTGGTTGTTGTTGTGGTCGTTGTGGTGGTTGTTGTTGTGGTCGTTGTGGTGGTTGTTGTTGTTGTGGTGGCGGTTGTTGTTGTGGTCGTTGTGGTGGTTGTTGTGGTGGTGGTGGTTGTTGTGGTGGTGGTGGTTGATGTGGTAGTGGTTGTGGTGGTTGTTGTGGTGGTTGTAGTGGTGGTTGTTGTGGTGGTTGTTGTGGTGGTTGTTGTGGTGGTTGTTGATGTGGTGGTGGTAGTTGTTGTGATGGTGGTTGTTGTGGTGGTGGTGGTTGTTGTGGTGGTGGTGGTTGTTGTGGTGGTGGTGGTGGTTGTTGTGGTGGTGATTTTTGTGGTGGTGGTGGTTGATGTGGTGGTGGTTATAGTTGTGGTGGTTGTTGTGGTGGTGGTGGTTGTTGTGGTGGTTGTAGTGGTGGTTGTTGTGGTGGTTGTTGTGGTGGTTGTTGTGGTGGTTGTTGTGGTAGTTGTTGTGGTGGTGATTTTTGTGGTGGTAGTGGTTATAGTTGTGGTGGTTGTAGTGGTGGTGGTTGTTGTGGTGGTTGTTGATGTGGTGGTGGTAGTTGTTGTGATGGTGGTTGTTGTGGTGGTGGTGGTTGATGTGGTGGTGGTTATAGTTGTGGTGGTTGTTGTGGTGGTGGTGGTTGTTGTGGTGGTGGTGGTGGTTGTGGTGGTTGTTGTGGTGGTTGTAGTGGTGGTGGTTGTTGTGGTGGTGGTTGTTGTGGTGGTGGTTGTTGTGGTGGTGGTGGTTGTTGTGGTGGTGGTTGTAGTTGTGGTGGTTGTTGTGGTGGTTGTTGTGGTGGTTGATGTGGTGGTTGTTGTGGTGGTGGTTGTTGTGGTGGTGGTTGTTGTGGTGGTGGTGATTGTTGTGGTGGTGGTTGTTGTGGTGGTGGTAGTTGTTGTGGTGGTTGTTGTGGTGGTTGATGTGGTGGTGGTGGTTGTTGTGGTGGTTGTTATGGTGGGTGATGTGGTGGTGGTGGTTGTTGTGGTGGTTGTTATGGTGGTTGATGTGGTGGTGGTGGTTGTTGTGGTGGTTGATGTGGTGGTGGTGGTTGTTGTGCTAAAAGAAGCCACAACAAAACACCACATACCA
>OX030959.1:9708753-9723753 GCA_943735955.1 Piscicola geometra | reverse complement strand
GTGGAGGAGTGGTGTAGGGTGGAAGAGTGGTGTAGGGTGGAGGAGTGGTGTAGGGTGGAGGAGTGGTGGAGGGTGGAGGAGTAGTGTAGGGTGGAGGAGTGGTGTAGGGTGGAGGAGTGGTGGAGGGTGGAGGAGTGGTGTAGGGTGGAGGAGTGGTGTAGGGTGGAGAAGTGGTGTAGGGTGGAGAAGTGGTGGAGGAGTGGTGTAGGGTGGAGGAGTGGTGTAGGGTGGAGGAGTGGTGTATGGTGGAGGAGTGGTGGAGGGTGGAAGAGTGGTGTAGGGTGGAGGAGTGCTGGAGGGTGGAGGAGAGGTGTAGGGTGGAGGAGTGGTGTAGGGTGGAGGATGGAGGAGTGGTGTAGGGTGGAGGAGTGGTGTAGGGTGTAAGAGTGTTGTAGGGTGGAGGAGTGGTGGAGGGTGGAGGAGTGGTGTAGGGTGGAAGAGTGTTGTAGGGTGGAGGAGTGTTGGAGGGTGGAGGAGTGGTGTAGGGCAGTGTTATTTTCGTTTCAGAAAATAATTATAGTTTTTATTTCAGTTTCGTTTTGGAATTAATTAGTTTTTAAGTTCCTTTTTCGTTTTGAAAATAATTAAAGTTTTTATTTTCGTTTTCGTTTTGAAAATAATTAAAGTTGTTATTTTAATTTTAGTTTTGAAAATATATTAATTTACAACTTTGAACACTATTTTTTGATATCTAAAAAAAATTAATTGATCATAAAATGAAACAGTAAAATAGAACTGTATATTAACAAAAAATGAGTTTTAAAAATTAACAGTCAATTGAAATATTATAAGAATTGAGTACGTAAATTATTGAGTAATAACAAATTTGAAATATAATAACAAGTTTACTATTAAAATAAGTGATAATTTAATTGACAAAGCGAAACGGTATTAAAATAACGTTTTATAAATGGCGCTTCTTTCACAGAGCCCAAAGATGTTTATAACATAGACATATATTTTTTATATAAACTATACATTTACATATTATGGCATAATTTGATATTTATTTAATTTTCGTTTTGAAAATAATTATAGTTTTTATTTCAATTTCGTTTTGGAAATAATTATAGTTTTTATTTTCGTTTTCGTTTTGAAAATAAATTTAGTTTTTATTTTCGTTTTCGTTACGAAAATAACACTGGTGTAGGGTGGAGGAGTGGTGTAGGGTGGAGGAGTGGTGGATGGAGGGATGGAGGAGTGGTGGATGGAGGGATGGAGGAGTGGTGGATGGAAGGATGGAGGAGTGGTGGATGGAGAAGTGTTGGATGGAAAGATGGAGGAGTGGTGGATGGAGGGATGGAGGAGTGGTGGATGGAGGGATGGAGGAGTGGTGGATGGAAGGATGGAGGAGTGGTGGATGGAGGGATGGAGGAGTGGCGAATGGAGAAGTGTTGGATGGAAAGATGGAGGAGTGGTGGATGGAGGGATGGAGGAGTGGTGGATGGAGGGATGGAGGAGTGGCGAATGGAGGGGTGGTGGAGTGGTGGATGGAGGAATGGAGGGATGGAGGAGTGTTGGATGGAGGGATGGAGGAGTGGTGGATGGAGGGATGGTAGAATGTTGGATAGAGAAGTGGTGGATGGAAGGATGGAAGAGTGGTGGATGGAGGAGTGGTGGATGGAGGGATGGAGGAGTGTTGGGTGGAAGAGTGAACCTTGCGGAAGAAGAGGGCAACACTGCCAGTCTTCTTGGGCTTGTTGAGGGGAGCTTCTTCAGTGGCAGGAGTCGTCAAAGTGGTCGCAACAGCGCTTGCTGCAGTCGTGGTGGCTGTCATGATGAGGGTGCAGCTGCTAGTGGAGGTGCTTGTGGTGGTGGGGAGAGCAGCAGTGGTGGTGGCTGCATGCTTGGCAGGCGATTTTTCTGGCAACGAGTCAACCATCTTCCTCTTCAGCGCTTTCGACACTGCTGCCTTTGTGGTGGTGGCAGTAGTAGTAGTAGGTGTTTTGGTGGTGGTGGTGGTAGTAGTAGTAGGTGTTTTGGTGGTGGTGGTAGTAGTAGTAGTAGGTGTTTTGGTGTTGTTGGTAGTTGTGGTAGTAGATGTTTTGGTGGAAGTTGTGGTAGTGGCAGGAGTCTTGGACGTGTCTGCAGAGGCAGCAAGGGAGGCGAGTCGGGTTTGTCTGACAGTGGTGGTGGTGGTGGTGGTGGCAGTGGCTGCAGTGGCAGTGGTGGCAGAGAGAAGTGGTGGAGACGTGGGAGTGGCAGCAGCAGCAGTCTTGAGACAGGAGGGAGGGATGATGAAGGAGGAGGAGGAGGAGGGTTTGACACGTGTGTAGAGGGCCTTGGTGGCAGTGAGCACCAACTGTTTCTTGGCACCGGGTCTGATCAGGGAAGTGGCCGTCATCGTAGTGGTGGTCATGGCTGCTGTGGTGTTGCTGCTGCTAGCGCTACTGTTGTTGTTGTTGTTGTTGTTGGTGGTGTTGTTGTTGTTGGTGGTGGTGTTGTTGTTGTTGTTGGTGGTGTTGTTGTTGGTGGTGGTAGAGGTGGGTGTGTCGAAGAGCCTGCGTCTGGTGGGGATGGGGGAGGTGAAGGTCTCATGCACTGGTCTGTTCACCGGCGAGCCTGTGGTGGCAAGGTGCTTCTGGTGAGATATGGAAGTGGGTCAGATGGAAGTAGGTCAGATGAGAGATGGAAGTGGGTCAATTGGGTGATGAAAGTGGGTCAGATGAGAGATGGAAGTGGGTCAGATGAGAGATGGAAGTGGGTCAGATGAGAGATGGAAGTGGGTCAGATGATAGATGGAAGTGGGTCAGATGAGAGATGGAAGTGGGTCAGATGAGAGATGGAAGTGGGTCAGATGAGAGATGGAAGTGGGTCAGATGAGAGATGGAAGTGGGTCAATTGGGTGATGGAAGTGGGTCAGATGAGAGATGGAAGTGGGTCAAGTGGGAGATGAAAGTGGGTCAGATGAGAGATGGAAGTGGGTCAGGTGAGAGATGGAAGTGGGTCAGATGAGAGATGGAAGTGGGTCAGATGAGAGATGGAAGTGGGTCAAATGAGAGATGGAAGTGGGTCAGATGAGAGATGGAAGTGGGTCAAGTGGGAGATGAAAGTGGGTCAGATGAGAGATGGAAGTGGGTCAGATGAGGGATGGAAGTGGGTCAGATGAGAGATGGAAGTGGGTCAGATGAGAGATGGAAGTGGGTCAGATGAGAGATGGAAATGGGTCAAGTGGGAGATGAAAGTGGGTCAGATGAGAGATGAAAGTGGGTCAGGTGAGAGATGGAAGTGGGTCAGATGAGAGATGGAAGTGGGTCAGATGAGAGATGGAAGTGGGTCAAGTGGGAGATGAAAGTGGGTCAAGTGGGAGATGGAAGTGGGTCAAGTGGGAGATGGAAGTGGGTTAGATGAGAGATGGAAGTGGGTCAGGTGAGAGATGGAAGTGGGTCAGATGAGAGATGGAAGTGGGTCAAGTGGGAGATGGAAGTGGGTCAAGTGGGAGATGGAAGTGGGTCAGGTGAGAGATGGAAGTGGGTCAGATGATAGATGGAAGTGGGTCAAGTGGGAGATGGAAGTGGGTCAAGTGGGAGATGAAAGTGGGTCAGATGAGAGATGGAAGTGGGTCAAGTGAGAGATGGAAGTGGGTCAAGTGAGAGATGGAAGTGGGTCAAGTGAAAGATGGAAGTGGTCAGGTGAGAAAAGCTACCTGCGAGGTTGACCATGGCCCTGAAAGCAGTGTTGTTGTTGTTGTCTGGGGAGAGGAGGCAGACTTTGTTGTGGTCATGAGGGGCTGAGGCGTTGTTGTTGCTCAGTTGGCTGGGAAGGAGCACCTCAGCGACCGAGGGCACAGCTGGCGACTTGGCGAGCACCTGCCACAGCACTGAGTGCCTCCTCCACACCAGCGCCTCCAAGATGCCCTCCTCCACCTGCCATGTCGTTGTGTGAGGTGTCATGTCGTTGTGTGAGGTGTCATGTCGTTGTGTGAGGTGTCATGTTGTTGTGTGAGGTGTCATGTCGTTGTGTGAGGTGTCATGTCGTTGTGTGAGGTGTCATGTCGTTGTGTGAGGTGTCATGTCGTTGTGTGGTGTCATGTCGTTGTGTGAGGTGTCATGGTAGTGTGGTGTGGTAGTGTGTCATGGTGGTGTAGTGGTGGTAGTGTAGTGGTGGTGGTGTAGTGGTGTAGTGGTGGTAGCGTAGTGGTGGTGGTGTAGTGGTGGTGGTGTAGTGGTGGTAGTGTAGTGGTGGTGTAGTGGTGGTAGTGTAGTGGTGGTGGTGTAGTGGTGGTGGTGTAGTGGTGGTGGTGTAGTGGTGGTAGTGTAGTGGTGGTGGTGGTAGGTGTGGAGTCAACCAGTGAAAGGAAGGCACCCTGTTGAGGTGCTTGACGACGTCCCTCGAGAGGCCCCTCTCGACGCGGTTGACGATCTCGATCACCTTGTAGAAGGAGAAGGCCGCAATCTGCAGAGTGTCGATCACCCATGGAAACGCTCTGTGTGGCCAGGTGGTGTTTGGTTGGGTGTGTGGCCAGGTGGTGTTTGGTTGGGTGTGTGATGTGGTGGTGTTTGGTTGGGTGTGTGGTCAGGTGGTGTTTGGTTGGGTGTGTGGTCAGGTGGTGTTTGGTTGGGTGTGTGGCCAGGTGGTGTTTGGTTGGGTGTGTGGTCAGGTGGTGTTTGGTTGGGTGTGTGGCCAGGTGGTGTTTGGTTGGGTGTGTGGTCAGGTGGTGTTTGGTTGGGTGTGTGATCAGGTGGTGTTTGGTTGGGTGTGTGGCCAGGTGGTGTTTGGTTGGGTGTGTGGTCAGGTGGTGTTTGGTTGGGTGTGTGATCAGGTGGTGTTTGGTTGGGTGTGTGGTCAGGTGGTGTTTGGTTGGGTGTGTGGCCAGGTGGTGTTTGGTTGGGTGTGTGGTGTGGTGGTGTTTGGTTGGGTGTGTGGTCAGGTGGTGTTTGGTTGGGTGTGTGGCCAGGTGGTGTTTGGTTGGGTGTGTGGTCAGGTGGTGTTTGGTTGGGTGTGTGGCCAGGTGGTGTTTGGTTGGGTGTGTGGTCAGGTGGTGTTTGGTTGGGTGTGTGGTCAGGTGGTGTTTGGTTGGGTGTGTGGTCAGGTGGTGTTTGGTTGGGTGTGTGGCCAGGTGGTGTTTGGTTGGGTGTGTGATCAGGTGGTGTTTGGTTGGGTGTGTGGTCAGGTGGTGTTTGGTTGGGTGTGTGGTCAGGTGGTGTTTGGTTGGGTGTGTGGCCAGGTGGTGTTTGGTTGGGTGTGTGGTCAGGTGGTGTTTGGTTGGGTGTGTGGCCAGGTGGTGTTTGGTTGGGTGTGTGGTCAGGTGGTGTTTGGTTGGGTGTGTGGTCAGGTGGTGTTAGGTTGGGTGTTGATCAGGTGGTGTTTGGTTGGGTGTGTGGTCAGGTGGTGTTTGGTTGGGTGTGTGGCCAGGTGGTGTTTGGTTGGGTGTGTGGTCAGGTGGTGTTTGGTTGGGTGTGTGGTCAGGTGGTGTTTGGTTGGGTGTGTGATCAGGTGGTGTTTGGTTGGGTGTGTGGCCAGGTGGTGTTTGGTTGGGTGTGTGGTCAGGTGTTGTTTGGTTCGGTGTGTGATCAGGTGGTGTTTGGTTGGGTGTGTGGTCGGGTGGTGTTTGGTTGGGTGTGTGGCCAGGTGGTGTTTGGTTGGGTGTGTGGTGTGGTAGTGTTTGGTTGGGTGTGTGGTCAGGTGGTGTTTGGTTGGGTGTGTGGCCAGGTGGTGTTTGGTTGGGTGTGTGGTCAGGTGGTGTTTGGTTGGGTGTGTGGCCAGGTGGTGTTTGGTTGGGTGTGTGGCCAGGTGGTGTTTGGTTGGGTGTGTGGTGTGGTGGTGTTTGGTTGGATGTGTGGCCAGGTGGTGTTTGGTTGGGTGTGTGGTCAGGTGGTGTTTGGTTGGGTGTGTGGTCAGGTGGTGTTTGGTTGGGTGTGTGGTCAGGTGGTGTTTGGTTGGGTGTGTGGCCAGGTGGTGTTTGGTTGGGTGTATGGTGTGGTGGTGTTTGGTTGGGTGTGTGGTCAGGTGGTGTTTGGTTGGGTGTGTGGTCAGGTGGTGTTTGGTTGGGTGTGTGGTCAGGTGGTGTTTGGTTGGGTGTGTGATGTGGTGGTGTTTGGTTGGGTGTGTGGTCAGGTGGTGTTTGGTTGGGTGTGTGGTCAGGTGGTGTTTGGTTGGGTGTGTGGTCAGGTGGTGTTTGGTTGGGTGTGTGGCCAGGTGGTGTTTGGTTGGGTGTGTGGTCAGGTGGTGTTTGGTTGGGTGTGTGGCCAGGTGGTGTTTGGTTGGGTGTGTGGTCAGGTGGTGTTTGGTTGGGTGTGTGGCCAGGTGGTGTTTGGTTGGGTGTGTGGTCAGGTGGTGTTTGGTTGGGTGTGTGGCCAGGTGGTGTTTGGTTGGGTGTGTGGTGTGGTGGTGTTTGGTTGGGTGTGTGGTCAGGTGGTGTTTGGTTGGGTGTGTGGTCAGGTGGTGTTTGGTTGGGTGTGTGGTGTGGTGGTGTTTGGTTGGGTGTGTGGCCAGGTGGTGTTTGGTTGGGTGTGTGGTCAGGTGGTGTTTGGTTGGGTGTGTGGTCAGGTGGTGTTTGGTTGGGTGTGTGGTCAGGTGGTGTTTGGTTGGGTGTGTGGTCAGGTGGTGTTTGGTTGGGTGTGTGGCCAGGTGGTGTTTGGTTGGGTGTCTGGCATGGTAGCGTGGTGTGGTAATGTGGGGATCATTATCATAACGGCAACAACTTGAAGATCATTATCACAACGGCAACAACTTGAAGATCATTATCACAACGGCAACAACTTGAAGATCATTATCACAACGGCAACAACTTGAAGATCATTATCACAACGGCAACAACTTGAAGATCATTATCAGCAGGAACAACGAGGTGTACTGACTTGTGTGAGTTGTAGGAGAAGAGTACGATTTCGAGGGAGACAGCAAACAAGGTGCTGTGGAGGTCTGCCTGCTCGAGGATCGTCTGTCAAGGAGTGGTGTTGAGGAGGTTGAGGAGGAGGTTTTGAGGAGGTTGAGGAGGTGGTGTTGAGGAGGTTGAGGAGATGGTGTTGAGGAGGTTGAGGAGGTGGTGTTGAGGAGGTGGTGTTGAGGAGGTGTTGTTGAGGAGGTGGTGTTGAGGAGGTTGATGAGATGGTGTTGAGGAGGCTGAGGAGGTGGTGTTGAGGAGGTTGAGGAGATGGTGTTGAGGAGGTTGAGGAGGTTGAGGAGATGGTGTTGAGGAGGTTGAGGAGGTGGTGTTGAAGAGGTTGAGAAAGTGGTGTTGAGGAGGTTGAGGAGGTGGTGTTGAGGAGGTTGAGGAGATGGTGTTGAGGAGGTTGAGGAGGTGGTGTTGAAGAGGTTGAGAAGGTGGTGTTGAGGAGGTTGAGAAGGTGGTGTTGAGGAGGTTGAGGAGGTTGAGAAAGTGGTGTTGAGGAGGTTGAGGAGATGGTGTTGAGGAGGTTGAGGAGGTGGTGTTGAGGAGGTTGAGGAGGTGGTGTTGAGGAGGTTGAAGAGGTTGAGGAGGTTGAAAAGGTTGAGGAGGTGGTGTTGAGGAGGTTGAGGAGGTGGTGTTGAGGAGGTTGAGGAGGTTGAGGAGATGGTGTTGAGGAGGTTGAGGAGGTTGAGGAGATGGTGTTGAGGAGGTTGAGGAGGTGGTGTTGAAGAGGTTGAGAAAGTGGTGTTGAGGAGGTTGAGGAGGTGGTGTTGAGGAGGTTGAGGAGATGGTGTTGAGGAGGTTGAGGAGGTGGTGTTGAAGAGGTTGAGAAGGTGGTGTTGAGGAGGTTGAGAAGGTGGTGTTGAGGAGGTTGAGGAGGTTGAGAAAGTGGTGTTGAGGAGGTTGAGGAGATGGTGTTGAGGAGGTTGAGGAGGTGGTGTTGAGGAGGTTGAGGAGGTTGAGGAGGTGGTGTTGAGGAGGTTGAGGAGGTTGAAAAGGTTGAGGAGGTTGAGGAGGTGGTGTTGAGGAGGTTGAGGAGGTGGTGTTGAGGAGGTTGAGGAGGTTGAGGAGGTGGTGTTGAGGAGGTTGAGGAGGTTGAGGAGGTGGTGTTGAGGAGGTTGAGGAGATGGTGTTGAGGAGGTTGAGGAGGTTGAGGAGGTGTTGTTGAGGAGGTGGTGTTGAGGAGGTTGAGGATGTGGTGTTGAGGAAGTGGTGTTGAGGAGGTTGAGGAGGTTGAGGAGGTGGTGTTGAGGAGATTGAGAAGGTTGAGGAGGTGGTGTTGAGGAGGTTGAGGAGGTGGTGTTGAGGAGGTTGAGGAGGTGGTGTTGAGGAGGTGGTGTTGAGGAGGTTGAGGAGGTGGTCTTGAGGAGGTTGAGGAGGTGGTGTTGAGGAGGTTGAGGAAGTGGTGTTGAGGAGGTTGAGAAGGTGGTGTTGAGGAGGTGGTGTTGAGGAGGTTGAGGAGGTGGTCTTGAGGAGGTTGAGGAGGTGGTGTTGAGGAGGTGGTGTTGAGGAGGTTGAGGAGGTGGTGTTGAGGAGGTTGAGGAGGTGGTGTTGAGGAGGTTGAAGAGGTGGTGTTGAAGAGGTGGTTTTGAGGAGGTTGAGGAGGTGGTGTTGAGGAGATTGAGGAGGTTGAGGAGGTGGTGTTGAGGAGGTGGTGTTGAGGAGGTGGTGTTGAGGAGGTGGTGTTGAGGAGGTTGAGGAGGTGGTGTTGAGGAGGTTGAGGAGGTGGTGTTGAGGAGGTTGAGGAGGTGGTGTTGAGGAGGTGGTGATGAAGAGGTTGATGAGGTGGTGTTGAGGAGGTTGAAGAGGTGGTGTTGAGGAGGTTGAGGAGGTGGTGTTGAGGAGGTTGAGGAGGTGGTGTTGAGAAGGTTGAGGAGGAGGTGTTGAGGAGGTTGACCAGGTGGTGTTGAGGAGGTTGAGGTGGTGGTGTTGAAGAGGTTGAGAAGGTGGAAGAAGAGGGTGGAGAAGTGGTGGTGTGATGGTGGAGTGATAGAGGAGTGGGATGGTGGAGTGGGATGGTGGAGTGGGGTGGTGGAGTGGGATGGTGGAGTGGGATGGTGGAGTGGGGTGGTGGAGTGGGATGGTGGAGCGGGGTGGTGGAGTGGGATGGTGGAGCGGGGTGGTGGAGTGGGATGGTGAAGCGGGGTGGTGGAGTGGGATGGTGGAGTGGGATGGTGGAGTGGGATGGTGGAGCGGGGTGGTGGAGTGGAATGGTGGAGTGGGATGGTGGAGCGGGGTGGTGGAGTGGGATGGTGGAGTGGGGTGGTGGAGTGGGATGGTGGAGTGGGGTGGTGGAGTGGGATGGTGGAGTGGGGTGGTGGAGTGGGGTGCTGGAGTGGGATGGTGGAGTGGGATGGTGGAGCGGGGTGGTGGAGTGGGGTGGTGGAGTGGGGTGGTGGAGTGGGGTGGTGGAGTGGGATGGTGGAGTGGGGTGGTGGAGAGAGGTGGTGGAGAGGGGTGGTGGAGAGGGGTGGTGGAGTGGGGTGGTGGAAAGAGGTGGTGGAGAGGGGTGGTGGAGAGAGGTGGTGGAGAGGGGTGGTGGAGAGGGGTGGTGGAGAGGGGTGGTGGAGTGGGATGTTGGAGTGGGGTGGTGGAGTGGGGTGGTGGAGTGGGATGGTGGAGTGGGGTGGTGGTGTGGGGTGGTGGAGTGATGGAGAATTGGATATAGGGTAGTAGAAGTGTGGAGAGGGAAGAGTGAAGAGTGGGATAGATGGATGGATGAAGAGAAGAAAGAGTTGGATGGATGGAAGAAAGAAGAGTGGGATGGTGGAGTGGGATGGATGGATAAAAGGTAGAAGGATTGGGATGAATGGATGAAAGAAAGAATTGGATGAATAGAACAAAGTATATTGAAGTGGATAGAAAAATAGAGTGGGATGGATGAATGGAAGGAAGAGGAGTTGGATGGAAGGAAGAAGTGGGATGGAGGAGTGGGATGGTGGAGTGGGATGGATGGATGGAAGAAAGAGAAGTGGGATGAAGAAGTGTGATGGATGGATGGAAGAAAGAGAAGTGGGATGAAGGAGTGGGATGGATGGATGGAAGGAAGAGAAGTGGGATGGAAGAGTGGGATGGTGGAGTGGGATAGATGGATGGAAGGAAGAGGAGTGGGATGGATGGATGGAAGGAAGAGGAGTGGGATGGATGGATGAAAGGAAGGAGTGGAATGGATGGATGGAAGGAAGAGGAGTGGGATGGATGGATGGAAGGAAGGAGTGGGATGGATGGATGGAAGGAAGGAGTGGGATGGATGGATGGAAGGAAGAGAAGTGGCATGTAGTGAGGGAGAAGTGGGATGGTGGAGTGGGATGGATGGATGGAAGGAAGAGGAGTGGGATGGAAGAGTGGGATGGTGGAGTGGGATAGATGGATGGAAGAAAGAGGAGTGGGATGGATGGATGGAAGGAAGAAGTGGAATGGATGGATGGAAGGAAGAGGAGTGGGATGGATGGATGGAAGGAAGGAGTGGGATGGATGGATGGAAGGAAGAGGAGCGGGATGGAGGCAAAAACCTCGGGGATGTTGGGCTTGATGGCGGGCTTGCGCGCTTCTGATTGGACGATCTTCTGGAGGAGTGAGTAGTAGAGAGAGATGGCGAGTTGCAGGCGAGAACGAGAAAAGTCCATTGTGTTGTTGTTGTTGTTGATGTTGTTGTTGTTGATGTTGTCAGGGTTGCTTGCAGGTCTTGAAGTGGTGTTATTGTGAGCTTCATCGTGCTCTTTTGGCTGTGTTGTTGTTGTTGTTGTATAAGATGCTTGCTTGTTAATTCAACAACGTACAAAAACATCAAACAAATTCCCCAACAACAACAACTACATGCAACTACATGCAACAACACTCCACAACCATTACAGCAACAAAAACTATAACAACAACAACACAACGGCTATATGGTCCCGCCTTCACGAGGCGTCGTTGGCTGCCCTCGGACACGAAGAGGATCTCAAAAGCACCACCTCCTCCCCCCCCCTCCTCTCAAGGAGGCTCTAAGAGAGAGAGGGGGGAAAGGTGTTCACATACCTTCTCGGAATCGGTCATGCGGAATGGGAACAAAGAACTAAAAGCGATAACAACAACAGCAACAACGACAACACTACCGCATACCCACAACCTCCACGCGGTGCGGTGGGGGCGCTTGCGCCTCAAATGTGGGTACTTTCGGCCACCCTGCCAGGGCAGACTATGCAAAACAGCCCAGGAGACAACAAACTCATCTCTGGACAGACTGCCCAGCCCTGGAACAAGGGCTGGGCAAGAAGACAAGAGAACTGACTCAAGAGCCTGGCAGGGCAGCGCATCTGGTCGAGACTATTCTCCCCAGACTGCTGAACAACACAACGAAATACAACAACAACAACAACAACGTAAACAAGAACAACAACGACAACCACAACAACAGCCACCTGCATCATGTAGTTGCGACAGAACACTTCTCCGAGGTCTGCAATCTGCTTCGCTATCTTCGCTCCTGGGTTCTTGCTGCATGAGCTGTGTGTTTGTGTGTGTGTGTGTGTTCGTATGTGCGTGTGTTTGTATGTGTGTGTGTGTATGTGTTTGTATGTGTGTGTGTTTGTGTTTGTATGTGTATGTTTGTATGTGTTGTGTCTCTGTCTGTGTGTGTTTGTATGTGTTGTGTGTGTGTGTGTTTGTATGTGTTTTTGTGTGTGCATTTGTATGTGTTTGTTTGTGTGTGTTTATATGTGTGTGTGTGTTTGTATATGTTTGTATATGTGTTTGTGTATGGGTGTGTGCATGTTTTAAGGGACGTACTTGAAGATCTTGATGAGTTCGGGAGAGGGAGTGGCAGTGGAGGGCGTGAGGAGGGAGAGGAGGCTGCAGACCGAGTGCGTGGCGGTCGAGACGGGAGAGAAGATCGCCTCCTGCTTGCTGCTCAAGTAGCGTCGGTTCGTCAGCGGGGTGTGCAGGTGCAGTGGCTTGTGCTGTTGTGGTTGTTGTTGTGGTGGTGTCGTGCTGTTGTGGTTGTGGTAGTGGTGGTGTCGTGCTGTTGTGGTTGTTGTTGTGGTGGTGTCGTGCTGTTGTGGTTGTTGTTGTGGTGGTGTTGTGGTTAATGTTGTTGTGGTGGTGTCATGCTGTTGTGGTTGATGTTGTGGTGTTGTGGTAGTGGTGGTGTCTGGTGTTGTGGTTGTTGTTGTTGTTGTTGTGGTGGTGGTGTCGTGCTGTTGTGGTTGATGTTGTTGTTGTGGTGATGTCGTGCTGTTGTGGTTTTTGTTGTGGCTTGGTGTGTTGTGATGGTGTGACGTGGTTGTTGTGGCTTGTGTTGTTGTAGTGTGGTTGGATGAGGCTTGTGTTGTTGTAGTGTGTTCGGATGAGGCTTGTGTTGTTGTAGTGTGGTCGGATGAGGCTTGTGTTGTTGTAGTGTGGTCGGATGAGGCTTGTGTTGTTGTAGTGTGGTCGGATGAGGCTTGTGTTGTTGGCAAAACGCATTGATGGAGACCGACCTCAGAGAAGGCTTCCTGCTGCAGAGTCTTCAGTCGCTCTTCAAACGTGCTGATCACTCCCCCCTCCTCCCTCGCCCCCTCACCCCCTGCCCCAGTCGCTGATGATGATGCAGTGGCAGTAGTGGTGGTGATTGCAGTGGCAGTGGTGGAGGGGGAGTTGGGGGGGGAGGTGGGGGCACTGCCTTCTCGGATGAACTCCCTCTCGTCAAAGTCTCCAGAATTCAAGACGAACTCCTCGTAAGCCTTGTTCAGGCCCTTGCTGTCAGTGCGGCATCGTTTTCAAGTGGCAACACAGCAACACAGCATCAGCAACACAGCATCAGCAACACAGCATCAGCAACACAGCATCAGCAACACAGCATCAGCAACACAGCATCAGCAACACAGCCTCAGCAACACAGCATCAGCAACACAGCATCAGCAACACAGCATCAGCAACACAGAAACACAGCATCAGCAACACAGCAACACAGCATCAGCAACACAGCAACACAGCAACAGCAACACAGCATCAGCAACACAGCAACACAGCAACACAGCATCAGCAACACAGCATCAGCAACACAGAAACACAGCATCAGCAACACAGCAACACAGCATCAGCAACACAGCAACACAGCAACAGCAACAGCAACACAGCATCAGCAACACAGCAACAGCAACAGTGGCAACACAGCAACACAGCATCAGCAACACAGCAACAGCAACACAGCAACAGTGGCAACACAGCAACAGCAAGAGTCTACTTGTTGCGGTCGAAGTTTTCAACATCCAAGACTTTCATCAGGTCCTCTGAACTGCCAACCAGCACCTGTGTGTGTATCGAATGTAGTGAAAGAAACACACGCACGCACGCACACACACACACACACATACGTACACACACACACACACATACACACACACACACACACGCACACACACGCACACACACACACGCACACACACACACACGCACACACACATACACACATACACACACACGCACACACCTACACATACACACACACACACACACGCACACACACATACACACACATACACACACGCACACACACATACACACACATACACACACGCACACACACACCTTGTTTTCAAAGAGTTTTCTGATGTGTGATTTCCAATAGTAGTTCTTTATCTCTTTTGCTTCTATCTCAATTCCTGTTTGTATGTGTGTGTGTGTGTGTGTGTGTGTGTGTGTGTGTGCGTGCGTCTTTGTGTGTGTGTGTGTGTTCATGTGGGTGTGTAGGTAAGAGATCTTTGATCAATGTAGTTGCCAGCCCTTAAACATGAAAGATCACCAGTCACTACACCACAACTACCACAACTACACCACAACTACCACAACTACACCACAACTACACCACAACTACCACAACTACTCCACAACTACACCACAACTACCACAACTACACCACAACTACCACAACTACACCACAACTACCACAAATACACCACAACTACACCGCAACTACCACAACTACACCACAACTACCACAACTACCACAACTACACCACAACTACCACAACTACACCACAACTACACCACAACACCACAACTGCCACAACTACACCACAACTACCACAACTACACCACAACTACCACAACTACACCACAACTACCACAACTACACCACAACTACCACAACTACACCACAACTACCACAACTACCACAACTACACCACAACTACCACAACTACACCACAACTACCACAACTACACCCCGAAACTACTACAAAACCCCAACCACTGCAACAAAACAAATCCAATAACAACCCAATCACTACCAAAAAACCACAATATCTACAAAACATCAATTACTAAAACCACACAACAACACAACATTGATAATTAATTTAACTTTTTACAATTTCTACTACTACTACTACTACTACTACTACTAACAACAATAATAATAAAAATACTATTACTACTAGTACTAATAAATAAAATATAAAATAATGCGTATTTATAATGCGCCAAGGCACGCAACTGAGGCGCCACTCACACGACGTAAGTCGTGAAAACCGCATCATATACACCAGGTATACGATGGCTCACGGTTGGCTGAACAGACGACCTTTAAGTTGCAGGTCCAACGACTTTACCATCTAAGCCAACCTACTCGTCAAGAAAGCACCAGCAGCAAAGCACCAGCACCACCAGCAGCAAAGCACCAGCACCACCAGCAGCAAAGCACCAGCACCAGCAAAGCACCAGCAGCAAAGCACCAGCACCAGCAGCAAAGCACCAGCAGCAAAGCACCAGCACCAGCACCAGCAGCAAAGCACCAGCACCAGCAGCAAAGCACTAGCACCAGCACCAGCAGCAAAGCACCAGCACCAGCAGCAAAGCACTAGCACCAGCAGCAAAGCAGAGCAGCAAAGCACCAGCAGCAAAGCACCAGCAGCAAAGCAGCAACAGCAGAAGGACTGACCCAAATACTTGCGGCACAACTCGGCGAGGATGCACGGAGGCTTGCTGGGTGCCTTGTAGTCGCGCAAGATGAAGTTCTTCGGAAGGCCTGTTGCCGTGATGGTGGGGGTTGTCATGATGATGGTGGTGGTTGTCATGTTGATGTTGGGGGTTGTCATGGTGATGGTGGTGGTTGTCATGGTGATGTTGGGGGTTGTCATGATGATGGTGGTGGTTGTCATGTTGATGTTGGGGGTTGTCATGGTGATGGTGGTGGTTGTCATGGTGAT
>OX030959.1:9668914-9708553 GCA_943735955.1 Piscicola geometra | reverse complement strand
GGGGATTGAAAGAGGAGGGTGAGTTGAGGGAGGAGGGGGGGGAGGTTGAAAGAGGAGGGTGAGTTGAGGGAGGAGGGGGGGGAGGTTGAAAGAGGAGGGTGAGTTGAGGGTGGAGGGAGGGGGATTGAAAGAGGAGGGTGAGTTGAGGGGGGAGATTGAAAGAGGAGGGTGAGTTGAGGGGGGAGGGGGGGATTGAAAGAGGAGGGTGAGTTGAGGGAGGAGGGGGGGGGAGGTTGAAAGAGGAGGGTGAGTTGAGGGAGGAGGGGGGGGAGGTTGAAAGAGGAGGGTGAGTTGAGGGTGGAGGGAGGGGGATTGAAAGAGGAGGGTGAGTTGAGGGGGGTGATTGAAAGAGGAGGGTGAGTTGAGGGAGGAGGGGGGGGAGATTGAAAGAGGAGGGTGAGTTGAGGGGGGGAGATTGAAAGAGGAGGGTGAGTTGAGGGAGGAGGGGGGGAGATTGAAAGAGGAGGGTGAGTTGAGGGGGGAGGGGGGGGGATTGAAAGAGGAGGGTGAGTTGAGGGGGAGGGGGGGATTGAAAGAGGAGGGTGAGTTGAGGGGGGAGGGGGGGGATTGAAAGAGGAGGGTGAGTTGAGGGGGGAGGGGGGGAGATTGAAAGAGGAGGGTGAGTTGAGGGGGGAGGGGGGAGAGATTGAAAGAGGAGGGTGAGTTGAGGGGGGAGGGGGGGGATTGAAAGAGGAGGGTGAGTTGAGGGAGGTTGAAAGAGGAGGGTGAGTTGAAGGGGGAGGGGGGGGGATTGAAAGAGGAGGGTGAGTTGAGGGGGGAGGGGGGGATTGAAAGAGGAGGGTGAGTTGAGGGGGGAGGGGGGGGGATTGAAAGAGGAGGGTGAGTTGAGGGAGGAGGGGTGGGAGATTGAAAGAGGAGGGTGAGTTGAGGGGGGAGATTGAAAGAGGAGGGTGAGTTGAGGGGGGAGGGGGGGATTGAAAGAGGAGGGTGAGTTGAGGGGGGAGGGGGGGAGATTGAAAGAGGAGGGTGAGTTGAGGGGGGAGGGGGGGATTGAAAGAGGAGGGTGAGTTGAGGGGGGAGGGGGGGAGATTGAAAGAGGAGGGTGAGTTGAGGGGGGAGGGGGGAGAGATTGAAAGAGGAGGGTGAGTTGAGGGGGGAGGGGGGGATTGAAAGAGGAGGGTGAGTTGAGGGAGGAGGGGGGGGGAGGTTGAAAGAGGAAGGTGAGTTGAGGGGGGAGGGGGGGATTGAAAGAGGAGGGTGAGTTGAGGGGGGAGGGGGAGGATTTAAAGAGGAGAGTGAGTTGAGGGAGGAGGGGGGATTCAAAGAGGAGGGTGAGTTGAGGGGGGGGGTTGAAAGAGGAGGGTGAGTTGAGGGGGGAGGGGGGATTGAAAGAGGAGGGTGAGTTGAGGGGGGGAGGGGGGGGGGATTGAAAGAGGAGGGTGAGTTGAGGGGGGAGGGGGGAGAGATTGAAAGAAGAGGGTGAGTTGAGGGGGGAGGGGGGGAGATTGAAAGAGGAGGGTGAGTTGAGGGAGGAGGTTGAAAGAAGAGGGTGAGTTGAGGGGAGAGGTTGAAAGAGGAGGGTGAGTTGAGGGGGGAGGGGGGAGAGATTGAAAGAGGAGGGTGAGTTGAGGGGGGAGGGGGGAGAGATTGAAAGAGGAGGGTGAGTTGAGGGGGGAGGGGGGGGGTTGAAAGAGGAGGGTGAGTTGAGGGGGGAGGTTGAAAGAGGAGGGTGAGTTGAGGGGAGAGGTTGAAAGAGGAGGGTGAGTTGAGGGGGGAGGTTGAAAGAGGAGGGTGAGTTGAGGGGGGAGGTTGAAAGAGGAGGGTGAGTTGAGGGGGGAGGGGGGGGATTGAAAGAGGAGGGTGAGTTGAGGGAGGAGGGGGGGGGAGGTTGAAAGAGGAGGGTGAGTTGAGGGAGGAGGGGGGGGAGGTTGAAAGAGGAGGGTGAGTTGAGGGTGGAGGGAGGGGGATTGAAAGAGGAGGGTGAGTTGAGGGGGGAGATTGAAAGAGGAGGGTGAGTTGAGGGGGGAGGGGGGGATTGAAAGAGGAGGGTGAGTTGAGGGAGGAGGGGGGGGGAGGTTGAAAGAGGAGGGTGAGTTGAGGGAGGAGGGGGGGGAGGTTGAAAGAGGAGGGTGAGTTGAGGGTGGAGGGAGGGGGATTGAAAGAGGAGGGTGAGTTGAGGGGGGTGATTGAAAGAGGAGGGTGAGTTGAGGGAGGAGGGGGGGGAGATTGAAAGAGGAGGGTGAGTTGAGGGGGGAGATTGAAAGAGGAGGGTGAGTTGAGGGAGGAGGGGGGGGGATTGAAAGAGGAGGGTGAGTTGAGGGAGGAGGGGGGGGAGGTTGAAAGAGGAGGGTGAGTTGAGGGAGGAGGGGGGGAGGTTGAAAGAGGAGGGTGAGTTGAGGGTGGAGGGAGGGGGATTGAAAGAGGAGGGTGAGTTGAGGGGGGAGATTGAAAGAGGAGGGTGAGTTGAGGGGGGAGGGGGGGATTGAAAGAGGAGGGTGAGTTGAGGGGAGAGGTTGAAAGAGGAGGGTGAGTTGAGGGGGGAGGTTGAAAGAGGAGGGTGAGTTGAGGGGGGAGGTTGAAAGAGGAGGGTGAGTTGAGGGGGGAGGGGGGGGATTGAAAGAGGAGGGTGAGTTGAGGGAGGAGGGGGGGGAGGTTGAAAGAGGAGGGTGAGTTGAGGGAGGAGGGGGGGGAGGTTGAAAGAGGAGGGTGAGTTGAGGGTGGAGGGAGGGGGATTGAAAGAGGAGGGTGAGTTGAGGGGGGAGATTGAAAGAGGAGGGTGAGTTGAGGGGGGAGGGGGGGATTGAAAGAGGAGGGTGAGTTGAGGGAGGAGGGGGGGGAGGTTGAAAGAGGAGGGTGAGTTGAGGGAGGAGGGGGGGGAGGTTGAAAGAGGAGGGTGAGTTGAGGGTGGAGGGAGGGGGATTGAAAGAGGAGGGTGAGTTGAGGGGGGTGATTGAAAGAGGAGGGTGAGTTGAGGGAGGAGGGGGGGGAGATTGAAAGAGGAGGGTGAGTTGAGGGGGGAGATTGAAAGAGGAGGGTGAGTTGAGGGAGGAGGGGGGGAGATTGAAAGAGGACGGTGAGTTGAGGGGGGAGGGGGGGGATTGAAAGAGGAGGGTGAGTTGAGGGGGGAGGGGGGGGATTGAAAGAGGAGGGTGAGTTGAGGGGGGAGGGGGGGGATTGAAAGAGGAGGGTGAGTTGAGGGGGGTGGGGGGGAGATTGAAAGAGGAGGGTGAGTTGAGGGGGGAGGGGGGAGAGATTGAAAGAGGAGGGTGAGTTGAGGGGGGAGGGGGGGATTGAAAGAGGAGGGTGAGTTGAGGGAGGTTGAAAGAGGAGGGTGAGTTGAAGGGGGAGGGGGGGGGATTGAAAGAGGAGGGTGAGTTGAGGGGGGAGGGGGGGATTGAAAGAGGAGGGTGAGTTGAGGGGGGAGGGGGGGGGATTGAAAGAGGAGGGTGAGTTGAGGGAGGAGGGGTGGGAGATTGAAAGAGGAGGGTGAGTTGAGGGGGGAGATTGAAAGAGGAGGGTGAGTTGAGGGGGGAGGGGGGGGATTGAAAGAGGAGGGTGAGTTGAGGGGGGAGGGGGGGAGATTGAAAGAGGAGGGTGAGTTGAGGGGGGAGGGGGGGATTGAAAGAGGAGGGTGAGTTGAGGGGGGAGGGGGGGAGATTGAAAGAGGAGGGTGAGTTGAGGGGGGAGGGGGGAGAGATTGAAAGAGGAGGGTGAGTTGAGGGGGGAGGGGGGGGATTGAAAGAGGAGGGTGATTTGAGGGAGGAGGGGGGGGGAGGTTGAAAGAGGAAGGTGAGTTGAGGGGGGAGGGGGGGATTGAAAGAGGAGGGTGAGTTGAGGGGGGAGGGGGAGGATTTAAAGAGGAGAGTGAGTTGAGGGAGGAGGGGGGATTGAAAGAGGAGGGTGAGTTGAGGGGGGGGGGGGTTGAAAGAGGAGGGTGAGTTGAGGGGGGAGGGGGGATTGAAAGAGGAGGGTGAGTTGAGGGGGGAGGGGGGGGGATTGAAAGAGGAGGGTGAGTTGAGGGGGGAGGGGGGAGAGATTGAAAGAAGAGGGTGAGTTGAGGGGGGAGGGGGGGAGATTGAAAGAGGAGGGTGAGTTGAGGGAGGAGGTTGAAAGAAGAGGGTGAGTTGAGGGGAGAGGTTGAAAGAGGAGGGTGAGTTGAGGGGGGGAGGGGGGGAGAGATTGAAAGAGGAGGGTGAGTTGAGGGGGGAGGGGGGGGGTTGAAAGAGGAGGGTGAGTTGAGGCGGGAGGGGAGGGGGATTGAAAGAGGAGGGTGAGTTGAGGGGGGAGGTTGAAAGAGGAGAGTGAGTTGAGGGGAGAGGTTGAAAGAGGAGGGTGAGTTGAGGGGGGAGGTTGAAAGAGGAGGGTGAGTTGAGGAGGGAGGTTGAAAGAGGAGGGTGAGTTGAGGGGGGAGGGGGGGGATTGAAAGAGGAGGGTGAGTTGAGGGAGGAGGGGGGGGAGGTTGAAAGAGTAGGGTGAGTTGAGGGAGGAGGGGGGGAGGTTGAAAGAGGAGGGTGAGTTGAGGGTGGAGGGAGGGGAATTGAAAGAGGAGGGTGAGTTGAGGGGGGAGATTGAAAGAGGAGGGTGAGTTGAGGGGGGAGGGGGGGGATTGAAAGAGGAGGGTGAGTTGAGGGAGGAGGGGGGGGGAGGTTGAAAGAGGAGGGTGAGTTGAGGGAGGAGGGGGGGGAGGTTGAAAGAGGAGGGTGAGTTGAGGGTGGAGGGGGGAGAGATTGAAAGAGGAGGGTGAGTTGAGGGGGGAGGGGGGGATTGAAAGAGGAGGGTGAGTTGAGGGAGGTTGAAAGAGGAGGGTGAGTTGAAGGGGGAGGGGGGGGGATTGAAAGAGGAGGGTGAGTTGAGGGGGGAGGGGGGGATTGAAAGAGGAGGGTGAGTTGAGGGGGGAGGGGGGGGGATTGAAAGAGGAGGGTGAGTTGAGGGAGGAGGGGTGGGAGATTGAAAGAGGAGGGTGAGTTGAGGGGGGAGATTGAAAGAGGAGGGTGAGTTGAGGGGGGAGGGGGGGGATTGAAAGAGGAGGGTGAGTTGAGGGGGGAGGGGGGGAGATTGAAAGAGGAGGGTGAGTTGAGGGGGGAGGGGGGGATTGAAAGAGGAGGGTGAGTTGAGGGGGGAGGGGGGGAGATTGAAAGAGGAGGGTGAGTTGAGGGGGGAGGGGGGAGAGATTGAAAGAGGAGGGTGAGTTGAGGGGGGAGGGGGGGGATTGAAAGAGGAGGGTGATTTGAGGGAGGAGGGGGGGGGAGGTTGAAAGAGGAAGGTGAGTTGAGGGGGGAGGGGGGGATTGAAAGAGGAGGGTGAGTTGAGGGGGGAGGGGGAGGATTTAAAGAGGAGAGTGAGTTGAGGGAGGAGGGGGGATTGAAAGAGGAGGGTGAGTTGAGGGGGGGGGGGGTTGAAAGAGGAGGGTGAGTTGAGGGGGGAGGGGGGATTGAAAGAGGAGGGTGAGTTGAGGGGGGAGGGGGGGGGATTGAAAGAGGAGGGTGAGTTGAGGGGGGAGGGGGGAGAGATTGAAAGAAGAGGGTGAGTTGAGGGGGGAGGGGGGGAGATTGAAAGAGGAGGGTGAGTTGAGGGAGGAGGTTGAAAGAAGAGGGTGAGTTGAGGGGAGAGGTTGAAAGAGGAGGGTGAGTTGAGGGGGGAGGGGGGAGAGATTGAAAGAGGAGGGTGAGTTGAGGGGGGAGGGGGGGGGGTTGAAAGAGGAGGGTGAGTTGAGGCGGGAGGGGAGGGGGATTGAAAGAGGAGGGTGAGTTGAGGGGGGAGGTTGAAAGAGGAGAGTGAGTTGAGGGGAGAGGTTGAAAGAGGAGGGTGAGTTGAGGGGGGAGGTTGAAAGAGGAGGGTGAGTTGAGGAGGGAGGTTGAAAGAGGAGGGTGAGTTGAGGGGGGAGGGGGGGGATTGAAAGAGGAGGGTGAGTTGAGGGAGGAGGGGGGGGAGGTTGAAAGAGTAGGGTGAGTTGAGGGAGGAGGGGGGGAGGTTGAAAGAGGAGGGTGAGTTGAGGGTGGAGGGAGGGGAATTGAAAGAGGAGGGTGAGTTGAGGGGGGAGATTGAAAGAGGAGGGTGAGTTGAGGGGGGAGGGGGGGATTGAAAGAGGAGGGTGAGTTGAGGGAGGAGGGGGGGGGAGGTTGAAAGAGGAGGGTGAGTTGAGGGAGGAGGGGGGGGAGGTTGAAAGAGGAGGGTGAGTTGAGGGTGGAGGGAGGGGGATTGAAAGAGGAGGGTGAGTTGAGGGGGGTGATTGAAAGAGGAGGGTGAGTTGAGGGAGGAGGGGGGGGAGATTGAAAGAGGAGGGTGAGTTGAGGGGGGAGATTGAAAGAGGAGGGTGAGTTGAGGGAGGAGGGGGGGAGATTGAAAGAGGAGGGTGAGTTGAGGGGGGAGGGGGGGGATTGAAAGAGGAGGGTGAGTTGAGGGGGGAGGGGGGGGATTGAAAGAGGAGGGTGAGTTGAAGGGGGAGGGGGGGGATTGAAAGAGGAGGGTGAGTTGAGGGGGGAGGGGGGGAGATTGAAAGAGGAGGGTGAGTTGAGGGGGGAGGGGGGAGAGATTGAAAGAGGAGGGTGAGTTGAGGGGGGAGGGGGGGGGATTGAAAGAGGAGGGTGAGTTGAGGGAGGTTGAAAGAGGAGGGTGAGTTGAAGGGGGAGGGGGGGGATTGAAAGAGGAGGGTGAGTTGAGGGGGGAGGGGGGGATTGAAAGAGGAGGGTGAGTTGAGGGGGGAGGGGGGGGGATTGAAAGAGGAGGGTGAGTTGAGGGAGGAGGGGTGGGAGATTGAAAGAGGAGGGTGAGTTGAGGGGGGAGATTGAAAGAGGAGGGTGAGTTGAGGGGGGAGGGGGGGGATTGAAAGAGGAGGGTGAGTTGAGGGGGGAGGGGGGGAGATTGAAAGAGGAAGGTGAGTTGAGGGGGGAGGGGGGGATTGAAAGAGGAGGGTGAGTTGAGGGGGGAGGGGGGGAGATTGAAAGAGGAGGGTGAGTTGAGGGGGGAGGGGGGAGAGATTGAAAGAGGAGGGTGAGTTGAGGGGGAAGGGGGGGGATTGAAAGAGGAGGGTGAGTTGAGGGGGGAGGGGGGAGGTTGAAAGAGGAGGGTGAGTTGAGGGGGGAGGGGGGGGGGGTGATTGAAAGAGGAGGGGGGGATTGAAAGAGGAGGGTGAGTTGAGGGGGGAGGGGGGAGTTTGAAAGAGGAGGGTGAGTTGAGGGGGGAGGGGGGAGAGATTGAAAGAGGAGGGTGAGTTGAGGGGGGAGGGGGGGAGATTGAAAGAGGAGGGTGAGTTGAAGGGGGAGGGGGGGGATTGAAAGAGGAGGGTGAGTTGAGGGGGGAGGGGGGGGATTGAAAGAGGAGGGTGAGTTGAGGGGGGAGGGGGGGAGATTGAAAGAGGAGGGTGAGTTGAGGGGGGAGGGGGGGGGATTGAAAGAGGAGGGTGAGTTGAGGGGGGAGGGGGGGGGATTGAAAGAGGAGGGTGAGTTGAGGGAGGAGGGGGGGGGGAGATTGAAAGAGGAGGGTGAGTTGAGGGGGGAGGGGGGGGAGATTGAAAGAGGAGGGTGAGTTGAGGGGGGAGATTGAAAGAGGAGGGTGAGTTGAGGGAGGAGGGGGGGGAGATTGAAAGAGGAGGGTGAGTTGAGGGGGGAGATTGAAAGAGGAGGGTGAGTTGAGGGAGGAGGGGGGGGGGAGATTGAAAGAGGAGGGTGAGTTGAGGGGGGAGATTGAAAGAGGAGGGTGAGTTGAGGGAGGAGGGGGGGGAGATTGAAAGAGGAGGGTGAGTTGAGGGGGGAGATTGAAAGAGGAGGGTGAGTTGAGGGGGGAGGGGGAGATTGAAAGAGGAGGGTGAGTTGAGGGGGGAGGTTGAAAGAGGAGGGTGAGGGGGCAGGGGGTGAGGTTGGAAGAGGAGGGTGAGGAGGCAGGGGGGGAGGTTGAAAGAGGAGGGTGAGGGAAGATTGAGGAAGATTAAAGAACGAGGAAGGAAAATGGGGGTAGAATAGAAAGGGTAAATAAGTTGGTGAGGAGGGTGAAGAGGGTCGATGGAGAAGGTATAGGGTGGGAGGGGTAGATGGGTGAGTGGTGAATAGATGGAGAGGGGTTTGTGTGCATTTGTGGGCGGAATTCGACTGGATGGACCAAGCAACTCACCATCGAACACAGACGACCAGTGGCGACCCGCTGATGACCCGCTGCAGACACACCTCCAAGTACCTGAGCGACCTGCAACAGCGCATCCTGCGATGGTTCTTGCTCTTTCTTCTTTCGTTTGAATGCTCATACACATCGCTTCTTTCTCGGGCTTTAATTGCTGCTAATAATAATAAAAATAATAATAATAATAAATAGACAAAAAAAAGCTAATAAAATATTATTTATGTTATTATGGATTTTTATTGCTTTTGATGTTTTCCAGCTGTGACGTCTTTTGTGGCATGTGTGTTTCTGGCGAGACCTCTTCCATCATGACTGCCTTCGAAGACCTTGAGTCCTTGGTGGGTGTGCTGATGATGATGGTGATGATGGTGAGGGTGATGGTGGTGATGATTATGATTATCATAGTGACGATGTTGATGATGAGGGCACACACATGATGCAGGTGAAGAAGTTGATGAGGAAATGCGGAGATCCTCTGATCATCGACTGCGTCAACGGCTACTGCCTCAACAACTCCACCCTCCCCTCCTCCAACTACCACGCCACCAACACCTTCGACTCGTGTGCGTGTGCACATGATGATTCCTATGACCTTTCTAATGTTGATTATTACTATTCATAAAATTATATCATTTGTTAATATTAGCATCATCATCATCACCACCATCATCACCACCACCTCCATCACCATCATTACTACCACCATCACCACCACCATCATCATCACCAGCACCATCATCATCACCACCACAACCATCATCACCACCACCACCACGATCACCACCACCATCACCATCATCACCACCACCATCATCATCATCACCACCATCACCACCACCATCATCATCACCACAACCATCATCACCACCACCACCACCATCACCACCATCATCATCACCACCACCACCATCATCACCACCACCATCACCACCACCATCACCACCACCATCATCATCACCACCATCATCATCATCACCTTGAACAGCTGACAGTGACTACTTCGACGCCAGTCAAACCTCCCTCATCAAGGTGAGTGATTCAGCAGCAGCAGTGGAGGAGGAGGAGAAGGAGGAGGATGACGCTTCCTCTGTTGCAGGAGCCTCGTACACTGATGCGGTGGCAGAAGAGCCTTGGGTCTGTCTAATCAAACAATTTTTTATTCTTTAGAAGCGTTTTTTCTTTTAATTAACTATTTTTCATTCTTTTCTAGAGACTTTCTATGATCCTTCATGCCAACAATCCATCAAACCACCCACTCCATCTCCATAACTCGGTTCACCCATCCATCACAACTACTCAACCAACTACCTGAACTGTATCAGCCACAGCATTCGTCTCTCCACTCCACCTCCTACCCCACCAATACCACTCACTCCACCCACCCACTCTTCCACACCCACTCTTCCACACCCACTCCACCTACCCACCAAACCACTACACTCACAGGAGATGCAACTGATCAATTCGGAGGCGACCCTGGTCTGTTTGCGAGGCCAACTGAGCGGCATCCACGCGGACGAGGAGCGCTTGAAGACCAAGGGACTCGAGATTCTCAGCCCCCTCATCATCAAACTCCGCTCACATACGCATAACCTGGTGAGGAAGTGTCAACAGGCGCTGTTCTTCAAGACCATGCCGGTTTGTGGTGGGAGGGTGGGTGTGTGGAAGAGGGTGGTATTGTTAGTGGGTGGGTGGGTAGAAGGGTGTTGTTGGTTGGTAGGTGGGTGGGTGGGAAGGTGTTGTTGGTGGGTAGAAAGGTGGGTAGGTAGCAGGGTGTTGTTGGTGGGTAGGTGGGTGGGGGGTGTTGTTGGTGGGTAGGTGGATGGGAGAGTGTTGTTGGTGGGTAGGTGGGAGGGTGTTGTTGGTGGGTAGGTGGGTGGGAGAGTGTTGTTGGTGGGTAGGTGGGAGGGTGTTGTTGGTGGGTAGGTGGAAGGGTGTAGTTGGTGGGTAGGTGGGTGGAGGGGTGTTGTTAGTGGGTAGGTGGGTGGGTAGGTGGGAGGGTGTTGTTGGTGGGTGGGAGAGAGGGTGTTTTTGGAGGGTAGGTGGGTAGGTGGGTGGGAGGGTGTTGTTGGTGGGTAGGTGGAAGGGTGTAGTTGGTGAGTAGGAGGGTGGAGAGGTGTTGTTGGTGGGTAGGTGGGTGGGTGGCAGGGTGTTGTTGGTGGGTAGGTGGGTGGGTAGGTGGGAGGGTGTAGTTGGTGGGTAGGTGGGTGGGAGGGTGTTATTGGTAGGTGGGTGGGTGGGAGAGTGTTGTTGGTGGGTAGGAGGGTGGAGGAGTGTTGTTGGTGGGTAGGTGGGTGGGTAGGTGGGAGGGTGTTTTTGGTGGGTGGGAGAGAGGGTGTTGTTGGAGGGTAGGTGGGTTGGGTAGAAGGGTGTTGTTGGTGGGTAGGTGGGTGGGGGGTGTTGTTGGTGGGTAGGTGGGTAGAAGGGTGTTGTTGGTGGGTAGGTGGGTAGAAGGGTGTTGTTGGTGGGTAGGTGGGTGGAAGGGTGTTGTTGGTGGGTAGGTGGGTGGGTAGATGGAAGTGTGTTGTTGGTGAGTGGGAGAGAGGGTGTTGTTGGAGGGTAGGTGGGTAGGTGGGTAGAAGGGTGTTGTTGGTGGGTAGGTTGGTGGGAGGGTGTTGTTGGTGGGTGGGTGTTGTTGGTGGGTAGGTGGGTGGGTGGAAGGGTGTAGTTGGTGGGTAGGAGGGTGGAGGGGTGTTGTTGGTGGGTAGGTGGGTGGGTAGGTGGAAGGGTGTAGTTGGTGGGTAGGAGGGTGGAGGGGTGTTGTTGGTGGTTAGGTGGGTGGGTAGGAGGGTGTTGTTGGTGGGTAGGTGGGTGGGTGGAAGGGTGATGTTAGTGGGTAGGTAGGAGGGGTGTTGTTGGTAGGTGGGAGGGTGGAGGGGTGTTGTTGGTGGGTAGGAGGGTGGAGCGGTGTTTTGACTATAGTGACCATTGAATAAATGGTGATGATGACGATGACCACCATCAGGACACCTTCGACAACCTGCCCTTGTACCACACCATCAAGTACAGAAAGGACATCGTTTTTTGCCAGGCTGTTCGTTCCTGATTATGATACATTCACATATTAGAACAACAATACAACTTGCCTTATATAACTTATTTATTGTTTATACCGTAAAAGTTTTAATTTTTTGAAATGTTCAAACCCCGTTAAATACCATGATCTTTTCAACTTTTTACATACAAAACACACGCGAAAACCTCGCACACGACAGCTCACTTCGCTGGTGTCTGGTGTCCTGTTGGAGTTGTCTTCACTCTTGTCTCCAGCCGCCCATGCTGCCTCCACCACCACTCCTTCCACAGACCACTCCACCCTCAAGATGCCTTCCAGCAACAACAGCAAGACTTTTCCCGCTTCTATTAAAACATACAATGACAACGCCAAAGTCAGCCGCGAAGATGATGACGTTGCTAGTAGTAGTGGCAGCAGCAAAGAAGACAACAACGACAAGTGGTTCGGAGGCAAGAACGACGCAGACGCCAGAGACGCCATGCAGGTGATGGCGAGGGTGGGCATGCTGGTGCAGTTTGAGAGTCTGCTCAGTTGCTATGGCGACGAGATGCACATGCTGGAAGACCAGTGCAGCGGCATCGAGCAGTTGTCCCGGGTGAAGATCAGGCTGGTGAAGCGCTCCAAGACTCCACCATCGTCGTCACACCAACCGGAACCTTCGCTCGACAAATCACTGAGCAGTTCGTTGATGGAGAGGATGCTCTTGCGTTCGAAGGACAGCTCCTCCTCGTCGGAGTCCAGTCTTCCGAGGCAGCCTCGCAAGCAGGAGGAGTGTCTGAGCTTCTGCCACATCGGCAACCTGCAGCAGCAGCCTGATGCGAGCTCCGTCGACACGCCCAGTCTCGAGCAGTCTCTCAACAGTTACGACCTCACGCAGCTCGATTCGACCGAGTTGTCGCCCATTCAGACTGAGCACAGCTTGCCTGCAGACCACAGGGGTCATCTGGTGCAAACTGCTTCCACGGCAAACTTCACTTGCGCCCAGGAACCTTGCCCCCAAGTGAATGTGTGTGTGGGTGTGTGTGTGTGTGTGTGTGTGTGTGTGTGTGTGTGTGTGTGTGTGTGTGTGTGTGTGTGTGTGTGTGTGTGTGTGTGTGTGTGTGTGTGTGTGTGTGTGTGTGTGTGTGTGTGTGTGTGTGTGTGTGTGTGTGTGTGTGTGTGTGTGTGGTGTGTGTGTTTGTTTTTTTGCTTGTTTATGTGTGTAACCATTTTGCAACTAACAGTTTCTCTATTCTACGTTTCACCCCTCAGCTATATTTTCCCTTCCCACAGAAACAACCACAAGCACCTAACCACCAGCAGCACGGCAGCGAGACAGACCGGGCAGATGCGCCGTCGTTGTCGTTGGGTGATGAGGTGAGTTACGACATCGTGGGAGACAGACAGAATCCCACAGTGATCATCCACCTGCCTGCCTACATCTATGCCAGACTCTCCGCCAATAAGAAGGAGAAGGCCAATCGAGGCAGTCGTTGTGCTGTCGCTAGTGCCACAAACGATGCCGCTGCTAGGAGTGGTGCTGTTCCAAAGGCTTCAAACGATAATAAAGATGGTGATGAGACTAATGAAAGAGGCACTAACGATGCTAATGCTAATAGTATTAGTCATTATAATGATGATGATTTTGTAAATGATGATGCTAAAGATGACGGTGGTAATGATGACGATGATGATGATGATGATGATGATGATGTTGATGACGACAGCAGCATAGAGTTTGGCGTGGTGCCAGTACTGTTCAGCATCGGCATCAACGAACAAGCCACCCTCGCCGAGAAGTCTTGTGGCGATGATGATGATGATGATGATGATTGTTATTTTTCGAACAATCTCATCTATTTTTCTGTATATTCTTTTCTTTTTCGTTGTTATAATTTAACTTCCTTCATAATTTTAATCACACTATCATCATCAACTTCGTCGTCATCATCATCACCATCATCATCATCGTCATCATCACCAGGTTCTCGAGCACAGATCTGCAGGACATCATAAACAAGGAGAACCACAACAAACTGCACAACTACTGCAACGACTACAACTCACTGCCTGGTCAGTGCGTTCATCGTTGTTGTAGTAGTAGTTCCAGTGGTTGCGTCATGGGTAGTGGTTGCAATGGTAGTAAAATGGAAGTATCAACAGGGGTGTCATCAGCGTTAGTATCAGTGCAAGTTATTAACTCAGCATCAACTCAACTTCTTTTTTCTTCTTAATCAAGCCAACAACCACCCTCAACCACCCCCAACCACCCTCAACCACCCCCAACCACTCTCAACCACCCCCAACCACCACCAACCACACTCAACCACCAAAACCTCCACCACCAACCACCACAACCACCCTCAACCACCCCCAACCACCCTTAACTACCCTCAACCACCCCCAACCACCCTTAACTACCCCAACCACCCTCCACCACCAACCACCACAACCACCCCCAACCACCAAAACCTCCACCACCAACCACCACAACCACCCCCAACCACCAAAACCTCCACCACCAACCACCCTCAACCACCCTCAACCCCCCCAACCACACCCTCCACCACCCTCCACCACCCCAACCACCCTCAACCACCCTCAACCACCCCAACCACCTTCAACCACCCCCAACCACCACACCCTCCACCACCCTCAACCACCCCCAACCACCACAATCACCACCAACCACACCCTCCACCACCCCAACCACCCTCAACCACCTTCAACCACCACAACCACCCTCAACCACCCCCAACCACCACCACAAAAACCACCACCCCCAACCACACCCTCCACCACCCCAACCACCCCCAACCACCAAAACCTCCACCACCTTCAACCACCCCAACCACCCCAACCACCCCCAACCACCACCAACCACACCCTCCACCACACCAACCTGAACAGCTTCTCTGCGGAGGGCAAGCAAGGAGAGTGTGGCGAGGCTGATGCAGGCACTCAAGCAGGAGGTCTTCGAGGCGAGGAAGAGCAAGAACGTCTCCATCCTCCACCTCGCTGCCAAGGTGTCCTCCCCTCATCATCATCATCATCGCCATCATCATCATCATCGTCACTACCCTCTAGCCATCATCATCATCATCATCGTCATCGTCACTACCCTCTAGCCATCATCATCATCATCGTCATCGTCACTACCCTCTAGCCATCATCATCGTCATCGTCACTACCCTCTAGCCATCATCATCATCATCATCATCGTCACTACCTTCTAGCCATCATCATCATCATCGTCATCGTCACTACCCTCTAGCCATCATCATCGTCATCGTCACTACCCTCTAGCCATCATCATCATCATCATCATCGTCACTACCCTCTAGCCATCATCATCATCGTCATCGTCACTACCCTCTAGCCATCATCATCATCATCATCGTCATCGTCACTACCCTCTAGCCATCATCATCATCATCATCATCGTCACTACCCTCTAGCCATCATCATCGTCATCGTCACTACCCTCTAGCCATCATCATCGTCATCGTCACTACCCTCTAGCCATCATCATCATCATCATCATCGTCACTACCCTCTAGCCATCATCATCATCATCGTCATCGTCACTACCCTCTAGCCATCATCATCGTCATCGTCACTACCCTCTAGCCATCATCATCATCATCATCATCGTCACTACCCTCTAGCCATCATCATCATCGTCATCGTCACTACCCTCTAGCCATCATCATCGTCATCGTCACTACCCTCTAGCCATCATCATCATCGTCATCGTCACTACCCTCTAGCCATCATCATCATCATCATCATCATCATCCCTCTAGTCTGTCATTCCTAATATTATCCTTTTCTTCTGTGCATGTTTTTGTTGCGCTAGAGAAATGCTCAACTCCACTTCCTCTTTCACGCTGTCGTCCAATCCACCTTCATATTCCCTCCATGCAAGCACCTCACCACACCACAACCATCACTCAACCACACCACAACCATCACTCAACCACACCACAACCATCACTCAACCACACCACACCATCACTCAACCACACCACAACCATCACTCAACCACACCACAACCATCACTCAACCACACCACAACCATCACTCAACCACACCATAACCATCACTCAACCACACCACAACCATCACTCAACCACACCACAACCATCACTCAACCACACCACAACCATCACTCAACCACACCACAACCATCACTCAACCACACCACACACAGACGACCAAACTACTCGGCGGCGTTCGCTTCACGAGCTGCAAGAGCGCCAAGGATCGCACGTCGATGTCGGTGACGTTGGAGGAGGCGTCGTTTGTGCAGGAGGGGCATCGCGGGAGGTTGCTCAGTCTGCAACGGGTGCTTGACTCGCTTAGGAGGTGGTGGAGGGGGTGTATGGTGGTTGTTGTGGGTGTATGGTGGTTGTTGTGGGTGTATGGTGGTTGTTGTGGGTGTTTGGTGGTTGTTGTGGGTGTATAATGGTTGTTGTGGGTGTATGGTGGTTGTTGTGGGTGTTTGGTGGTTGTTGTGGGTGTTTGGTGGTTGTTGTGGGTGTTTGGTGGTTGTTGTGGGTGTTTGGTGGTTGTTGTGGGTGTATGGTGGTTGTTGTGGGTGTATGGTGGTTGTTGTGGGTGTTTGGTGGTTGTTGTGGGTGTTTGGTGGTTGTTGTGGGTGTATGGTGGTTGTTGTGGGTGTATGGTGGTTGTTGTGGGTGTTTGGTGGTTGTTGTGGGTGTTGTGGGTGTTTGGTGGTTGTTGTGGGTGTTTGGTGGTTGTTGTGGGTGTTTGGTGGTTGTTGTGAGTGTTTGGTGGTTGTTGTGGGTGTTTGGTGGTTGTTGTGGGTGTTTGGTGGTTGTTGTGGGTGTTTGGTGGTTGTTGTGGGTGTTTGGTGGTTGTTGTGGGTGTTTGGTGGTTGTTGTGGGTGTTTGGTGGTTGTTGTGGGTGTTTGGTGGTTGTTGTGGGTGTTTGGTGGTTGTTGTGGGTGTTTGGGGGTTGTTGTGGGTGTTTGGTGGTTGTTGTGGGTGTTTGGTGGTTGTTGTGGGTGTTTGGTGGTTGTTGTGGGTGTTTGGTGGTTGTTGTGGGTGTTTGGGTGTGGAGGGGGTTTGGTGGTGGAGGGGGTTTGGTGGTGGAGGGTGTTTGGGGGTGGAGGGGGTTTGGTGGTGGAGGGGGTTTGGTGGTAGAGGGGGGATGTGGTTGGTGGTGATGGAGGGATGGGTGTTATTGTAAATTAGTGTGCATGATCATCAGTGACCATTGCCACCACCACTGCGACTACTACTACCACCCCTGCCATCACTGCGACTACTACTACTACCACCACCACTGCGACTACTACCACCACCACCATTGCCAGCGAGGGCGTTCGCAGGGAAAACTCACTGAAGAACAGCGGTGTCAGGAAGTACGCCTTCAACTCCATCCAACTCATGTCCATCCCCAAGCTCTACAGACCCCCCAAGGGCACCTATGCCTATGGGAGCCTGGAGACTTGAGGGGAGAGGGGGTAAGGAGGAGAAAGGGTGGGTGCATGAGGGAAGAAGAGGAGAAAGGGTGGGTGGTTATGGGAAGGATTTTGAGAAGAGATTGGATGGATGGTTTAAGAAGGGGTAGTGTTGGTAGAATGAGTGATGTTTCTAGATTTCTAGAAACATGATAGTGAAGATGTAATGAAGCTTGTGATGAAATTATGGCTACGTAGGCAGGTGTTGTCAATATGATACAATTTATTTGTTGTCTTGTGATTTTGTTGTTGTTGCACTAATTCTTCGTGACGTCACAGCTTATTGATTCTAACGACTCGATCAAATGCGAATGAATTGCACAAAATGTCGAAATGTGTTGCATGTGCACCATAGACGCCCTCGCCCTCCTTCGTACTGCACGACGAACCTCCGCTTAACGACACATTCACTTCTATGGCGCCACACGTCCCCAGAGCTGCATTGCCCCCCCTGAGAAACCTCTCCGCAGCTCACTGCATATTTATTCAAATTTATTTTTCTACATGCGACTCCAAAGTTACTTGCCATGAAGCAACATTTTGTGTTCTAAACGATCAAGAAACGCATTAAAAACGTTCCATCATTGGTATTCACAGAGCATTAACTGCCCATGAGGCGCATCTTCATGCCATCTGCATCCCATCTTCATTCCATCTGCATCCCATCTTCATCCCATCTGCATCCCATCTTCATCCCATCTTCATCCCATCTTTATCCCATCTTCATCCCATCTTCATCCCATCTTTATCCCATTTTCATCCCATCTGCATCCCATCTTCATCCCATCTGCAACCCCATCTTCATCCCATCTTCATCCCATCTTTATCCCATCTTCATCCCATCTGCATCCCATCTTCATCCCATCTGCAACCCCATCTTCATCCCATCTTCATCCCATCTTCATCCCATCTGCATCCCATCTTCATCCCATCTGCATCCCATCTTCATCCCATCTCCACCACCCACTCATCCCATCTGCATCCCATCTCCACCACCCACTCATCCCATCTGCATCCCATCTCCACCACCCACTCATCCCATCTGCATCCCATCTCCACCACCCACTCATCCCATCTGCATCCCATCTCCACCACCCACTCATCCCATCTGCATCCCATCTTCATCCCATCTTCATCCCATCTTTATCCCATCTTCATCCCATCTTCATCCCATCTTTATCCCATTTTCATCCCATCTGCATCCCATCTTCATCCCATCTGCAACCCCATCTTCATCCCATCTTCATCCCATCTTTATCCCATCTTCATCCCATCTGCATCCCATCTTCATCCCATCTTCATCCCATCTGCAACCCCATCTTCATCCCATCTTCATCCCATCTTCATCCCATCTGCATCCCATCTTCATCCCATCTTCATCCCATCTCCACCACCCACTCATCCCATCTGCATCCCATCTCCACCACCCACTCATCCCATCTGCATCCCATCTCCACCACCCACTCATCCCATCTGCATCCCATCTCCACCACCCACTCATCCCATCTGCATCCCATCTCCACCACCCACTCATCCCATCTGCATCCCATCTCCACCACCCACTCATCCCATCTGCATCCCATCTCCACCACCCACTCATCCCATCTGCATCCCTTCTCCACCACCCACTCATCCCATCTGCATCCCATCTCCACCACCCACTCATCCCATCTCCACCTCATCCTCTCACTCATCGATCACTCGCTTCCATCGGCATCAGCCACTTCCATCATATTGCCTCTGCAGCATTTGCTTTCTTACACGCTGTATCAAGCCTCACTTTCCTGCACTACCTTGCTTGCTGCCTCCAAACGGCTTGTTGTTTGTTGTGCTCACTTACTCTCTCACTCATCCCTTCACTCATCCTCTCACTCACTCACTCTCTCACTTATCCTCTCACTCACTCACTCTATCACTCATCTTCTCACTCATCCCTTCACTCATCCTCTCACTCATCCCTTCACTCATCCTCTCACTCATCCCTTCACTCATCCCTTCACTCATCCTCTCACTCATCCTCTCACTCATCCTCTCACTCATCCCTTCACTCATCCTCTCACTCATCCCTACACTCATCCTCTCACTCATCCCTTCACTCATCCCTTCACTCATCCTCTCACTCATCCTCTCACTCATCCCTTCACTCATCCTCTCACTCATCCTCTCACTCATCCCTTCACTCATCCTCTCACTCATCTTCTCACTCATTCTCTCACTCATCCTCTCACTCATCCTCTCACTCATCCTCTCACTCATCCTCTCACTCATCCTCTCACTCATCCTCTCACTCATCCCTTCACTCATCCTCTCACTCATCCTCTCACTCATTCTCTCACTCATCCTCTCACTCATCCGCTCACTCATCCTCTCAATCATCCTCTCACTCATCCTCTCACTCATCCCTTCACTCATCCCTTCACTCATCCTCTCACTCATCCTCTCACTCATCCCTTCACTCATCCTCTCACTCATCCTCTCACTCATCCTCTCACTCATCCCTTCACTCATCCCTTCACTCATCCTCTGACTCATCCTCTCACTCATCCCTTCACTCATCCCTTCACTCATCCCTTCACTCATCCCTTCACTCATCCTCTCACTCAACCCTTCACTCATCCTCTCACTCATCCTCTCACTCATCCTCTCACTCATCCTCTCACTCATTCTCTCACTCATCCCTTCACTCATCCCTTCACTCATCCTCTCACTCATCCTCTCACTCATCCTCTCACTCATCCTCTCACTCATCCCTTCACTCATTCTCTCACTCATCCTCTCACTCATCCTCTCACTCATCCCTTCACTCATCCTCTCACTCATCCCTTCACTCATCCCTTCACTCTTCCTCTCACTCATCCTCTCACTCATCCTCTCACTCATCCTCTCACTCATCCTCTCACTCATCCTCTCACTCATCTTCTCACTCATCCTCTCACTCATCCTCTCACTCATCCTCTCACTCATCCTCTCACTCATCCTCTCACTCATCCTCTCACTCATCCTCTCACTCATCTTCTCACTCATCCCTTCACTCATCCTCTCACTCATCCTCTCACTCATCCTCTCACTCATCCTCTCACTCATCCTCTCACTCATCTTCTCACTCATCCTCTCACTCATCCCTTCACTCATTCTCTCACTCATCCTCTCACTCATCCTCTCACTCATCCCTTCACTCATCCTCTCACTCATCCCTTCACTCATCCCTTCACTCTTCCTCTCACTCATCCTCTCACTCATCCTCTCACTCATCCTCTCACTCATCCTCTCACTCATCCTCTCACTCATCTTCTCACTCATCCTCTCACTCATCCTCTCACTCATCCTCTCACTCATCCTCTCACTCATCCTCTCACTCATCCTCTCACTCATCCTCTCACTCATCCTCTCACTCATCCTCTCACTCATCCTCTCACTCATCCCTTCACTCATCCTCTCAATCATCCTCTCACTCATCCTCTCACTCATCCCTTCACTCATCCCTTCACTCATCCTCTCACTCATCCTCTCACTCATCCCTTCACTCATCCTCTCACTCATCCTCTCACTCATCCTCTCACTCATCCCTTCACTCATCCCTTCACTCATCCTCTCACTCATCCTCTCACTCATCCCTTCACTCATCCCTTCACTCATCCCTTCACTCATCCCTTCACTCATCCTTTCACTCATCCCTTCACTCATCCTCTCACTCATCCTCTCACTCATCCTCTCACTCATCCTCTCACTCATTCTCTCACTCATCCCTTCACTCATCCCTTCACTCATCCTCTCACTCATCCTCTCACTCATCCTCTCACTCATCCTCTCACTCATCCTCTCACTCATCCTCTCACTCATCCCTTCACTCATTCTCTCACTCATCCTCTCACTCATCCTCTCACTCATCCCTTCACTCATCCTCTCACTCATCCCTTCACTCATCCCTTCACTCTTCCTCTCACTCATCCTCTCACTCATCCTCTCACTCATCCTCTCACTCATCCTCTCACTCATCCTCTCACTCATCTTCTCACTCATCCTCTCACTCATCCTCTCACTCATCCTCTCACTCATCCTCTCACTCATCCTCTCACTCATCCTCTCACTCATCCTCTCACTCATCCTCTCACTCATCCTCTCACTCATCCTCTCACTCATCCTCTCACTCATCCTCTCACTCATCCCTTCACTCATCCTCTCACTCATCCTCTCACTCATCCTCTCACTCATTCTCTCACTCATCCTCTCACTCATTCTCTCACTCAGCCCTTCACTCATCCTCTCACTCATCCTCTCACTAATTCCTTCACTCATCCCTTCACTCATCCCTTCACTCATCCTCTCACTCATCCTCTCACTCATTCTCTCACTCATCCTCTCACTCATCCTCTCACTCATCCTCTCACTCATCCTCTCACTCATCCTCTCACTCATCCCTTCACTCATCCTCTCACTCATCCTCTCACTCATTCTCTCACTCATCCTCTCACTCATCCTCTCACTCATCCCTTCACTCATCCCTTCACTCATCCCTTCACTCATCCTCTCACTCATCCTCTCACTCATCCTCTCACTCATCCTCTCACTCATCCTCTCACTCATCCTCTCACTCATCCCTTCACTCATCCCTTCACTCATCCCTTCACTCATCCTCTCACTCATCCTCTCACTCATCCTCTCACTCATCCCTTCACTCATCCCTTCACTCATCTTCTCACTCATCCTCTCACTCATCCTCTCACTCATCCCTTCACTCATCCTCTCACTCATCCTCTCACTCATCCTCTCACTCATCCCTTCACTCATCCCTTCACTCATCCTCTCACTCATCCTCTCACTCATCCCTTCACTCATCCTCTCACTCATCCTCTCACTCATTCTCTCACTCATCCTCTCACTCATTCCTTCACTCATCCCTTCACTCATCCTCTCACTAATTCTCTCACTCATCCTCTCACTCATCCTCTCACTCATCCTCTCACTCATCCCTTCACTCATCCTCTCACTCATCCTCTCACTCATCCTCTCACTCATCCCTTCACTCATCCTCTCACTCATCCTCTCACTCATCCTCTCACTCATCCTCTCACTCATCCCTTCACTCATCCTCTCACTCATCCTCTCACTCATCCTCTCACTCATCCTCTCACTCATCCTCTCACTCATCCCTTCACTCATCCTCTCACTCATCCCTTCACTCATCCTCTCACTCATCCTCTCACTCATCCTCTCACTCATTCTCTCACTCATCCTCTCACTCATCCCTTCACTCATCCTCTCACTCATCCTCTCACTCATCCCTTCACTCATCCTCTCACTCATCCCTTCACTCATTCTCTCACTCATCCTCTCACTCATCCTCTCACTCATTCTCTCACTCATCCTCTCACTCATCCCTTCACTCATTCTCTCACTCATCCTCTCACTCATCCTCTCACTCATCCTCTCACTCATTCTCTCACTCATCCTCTCACTCATCCTCTCACTCATCCTCTCACTCATCCTCTCACTCATCCTCTCACTCATCCTCTCACTCATCCTCTCACTCATCCTCTCACTCATCCTCTCACTCATCCTCTCACTCATCCTCTCACTCATTCTCTCACTCATCCTCTCACTCATCCTTCCACTTGGTCTCCTTGACTTTCCTGCATGTATTCATGGATGTAGGTGTCATTTGCAGCACAACTCTTCTACCTGCACTCCTGCTGCACCACGACCATCTCACGATTTTGATTCATCATCACAAGACTTATTGACAAGATTACCATTATAAAAATTAGCTTCTTCCATTTCCGTACTAACACACATACACACACACACACACACACACACACACACACACACACACACACACACACACACACACAAAACACACAGAAACAAACAAACACGCACACACAAAAACAAACACACACACACAGAAACAAACACACACAAGCACACACACAGAAACAAACAAACACACACACACAGAAACAAAAAAACACACACACACACACACACATACAGAAACAAATATCTTATTCCTCTAGACTCAGCATATTAGATTCAGTATGGTTATTTATCTGACGAATAGCACAATGGATTGTGATTGTTTAATATAAAAATGTAAATCCACTCCACTGAGCGAGCACACCCAGTGCCCATATTGTTAGCTGCAGTACACGTATGCAGTACAACATCCCTCTAAGAACCCAGCTAAAGCACCAGGTGATGGTGATGATGATGGTGAATTGATGGTGGTGGTAATGATGATGATGATATAATGGTGGTTGAGGTGATGTGGTGGTGATGATGATGATAATGAATGTGGTGGTGTAGGTGGTGTGGTGGTGGTGATGATGATGATAATGAATGTGGTGGTGTGGTGGTGATGATGATGATAATGAATATAGTGGTGATGATGATGATAATGAATGTGGTGGTGATGATGATGATAATGAATGTGGTGGTGTGGTGGTGCTGACGCTGTTAAAGACTAATCGAATGCGTCAGGAACTTGAAGGTGCTAATCATCAGCTAAGCCATCGTTGCAATCACTGTGAGGTGTATTGATCATTATCATAATATATGAATAATAATAATAACATCAGAATTAATCATTAATTCATATAATTCCAAATAATACACGAATTATTCCAAATAATACTAAGAGAAAATAAAACGATTTGAGATTGAATTCCCGTGGCATCCGAGGCGATCGAGAAAGGGCAGAATCGAGGCGGAAGAGATGCAGAACAAGAAACTTTTTCATCCTTTTCCTCCTTCTAATCCACCTACCTCACAACCTCCTCCAACTCCTCCGCTACCTCCCCCCTCCCTCCCCCCTGTACTGGCAACGAGGTATATCTAAAAGATGCACTCTCGATGCGTCTGGACACACAACAGTGATTAAATACAATTCGGTATGAAAGCAACGCAGTGGAAAATATATATGACACCTAATAAACGCAATGATAAGGCAAGAACTTAATGTGCGCGCTTGCAATCTTAATTATTGATGAAAGAGCTGCAAGCGCTCTGAATATCGGCGCTGAGACGCTTCGAATGCTGTGAAGTGGAGGCTGGTCAGATTGCTATATAGTCGTGTCGCTTGGCGAGATGCTGGTGGTGGCTGTGGTGGTGACGTCTGTGGTGGTGGTGGTGGTGGTGGTGGTTTGATGGCAGTCTTCTTGTGTGTCTTCAGATGCACATGTGTCTTGTGGATCGTCTGCAGATTGTTCAAAGACAAGCGTGGGAGGAGGGTGGTTGTCGTCGATGGTGGTGGCGTTCAAGAGCGTCTCGTGACCACCCAACTGCCTGGCACCTTCTTGCGAGTTGGCAACGATGCTGGCGTAGGAATGTTTGGGAAAGTATGAAGAAGAAGCGGTTGACGACGCAGCAACTGCTTGAGTCGAAAGGTCGGTGCCAGTGGCGTCCCATTGGAAGTCGTTGAAGGCGTCCTGGTAACTCACCTGCTCGACCTCTCTCCCGGTCAGCTGCGATGGAAAGTCTGATTCTTGAGGAGGTTCAGAGGTGGAGAGATAAGGCGGTGCTGTGGTGGGCAGGGGTGGAGGGGGCAAGTAGTTGGGCGCGTGGAGGCGGATGACTTCTCGGATGTCCTTGTCGGCGTCCATCCTCAAAGCACTCACACTCTCTTCCAGCTTCGAGGCAGGCGTCATGTAGGAGGCTGCCGTCGTGGTGGTCGTGGTGGTTTGGAGATGAAGGTGATGGTTGTAGATGTGGTGGTGGTGGTGGTAGTGATAGAAGTGGTTTGGAGATGAAGGTGATGGTGGTAGATGTGGTGGTGGTGGTGGTAGTGATAGAAGTGGTTTGGAGATGAAGGTGATGGTGGTAGATGTGGTGGTGGTGGTGGTAGTGATAGAAGTGGTTTGGTGTTAGGGATGGTTGAAGTGCTTCAGTGGTGATGGTAGAACTTCCTACCTCCACTACAAAATGAATGCCCCCCTCAAAGCACCATTCCCTAAACCCCCTCACACACACACACACACACACACACACACACACACACACACACACACACACACACACACACACACACACACACACACACACACACACACACACGCACACACACACACACACACACACACACACACACACACACACACACACACACACACACACACACACCATCATGCACTAGGATGCTGAAGTAGCATCTGGCGACGGCGAGGCGGACGTTGGGGACGGGATCGGAGGCGAGGCTGATGAGGAGGGGCAGGAAGGAGTGCTCGAAGTGCTCGTGGTGCAGCGTGCCTGCCTCCAAGAGGCTGCTGCACAGTTTGGCGAATCTGCAAGGTTGGAGAGTTAGTAGATGATTGGTTGGTCAAGGAAGGTTGGTTGGTTGGAGAGTGGGTGAGGGTGCATGCTTGGTTAGTAAAGGAAGGGTGGGTGGGAGAGTGGGTGGATGATTGGGTGAAGGGTTGTACAGGATGAAGGAATGGGTTGGTTGGTTGGTTGGTTGGTGAGTGAGTGAGGTGGGTGGGTGGATGAGTGAGGTGGGGGATAATGGACTAAGTGGAAAGTGTGTTAGAGTTAGAAGATAACTTAGGGGGTTAAAGATGAAAGAATACTATAGACTTAAACGCCCTGCTGCCTGACATTTGTCTCCTGGAGAAGAATTTGGAAGTGCAAAGTTTTGTCTTCAAAGTCTCAAGCAAGTCTTGCCAGTGGTTTTTGTGTTGTTGTTGTTGTTGTGGTTGTTGTTGTTGTGGTTGTTGTTGTTGTTGTGGTTGTTGTTGTGGTTGTTGTTGTTGGCTTGTTTTTTCTGGTAACATTGTAATGTTGTTGTCGCAGTGATGTTTGTAGAGTTTCTTGATGAGAGCTTCGAGCTGGGTGGGTTATTAAAAGCAGACAATAATTGAGTAATTTATTAATTAGACAAAGTTAAATTGTATTATTCAAATGCACACACACACATCCCACTCCCCCCCCCCCATAAACACACACGCACAAAAACACACACAAACACACATCCCACTTCCCTAACCCTAACCCTAACCCTAACCCTAACCCTAACCCTAACCCTAACCCTAACCCTAACCCTAACCCTAACCCTAACCCTAACCCTAACCCTAACCCTAACCCTAACCCTAACCCTAACCCTAACCCTAACCCTAACCCTAACCCTAACCCTAACCCTAACCCTAACCCTAACCCTAACCCTAACCCTAACCCTAACCCTAACCCTAACCCTAACCCTAACCCTAACCCTAACCCATAACCCTAACCCTAACCCTAACCCTAACCCTAACCCTAACCCTAACCCTAACCCTAACCCTAACCCTAACCCTAACCCTAACCCTAACCCTAACCCTAACCCTAACCCTAACCCTAACCCTAACCCTAACCCTAACCCTAACCCTAACCCTAACCCTAACCCTAACCCTAACCCTAACCCTAACCCTAACCCTAACCCTAACCCTAACCCTAACCCTAACCCTAACCCTAACCCTAACCCTAACCCTAACCCTAACCCTAACCCTAACCCTAACCCTAACCCTAACCCTAACCCTAACCCTAACCCTAACCCTAACCCTAACCCTAACCCTAACCCTAACCCTAACCCTAACCCCAACCCTAACCCTAACCCTTACCCTAACCCTAACCCTAACCCTAACCCTAACCCTAACCCTAACCCTAACCCTAACCCTAACCCTAACCCTAACCCTAACCCTAACCCTAACCCTAACCCTAACCCTAACCCTAACCCTAACCCTAACCCTCTCACTCATCCCTTCACTCATCCTCTCACTCATCCTCTCACTCATCCTCTCACTCATCCCTTCACTCATCCCTTCACTCATCCTCTCACTCATCCTCTCACTCATCCCTTCACTCATTCTCTCACTCATCCTCTCACTCATCCTCTCACTCATCCCTTCACTCATCCTCTCACTCATCCCTTCACTCATCCCTTCACTCTTCCTCTCACTCATCCTCTCACTCATCCTCTCACTCATCCTCTCACTCATCCTCTCACTCATCCTCTCACTCATCTTCTCACTCATCCTCTCACTCATCCTCTCACTCATCCTCTCACTCATCCTCTCACTCAGCCCTTCACTCATCCTCTCACTCATCCTCTCACTCATCCTTTCACTCATCCCTTCACTCATCCCTTCACTCATCCCTTCACTCATCCTCTCACTCATCCTCTCACTCATTTTCTCACTCATCCTCTCACTCATCCTCTCACTCATCCTCTCACTCATTCTCTCACTCATCCTCTCACTCATTCTCTCACTCAGCCCTTCACTCATCCTCTCACTCATCTTCTCACTCATCCTCTCACTCATCCTCTCACTCATCCTCTCACTCATCCTCTCACTCATCCTCTCACTCATCCTCTCACTCATCCTCTCACTCATCCTCTCACTCATCCTCTCACTCATCCTCTCACTCATCCTCTCACTCATCCTCTCACTCATCCCTTCACTCATCCTCTCACTCATCCTCTCACTCATCCTCTCACTCATTCTCTCACTCATCCTCTCACTCGTTCTCTCACTCAGCCCTTCACTCATCCTCTCACTCATCCTCTCACTCATCCCTTCACTCATCCCTTCACTCATCCCTTCACTCATCCCTTCACTCATCCTCTCACTCATCCTCTCACTCATTTTCTCACTCATCCTCTCACTCATCCTCTCACTCATCCTCTCACTCATCCTCTCACTCATCCTCTCACTCATCCTCTCACTCATCCCCTCACTCATCCTCTCACTCATCCTCTCACTCATTCTCTCACTCATCCTCTCACTCATCCTCTCACTCATCCCTTCACTCATCCCTTCACTCATCCCTTCACTCATCCTCTCACTCATCCTCTCACTCATCCTCTCACTCATCCTCTCACTCATCCTCTCACTCATCCTCTCACTCATCCCTTCACTCATCCCTTCACTCATCCCTTCACTCATCCCTTCACTCATCCTCTCACTCATCCTCTCACTCATCCCTTCACTCATCCCTTCACTCATCTCTTCACTCATCCCTTCACTCATCCTCTCACTCATCCTCTCACTCATCCTCTCACTCATCCCTTCACTCATCCTCTCACTCATCCTCTCACTCATCCTCTCACTCATCCTCTCACTCATCCTCTCACTCATCCCTTCACTCATCCCTTCACTCTTCCTCTCACTCATCCTCTCACTCATCCTCTCACTCATCCTCTCACTCATCCTCTCACTCATCCTCTCACTCATCTTCTCACTCATCCTCTCACTCATCCTCTCACTCATCCTCTCACTCATCCTCTCACTCAGCCCTTCACTCATCCTCTCACTCATCCTCTCACTCATCCCTTCACTCATCCCTTCACTCATCCCTTCACTCATCCCTTCACTCATCCTCTCACTCATCCTCTCACTCATTTTCTCACTCATCCTCTCACTCATCCTCTCACTCATCCTCTCACTCATTCTCTCACTCATCCTCTCACTCATTCTCTCACTCAGCCCTTCACTCATCCTCTCACTCATCTTCTCACTCATCCTCTCACTCATCCTCTCACTCATCCTCTCACTCATCCTCTCACTCATCCTCTCACTCATCCTCTCACTCATCCTCTCACTCATCCTCTCACTCATCCTCTCACTCATCCTCTCACTCATCCTCTCACTCATCCCTTCACTCATCCTCTCACTCATCCTCTCACTCATCCTCTCACTCATTCTCTCACTCATCCTCTCACTCATTCTCTCACTCAGCCCTTCACTCATCCTCTCACTCATCCTCTCACTCATCCCTTCACTCATCCCTTCACTCATCCCTTCACTCATCCCTTCACTCATCCTCTCACTCATCCTCTCACTCATTTTCTCACTCATCCTCTCACTCATCCCTTCACTCATCCCTTCACTCATCCCTTCACTCATCCTCTCACTCATCCTCTCACTCATCCTCTCACTCATCCTCTCACTCATCCTCTCACTCATCCTCTCACTCATCCCTTCACTCATCCCTTCACTCATCCCTTCACTCATCCCTTCACTCATCCTCTCACTCATCCTCTCACTCATCGCTTCACTCATCCCTTCACTCATCTCTTCACTCATCCCTTCACTCATCCTCTCACTCATCCTCTCACTCATCCTCTCACTCATCCCTTCACTCATCCTCTCACTCATCCTCTCACTCATCCTCTCACTCATCCTCTCACTCATCCTCTCACTCATCCCTTCACTCATCCCTTCACTCTTCCTCTCACTCATCCTCTCACTCATCCTCTCACTCATCCTCTCACTCATCCTCTCACTCATCCTCTCACTCATCTTCTCACTCATCCTCTCACTCATCCTCTCACTCATCCTCTCACTCATCCTCTCACTCAGCCCTTCACTCATCCTCTCACTCATCCTCTCACTCATCCCTTCACTCATCCCTTCACTCATCCCTTCACTCATCCCTTCACTCATCCTCTCACTCATCCTCTCACTCATTTTCTCACTCATCCTCTCACTCATCCTCTCACTCATCCTCTCACTCATTCTCTCACTCATCCTCTCACTCATTCTCTCACTCAGCCCTTCACTCATCCTCTCACTCATCTTCTCACTCATCCTCTCACTCATCCTCTCACTCATCCTCTCACTCATCCTCTCACTCATCCTCTCACTCATCCTCTCACTCATCCTCTCACTCATCCTCTCACTCATCCTCTCACTCATCCTCTCACTCATCCTCTCACTCATCCTCTCACTCATCCCTTCACTCATCCTCTCACTCATCCTCTCACTCATCCTCTCACTCATTCTCTCACTCATCCTCTCACTCATTCTCTCACTCAGCCCTTCACTCATCCTCTCACTCATCCTCTCACTCATCCCTTCACTCATCCCTTCACTCATCCCTTCACTCATCCCTTCACTCATCCTCTCACTCATCCTCTCACTCATTTTCTCACTCATCCTCTCACTCATCCTCTCACTCATCCTCTCACTCATCCTCTCACTCATCCTCTCAGTCATCCCTTCACTCATCCTCTCACTCATCCTCTCACTCATTCTCTCACTCATCCTCTCACTCATCCTCTCACTCATCCCTTCACTCATCTCTTCACTCATCCCTTCACTCATCCTCTCACTCATCCTCTCACTCATCCTCTCACTCATCCCTTCACTCATCCTCTCACTCATCCTCTCACTCATCCTCTCACTCATCCTCTCACTCATCCTCTCACTCATCCCTTCACTCATCCCTTCACTCTTCCTCTCACTCATCCTCTCACTCATCCTCTCACTCATCCTCTCACTCATCCTCTCACTCATCCTCTCACTCATCTTCTCACTCATCCTCTCACTCATCCTCTCACTCATCCTCTCACTCATCCTCTCACTCAGCCCTTCACTCATCCTCTCACTCATCCTCTCACTCATCCCTTCACTCATCCCTTCACTCATCCCTTCACTCATCCCTTCACTCATCCTCTCACTCATCCTCTCACTCATTTTCTCACTCATCCTCTCACTCATCCTCTCACTCATCCTCTCACTCATTCTCTCACTCATCCTCTCACTCATTCTCTCACTCAGCCCTTCACTCATCCTCTCACTCATCTTCTCACTCATCCTCTCACTCATCCTCTCACTCATCCTCTCACTCATCCTCTCACTCATCCTCTCACTCATCCTCTCACTCATCCTCTCACTCATCCTCTCACTCATCCTCTCACTCATCCTCTCACTCATCCTCTCACTCATCCTCTCACTCATCCTCTCACTCATCCCTTCACTCATCCTCTCACTCATCCTCTCACTCATCCTCTCACTCATTCTCTCACTCATCCTCTCACTCATTCTCTCACTCAGCCCTTCACTCATCCTCTCACTCATCCTCTCACTCATCCCTTCACTCATCCCTTCACTCATCCCTTCACTCATCCCTTCACTCATCCTCTCACTCATCCTCTCACTCATTTTCTCACTCATCCTCTCACTCATCCTCTCACTCATCCTCTCACTCATCCTCTCACTCATCCTCTCAGTCATCCCTTCACTCATCCTCTCACTCATCCTCTCACTCATTCTCTCACTCATCCTCTCACTCATCCTCTCACTCATCCCTTCACTCATCCCTTCACTCATCCCTTCACTCATCCTCTCACTCATCCTCTCACTCATCCTCTCACTCATCCTCTCACTCATCCTCTCACTCATCCTCTCACTCATCCCTTCACTCATCCCTTCACTCATCCCTTCACTCATCCCTTCACTCATCCTCTCACTCATCCTCTCACTCATCCCTTCACTCATCCCTTCACTCATCTCTTCACTCATCCCTTCACTCATCCTCTCACTCATCCTCTCACTCATCCTCTCACTCATCCCTTCACTCATCCTCTCACTCATCCTCTCACTCATCCTCTCACTCATCCCTTCACTCATCCCTTCACTCATCCTCTCACTCATCCTCTCACTCATCCCTTCACTCATCCTCTCACTCATCCTCTCACTCATCCTCTCACTCATCCTCTCACTCATCCCTTCACTTATCCCTTCACTCATCCTCTCACTCATCCTCTCACTCATCCTCTCACTCATCCTCTCACTCATCCTCTCACTCATCCTCTCACTCATCCTCTCACTCATCCCTTCACTCGTCCTCTCACTCATCCTCTCACTCATCCTCTCACTCATCCTCTCACTCATCCTCTCACTCATCCCTTCACTCATCCCTTCACTCATCCCTTCACTCATCCCTTCACTCATCCTCTCACTCATCCTCTCACTCATCCCTTCACTCATCCCTTCACTCATCCCTTCACTCATCCCTTCACTCATCCTCTCACTCATCCTCTCACTCATCCTCTCACTCATCCCTTCACTCATCCTCTCACTCATCCTCTCACTCATCCTCTCACTCATCCCTTCACTCATCCCTTCACTCATCCTCTCACTCATCCTCTCACTCATCCCTTCACTCATCCTCTCACTCATCCTCTCACTCATCCTCTCACTCATCCCTTCACTCATCCCTTCACTCATCCTCTCACTCATCCTCTCACTCATCCCTTCACTCATCCTCTCACTCATCCTCTCACTCATCCTCTCACTCATCCTCTCACTCATCCCTTCACTCATCCCTTCACTCATCCTCTCACTAATTCTCTCACTCATCCTCTCACTCATCCTCTCACTCATCCTCTCACTCATTCTCTCACTCATCCTCTCACTCATTCTCTCACTCAGCCCTTCACTCATCCTCTCACTCATCTTCTCACTCATCCTCTCACTCATCCTCTCACTCATCCTCTCACTCATCCTCTCACTCATCCTCTCACTCATCCTCTCACTCATCCTCTCACTCATCCTCTCACTCATCCTCTCACTCATCCTCTCACTCATCCTCTCACTCATCCCTTCACTCATCCTCTCACTCATCCTCTCACTCATCCTCTCACTCATTCTCTCACTCATCCTCTCACTCATTCTCTCACTCAGCCCTTCACTCATCCTCTCACTCATCCTCTCACTCATCCCTTCACTCATCCCTTCACTCATCCCTTCACTCATCCCTTCACTCATCCTCTCACTCATCCTCTCACTCATTTTCTCACTCATCCTCTCACTCATCCTCTCACTCATCCTCTCACTCATCCTCTCACTCATCCTCTCACTCATCCCTTCACTCATCCTCTCACTCATCCTCTCACTCATTCTCTCACTCATCCTCTCACTCATCCTCTCACTCATCCCTTCACTCATCCCTTCACTCATCCCTTCACTCATCCTCTCACTCATCCTCTCACTCATCCTCTCACTCATCCTCTCACTCATCCTCTCACTCATCCTCTCACTCATCCCTTCACTCATCCCTTCACTCATCCCTTCACTCATCCCTTCACTCATCCTCTCACTCATCCTCTCACTCATCCCTTCACTCATCTCTTCACTCATCTCTTCACTCATCCCTTCACTCATCCTCTCACTCATCCCTTCACTCATCCCTTCACTCATCCCTTCACTCATCCTCTCACTCATCCTCTCACTCATTTTCTCACTCATCCTCTCACTCATCCTCTCACTCATCCTCTCACTCATCCTCTCACTCATCCTCTCACTCATCCCTTCACTCATCCTCTCACTCATCCTCTCACTCATCCTCTCACTCATCCTCTCACTCATCCTCTCACTCATCCCTTCACTCATCCCTTCACTCATCCTCTCACTAATTCTCTCACTCATCCTCTCACTCATCCCTTCACTCATCCTCTCACTCATCCTCTCACTCATCCTCTCACTCATCCTCTCACTCATTCTCTCACTCATCCTCTCACTCATTCTCTCACTCAGCCCTTCACTCATCCTCTCACTCATCTTCTCACTCATCCTCTCACTCATCCTCTCACTCATCCTCTCACTCATCCTCTCACTCATCCTCTCACTCATCCTCTCACTCATCCTCTCACTCATCCTCTCACTCATCCTCTCACTCATCCTCTCACTCATCCTCTCACTCATCCTCTCACTCATCCTCTCACTCATCCTCTCACTCATCCTCTCACTCATCCCTTCACTCATCCTCTCACTCATCCTCTCACTCATCCTCTCACTCATTCTCTCACTCATCCTCTCACTCATCCTCTCACTCATCCCTTCACTCATCCCTTCACTCATCCCTTCACTCATCCCTTCACTCATCCTCTCACTCATCCTCTCACTCATTTTCTCACTCATCCTCTCACTCATCCTCTCACTCATCCTCTCACTCATCCTCTCACTCATCCTCTCACTCATCCCTTCACTCATCCTCTCACTCATCCTCTCACTCATTCTCTCACTCATCCTCTCACTCATCCTCTCACTCATCCCTTCACTCATCCCTTCACTCATCCCTTCACTCATCCTCTCACTCATCCTCTCACTCATCCTCTCACTCATCCTCTCACTCATCCTCTCACTCATCCTCTCACTCATCCCTTCACTCATCCCTTCACTCATCCCTTCACTCATCCCTTCACTCATCCTCTCACTCATCCTCTCACTCATCCCTTCACTCATCCCTTCACTCATCTCTTCACTCATCCCTTCACTCATCCTCTCACTCATCCCTTCACTCATCCCTTCACTCATCCCTTCACTCATCCTCTCACTCATCCTCTCACTCATTTTCTCACTCATCCTCTCACTCATCCTCTCACTCATCCTCTCACTCATCCTCTCACTCATCCTCTCACTCATCCCTTCACTCATCCTCTCACTCATCCTCTCACTCATTCTCTCACTCATCCTCTCACTCATCCTCTCACTCATCCCTTCACTCATCCCTTCACTCATCCCTTCACTCATCCTCTCACTCATCCTCTCACTCATCCTCTCACTCATCCTCTCACTCATCCTCTCACTCATCCTCTCACTCATCCCTTCACTCATCCCTTCACTCATCCCTTCACTCATCCCTTCACTCATCCTCTCACTCATCCTCTCACTCATCCCTTCACTCATCCCTTCACTCATCCTCTCACTCATCCTCTCACTCATCCTCTCACTCATCCCTTCACTCATCCTCTCACTCATCCTCTCACTCATCCTCTCACTCATCCCTTCACTCATCCCTTCACTCATCCTCTCACTCATCCTCTCACTCATCCCTTCACTCATCCTCTCACTCATCCTCTCACTCATCCTCTCACTCATCCTCTCACTCATCCCTTCACTTATCCCTTCACTCATCCTCTCACTAATTCTCTCACTCATCCTCTCACTCATCCCTTCACTCATCCTCTCACTCATCCTCTCACTCATCCTCTCACTCATCCTCTCACTCATCCTCTCACTCATCCTCTCACTCATCCTCTCACTCATCCCTTCACTCGTCCTCTCACTCATCCTCTCACTCATCCTCTCACTCATCCTCTCACTCATCCCTTCACTCATCCTCTCACTCATCCTCTCACTCATCCTCTCACTCATCCCTTCACTCATCCCTTCACTCATCCTCTCACTCATCCTCTCACTCATCCCTTCACTCATCCTCTCACTCATCCTCTCACTCATCCTCTCACTCATCCTCTCACTCATCCCTTCACTCATCCCTTCACTCATCCTCTCACTAATTCTCTCACTCATCCTCTCACTCATCCCTTCACTCATCCTCTCACTCATCCTCTCACTCATCCTCTCACTCATCCTCTCACTCATTCTCTCACTCATCCTCTCACTCATTCTCTCACTCAGCCCTTCACTCATCCTCTCACTCATCTTCTCACTCATCCTCTCACTCATCCTCTCACTCATCCTCTCACTCATCCTCTCACTCATCCTCTCACTCATCCTCTCACTCATCCTCTCACTCATCCTCTCACTCATCCTCTCACTCATCCTCTCACTCATCCTCTCACTCATCCCTTCACTCATCCTCTCACTCATCCTCTCACTCATCCTCTCACTCATTCTCTCACTCATCCTCTCACTCATTCTCTCACTCAGCCCTTCACTCATCCTCTCACTCATCCTCTCACTCATCCCTTCACTCATCCCTTCACTCATCCCTTCACTCATCCCTTCACTCATCCTCTCACTCATCCTCTCACTCATTTTCTCACTCATCCTCTCACTCATCCTCTCACTCATCCTCTCACTCATCCTCTCACTCATCCTCTCACTCATCCCTTCACTCATCCTCTCACTCATCCTCTCACTCATTCTCTCACTCATCCTCTCACTCATCCTCTCACTCATCCCTTCACTCATCCCTTCACTCATCCCTTCACTCATCCTCTCACTCATCCTCTCACTCATCCTCTCACTCATCCTCTCACTCATCCTCTCACTCATCCTCTCACTCATCCCTTCACTCATCCCTTCACTCATCCCTTCACTCATCCCTTCACTCATCCTCTCACTCATCCTCTCACTCATCCCTTCACTCATCCCTTCACTCATCTCTTCACTCATCCCTTCACTCATCCTCTCACTCATCCCTTCACTCATCCCTTCACTCATCCCTTCACTCATCCTCTCACTCATCCTCTCACTCATTTTCTCACTCATCCTCTCACTCATCCTCTCACTCATCCTCTCACTCATCCTCTCACTCATCCTCTCACTCATCCCTTCACTCATCCTCTCACTCATCCTCTCACTCATCCTCTCACTCATCCTCTCACTCATCCTCTCACTCATCCCTTCACTCATCCCTTCACTCATCCTCTCACTAATTCTCTCACTCATCCTCTCACTCATCCCTTCACTCATCCTCTCACTCATCCTCTCACTCATCCTCTCACTCATCCTCTCACTCATTCTCTCACTCATCCTCTCACTCATTCTCTCACTCAGCCCTTCACTCATCCTCTCACTCATCTTCTCACTCATCCTCTCACTCATCCTCTCACTCATCCTCTCACTCATCCTCTCACTCATCCTCTCACTCATCCTCTCACTCATCCTCTCACTCATCCTCTCACTCATCCTCTCACTCATCCTCTCACTCATCCTCTCACTCATCCTCTCACTCATCCTCTCACTCATCCTCTCACTCATCCTCCCACTCATCCTCTCACTCATCCTCTCACTCATCCCTTCACTCATCCTCTCACTCATCCTCTCACTCATCCTCTCACTCATTCTCTCACTCATCCTCTCACTCATCCTCTCACTCATCCCTTCACTCATCCCTTCACTCATCCCTTCACTCATCCCTTCACTCATCCTCTCACTCATCCTCTCACTCATTTTCTCACTCATCCTCTCACTCATCCTCTCACTCATCCTCTCACTCATCCTCTCACTCATCCTCTCACTCATCCCTTCACTCATCCTCTCACTCATCCTCTCACTCATTCTCTCACTCATCCTCTCACTCATCCTCTCACTCATCCCTTCACTCATCCCTTCACTCATCCCTTCACTCATCCTCTCACTCATCCTCTCACTCATCCTCTCACTCATCCTCTCACTCATCCTCTCACTCATCCTCTCACTCATCCCTTCACTCATCCCTTCACTCATCCCTTCACTCATCCCTTCACTCATCCTCTCACTCATCCTCTCACTCATCCCTTCACTCATCCCTTCACTCATCTCTTCACTCATCCCTTCACTCATCCTCTCACTCATCCCTTCACTCATCCCTTCACTCATCCCTTCACTCATCCTCTCACTCATCCTCTCACTCATTTCTCACTCATCCTCTCACTCATCCTCTCACTCATCCTCTCACTCATCCTCTCACTCATCCTCTCACTCATCCCTTCACTCATCCTCTCACTCATCCTCTCACTCATTCTCTCACTCATCCTCTCACTCATCCTCTCACTCATCCCTTCACTCATCCCTTCACTCATCCCTTCACTCATCCTCTCACTCATCCTCTCACTCATCCTCTCACTCATCCTCTCACTCATCCTCTCACTCATCCTCTCACTCATCCCTTCACTCATCCCTTCACTCATCCCTTCACTCATCCCTTCACTCATCCTCTCACTCATCCTCTCACTCATCCCTTCACTCATCCCTTCACTCATCCTCTCACTCATCCTCTCACTCATCCTCTCACTCATCCCTTCACTCATCCTCTCACTCATCCTCTCACTCATCCTCTCACTCATCCCTTCACTCATCCCTTCACTCATCCTCTCACTCATCCTCTCACTCATCCCTTCACTCATCCTCTCACTCATCCTCTCACTCATCCTCTCACTCATCCTCTCACTCATCCCTTCACTTATCCCTTCACTCATCCTCTCACTAATTCTCTCACTCATCCTCTCACTCATCCCTTCACTCATCCTCTCACTCATCCTCTCACTCATCCTCTCACTCATCCTCTCACTCATCCTCTCACTCATCCTCTCACTCATCCTCTCACTCATCCCTTCACTCGTCCTCTCACTCATCCTCTCACTCATCCTCTCACTCATCCTCTCACTCATCCTCTCACTCATCCCTTCACTCATCCCTTCACTCATCCCTTCACTCATCCTTCACTCATCCTCTCACTCATCCTCTCACTCATCCCTTCACTCATCCCTTCACTCATCCCTTCACTCATCCCTTCACTCATCCTCTCACTCATCCTCTCACTCATCCTCTCACTCATCCCTTCACTCATCCTCTCACTCATCCTCTCACTCATCCTCTCACTCATCCCTTCACTCATCCCTTCACTCATCCTCTCACTCATCCTCTCACTCATCCCTTCACTCATCCTCTCACTCATCCTCTCACTCATCCTCTCACTCATCCTCTCACTCATCCCTTCACTCATCCCTTCACTCATCCTCTCACTAATTCTCTCACTCATCCTCTCACTCATCCTCTCACTCATCCTCTCACTCATCCTCTCACTCATCCCTTCACTCATCCCTTCACTCATCCTCTCACTAATTCTCTCACTCATCCTCTCACTCATCCCTTCACTCATCCTCTCACTCATCCTCTCACTCATCCTCTCACTCATCCTCTCACTCATTCTCTCACTCATCCTCTCACTCATCCTCTCACTCATCCTCTCACTCATCCTCTCACTCATCCTCTCACTCATCCTCTCACTCATCCTCTCACTCATCCTCTCACTCATCCTCTCACTCATCCTCTCACTCATCCCTTCACTCATCCTCTCACTCATCCTCTCACTCATCCTCTCACTCATTCTCTCACTCATCCTCTCACTCATTCTCTCACTCAGCCCTTCACTCATCCTCTCACTCATCCTCTCACTCATCCCTTCACTCATCCCTTCACTCATCCCTTCACTCATCCCTTCACTCATCCCTTCACTCATCCTCTCACTCATCCTCTCACTCATTTTCTCACTCATCCTCTCACTCATCCTCTCACTCATCCTCTCACTCATCCTCTCACTCATCCTCTCACTCATCCCTTCACTCATCCTCTCACTCATCCTCTCACTCATTCTCTCACTCATCCTCTCACTCATCCTCTCACTCATCCCCTCACTCATCCCTTCACTCATCCCTTCACTCATCCTCTCACTCATCCTCTCACTCATCCTCTCACTCATCCTCTCACTCATCCTCTCACTCATCCTCTCACTCATCCCTTCACTCATCCCTTCACTCATCCCTTCACTCATCCCTTCACTCATCCTCTCACTCATCCTCTCACTCATCCTCTCACTCATCCTCTCACTCATCCTCTCACTCATCCATTCACTCATCCTCTCACTCATCCCTTCACTCATCCTCTCACTCATCCTCTCACTCATCCTCTCACTCATTCTCTCACTCATCCTCTCACTCATCCCTTCACTCATCCTCTCACTCATCCTCTCACTCATCCCTTCACTCATCCTCTCACTCATCCCTTCACTCATTCTCTCACTCATCCTCTCACTCATCCTCTCACTCATTCTCTCACTCATCCTCTCACTCATCCCTTCACTCATTCTCTCACTCATCCTCTCACTCATCCTCTCACTCATCCTCTCACTCATCCTCTCACTCATTCTCTCACTCATCCTCTCACTCATCCTCTCACTCATCCTCTCACTCATCCTCTCACTCATCCTCTCACTCATCCTCTCACTCATCCTCTCACTCATCCTCTCACTCATCCTCTCACTCATTCTCTCACTCATCCTCTCACTCATCCTTCCACTTGGTCTCCTTGACTTTCCTGCATGTATTCATGGATGTAGGTGTCATTTGCAGCACAACTCTTCTACCTGCACTCCTGCTGCACCACGACCATCTCACGATTTTGATTCATCATCACAAGACTTATTGACAAGATTACCATTATAAAAATTAGCTTCTTCCATTTCCGTACTAACACACATACACACACACACACACACACACACACACACACACACACACACACACACACACACACACACACAAAACACACAGAAACAAACAAACACGCACACACAAAAACAAACACACACACACAGAAACAAACACACACAATCACACACACAGAAACAAACAAACCCACACACACAGAAACAAAAAAACACACACACACACACACACACATACAGAAACAAATAACTTATTCCTCTAGACTCAGCATATTAGATTCAGTATGGTTATTTATCTGACGAATAGCACAATGGATTGTGATTGTTTAATATAAAAATGTAAATCCACTCCACTGAGCGAGCACACCCAGTGCCCATA
>OX030959.1:9658914-9663914 GCA_943735955.1 Piscicola geometra | reverse complement strand
TCCTCTCACTCATCCTCTCACTCATCCTCTCACTCATCCTCTCACTCATCCCTTCACTCATCCTCTCACTCATCCTCTCACTCATTCTCTCACTCATCCTCTCACTCATCCTCTCACTCATCCCTTCACTCATCCCTTCACTCATCCCTTCACTCATCCTCTCACTCATCCTCTCACTCATCCTCTCACTCATCCTCTCACTCATCCTCTCACTCATCCTCTCACTCATCCCTTCACTCATCCCTTCACTCATCCCTTCACTCATCCCTTCACTCATCCTCTCACTCATCCTCTCACTCATCCCTTCACTCATCCCTTCACTCATCCCTTCACTCATCCCTTCACTCATCCTCTCACTCATCCTCTCACTCATCCTCTCACTCATCCCTTCACTCATCCTCTCACTCATCCTCTCACTCATCCTCTCACTCATCCCTTCACTCATCCCTTCACTCATCCTCTCACTCATCCCTTCACTCATCCTCTCACTCATCCTCTCACTCATCCTCTCACTCATCCTCTCACTCATCCCTTCACTCATCCCTTCACTCATCCTCTCACTAATTCTCTCACTCATCCTCTCACTCATCCTCTCACTCATCCTCTCACTCATCCTCTCACTCATCCCTTCACTCATCCTCTCACTCATCCTCTCACTCATCCTCTCACTCATCCTCTCACTCATCCCTTCACTCATCCTCTCACTCATCCTCTCACTCATCCTCTCACTCATCCTCTCACTCATCCTCTCACTCATCCTCTCACTCATCCCTTCACTCATCCTCTCACTCATCCCTTCACTCATCCTCTCACTCATCCTCTCACTCATCCTCTCACTCATTCTCTCACTCATCCTCTCACTCATCCCTTCACTCATCCTCTCACTCATCCTCTCACTCATCCCTTCACTCATCCTCTCACTCATCCCTTCACTCATTCTCTCACTCATCCTCTCACTCATCCTCTCACTCATTCTCTCACTCATCCTCTCACTCATCCCTTCACTCATTCTCTCACTCATCCTCTCACTCATCCTCTCACTCATCCTCTCACTCATTCTCTCACTCATCCTCTCACTCATCCTCTCACTCATCCTCTCACTCATCCTCTCACTCATCCTCTCACTCATCCTCTCACTCATCCTCTCACTCATCCTCTCACTCATCCTCTCACTCATCCTCTCACTCATTCTCTTACTCATCCTCTCACTCATCCCTTCACTCATCCTCTCACTCATCCTCTCACTCATCCTCTCACTCATCCTCTCACTCATCCTCTCACTCATCCTCTCACTCATCCTCTCACTCATCCTCTCACTCATCCTCTCACTCATCCTCTCACTCATTCTCTCACTCATCCTCTCACTCATCCTTCCACTTGGTCTCCTTGACTTTCCTGCATGTATTCATGGATGTAGGTGTCATTTGCAGCACAACTCTTCTACCTGCACTCCTGCTGCACCACGACCATCTCACGATTTTGATTCATCATCACAAGACTTATTGACAAGATTACCATTATAAAAATTAGCTTCTTCCATTTCCGTACTAACACACATACACACACACACACACACACACACACACACACACACACACACACACACACACACACACACACACACACACAAAACACACAGAAACAAACAAACACGCACACACAAAAACAAACACACACACACACACACACAGAAACAAACACACACAAGCACACACACAGAAACAAACAAACACACACACACAGAAACAAAAAAACACACACACACACACACACATACAGAAACAAATAACTTATTCCTCTAGACTCAGCATATTAGATTCAGTATGGTTATTTATCTGACGAATAGCACAATGGATTGTGATTGTTTAATATAAAAATGTAAATCCACTCCACTGAGCGAGCACACCCAGTGCCCATATTGTTAGCTGCAGTACACGTATGCAGTACAACATCCCTCTAAGAACCCAGCTATAGCACCAGGTGATGGTGATGATGATGGTGAATTGATGGTGGTGGTAATGATGATGATGATATAATGGTGGTTGAGGTGATGAATGTGGGTTGGTGGTGTGGTGGTGATGATGATGATAATGAATGTGGTGGTGTAGGTGGTGTGGTGGTGGTGATGATGATGATAATGAATGTGGTGGTGTGGTGGTGATGATGATGATAATGAATGTAGTGGTGATGATGATGATAATGAATGTAGTGGTGATGATGATGATAATGAATGTGGTGGTGTGGTGGTGCTGACGCTGTTAAAGACTAATCGAATGCGTCAGGAACTTGAAGGTGCTAATCATCAGCTAAGCCATCGTTGCAATCACTGTGAGGTGTATTGATCATTATCATAATATATGAATAATAATAATAACATCAGAATTAATCATTAATTCATATAATTCCAAATAATACACGAATTATTCCAAATAATACTAAGAGAAAATAAAACGATTTGAGATTGAATTCCCGTGGCATCCGAGGCGATCGAGAAAGGGCAGAATCGAGGCGGAAGAGATGCAGAACAAGAAACTTTATACTCCTTTTCCTCCTTCTAATCCACCTACCTCACAACCTCCTCCAACTCCTCCGCTACCTCCCCCCTCCCTCCCCCCTGTACTGGCAACGAGGTATATCTAAAAGATGCACTCTCGATGCGTCTGGACACACAACAGTGATTAAATACAATTCGGTATGAAAGCAACGCAGTGGAAAATATATATGACACCTAATAAACGCAATGATAAGGCAAGAACTTAATTTGCGCGCTTGCAATCTTAATTATTGATGAAAGAGCTGCAAGCGCTCTGAATATCGGCGGTGAGACGCTTCGAATGCTGTGAAGTGGAGGCTGGTCAGATTGCTATATAGTCGTGTCGCTTGGCGAGATGCTGGTGGTGGCTGTGGTGGTGGCTGTGGTGGTGACGTCTGGTGGTGGCGTTCAAGAGCGTCTCGTGACCACCCAAATGCCTGGAACCTTCTTGCGAGTTGGAAACGATGCTGGCGTAGGAATGTTTGGGAAAGTATGAAGAAGAAGCGGTTGACGACGCAGCAACAGAGACCGCTTGAGCCGAAAGGTCGGTGCCAGTGGCGTCCCATTGGAAGTCGTTGAAGGCGTCCTGGTAACTCACCTGCTCGACCTCTCTCCCGGTCAGCTGCGATGGAAAGTCTGATTCTTGAGGAGGTTCAGAGGTGGAGAGATAAGGCGGTGCTGTGGTGGGCAGGGGTGGAGGGGGCAAGTAGTTGGGCGCGTGGAGGCGGATGACTTCTCGGATGTCCTTGTCGGCGTCCATCCTCAAAGCACTCACACTCTCTTCCAGCTTCGAAGCAGGCGTCATGTAGGAGGCTGCCGTCGTGGTGGTTTGGAGATGAAGGTGATGGTTGTAGATGTGGTGGTGGTGGTAGTGATAGAAGTGGTTTGGAGATGAAGGTGATGGTGGTAGATGTGGTGGTGGTGGTGGTAGTGATAGAAGTGGTTTGGTGTTAGGGATGGTTGAAGTGCTTCAGTGGTGATGGTAGAACTTCCTACCTCCACTACAAAATGAATGCCCCCCTCAAAGCACCATTTCCTAAACCCCCTCACACACGCACACACACACACACACACACACACACACACACACACACACACACACACACACACACACACACACACACACACACACACACACACACACACACACACACACACACACACACACACACACACACACACACACACACACACACACACACACACACACACACACACACACACACACACACACACACACCATCATGCACTAGGATGCTGAAGTAGCATCTGGCGACGGCGAGGCGGACGTTGGGGACGGGATCGGAGGCGAGGCTGATGAGGAGGGGCAGGAAGGAGTGCTCGAAGTGCTCGTGGTGCAGCGTGCCTGCCTCCAAGAGGCTGCTGCACAGTTTGGCGAATCTGCAAGGTTGGAGAGTTAGTAGATGATTGGTTGGTCAAGGAAGGTTGGTTGGTTGGAGAGTGGGTGAGGGTGCATGCTTGGTTAGTAAAGGAAGGGTGGGTGGGAGAGTGGGTGGATGATTGGGTGAAGGGTTGTACAGGATGAAGGAATGGGTTGGTTGGTTGGTTGGTTGGTGAGTGAGTGAGGTGGGTGGGTGGATGAGTGAGGTGGGGGATAATGGACTAAGTGGAAAGTGTGTTAGAGTTAGAAGATAACTTAGGGGGTTAAAGATGAAAGAATACTATAGACTTAAACGCCCTGCTGCCTGACATTTGTCTCCTAGAGAAGAATTTGGAAGTGCAAAGTTTTGTCTTCAAAGTCTCAAGCAAGTCTTGCCAGTGGTTTTTGTGTTGTTGTTGTTGTGCTTGTTGTTGTTGTGGTTGTTGTTGTGGTTGTGGTTGTTGTTGTGGTTGTTGTTGTGGTTGTTGTTGTTGGCTTGTTTTTTCTGCTAACATTGTAATGTTGTTGTCGCAGTGATGTTTGTAGAGTTTCTTGATGAGAGCTTCGAGCTGGGTGGGTTATTAAAAGCAGACAATAATTGAGTAATTTATTAATTAGACAAAGTTAAATTTTATTATTCAAATGCACACACACACAGCCACACACACACACACACATCCCCCCCCCCCCCCCCACAAACAGACAAACACACACACAAACACACAAACAAACACACACACACACACATCCCCCCCCCCACAAACAGACAAACACACACACAAACACACAAACAAACACACACACACACACATCCCCCCCACAAACACACAAACAAACACACACACAAACACACACACAAACACACACACAAACACACACACACACAAACACACACAAACAAACACACACACACACACAAACACACACACACACACACACAAACACACACACAAACACAGACACAAACACACACACACACAAACACACACAAACAAACACACACACAAACACACACACAAACACACACACAAGCACACACAAACACACACAAACACACACACACACACACACAGACACACACACAGA
>OX030959.1:9631414-9656414 GCA_943735955.1 Piscicola geometra | reverse complement strand
CGAACGGGAGTGGGATGTTGTTGATGGTGAGCGACGGTTGCCAATTGTGTTCGGAGACTGCTGTGGAGAAGAAGCTGCTCGAGCACTTGTTGTAGTTTAGGGCGAGGCGGTTTACAGAACTCCAATCCTCAACTTTGTTGATTTCGATTTGGAGTTCTGCCTGGATCTTCAGCTTGTCGTTACCCGTGCGTGCAATTGCTAAATCGTCAGCAAAGGCACACACCGTCGAATCTTCCATAAACTTGCCGAGGAGGTCGTTTATGTAGATGACGAAGAGTATGGGCGACACTTTAAGGTAGTCTAGCCCTGAATACTCTTGGGTTGTGTTGTTGTTGTTGTTTTTGTTGTTGTTTTTATTGTTGTTATACTGCTGTTGTTGTTATATTTCTGTCTTTTACTGTTCTTGTACTTTTCTTGTACTGCTGAAAATCAATTAATTCTTTTCATTATTATTTCCACCAACCTCACCACCACCTCAACACCTCATCACCACCTCAACACCTCACCACCACCTCAACAACTCACCACCACCTCAACCCTCATGATGACTCAGTCAGTTCTTCATAGAGGATGAGCAGGCTCAAATCAGTCAATACAAAGATCTTGGAAAGGTTTTAGTCAATCTTTCACTCACTCACTCACTCGCTCACTCACTCACTCACTCACTCACTTACTCACTCACTCACTCACTCACTCACTCACTCATTCACTCACTCACTCATTCACTTACTCATTCACTTACTCACTCACTCATTCACTCACTCACTCACTCACTCACTCACTCACTCACTCACTCACTCACTCACTCACTCACTCACTCACTCACTCACTCACTCACTCACTCACTCACTCACCACACCACAGCTGCATCCAACATTCGATGAAATGCGACAACGAATAATTGAATACCACATTAGCACCATCGCCAACTACCAACAACAACACAATTGGGTCTCGAACTGTAAAGGTACAGCGATGTTGTTGTTGTTGTTGGAGTTGTTTTGTTGTAATGTATCGTTACTACTACTACACCCACAACAAAATCAACAACCACCACCACAACAACTACATCTTCTTCAACCATCACAACAATGACAATCACCACCACTAAAACAACAATTACTTTAACCACCACCACAACAACCACCACCACTATCACAATTAAATCAACTTCAACCACCACCACAACAACCACCACGACAACAACCACCGCAACTACCACAACAACCACCACCACAGTTAAATTAACTCCAACCACAACTACCAGACCACAATAACAACCACCACAACTACCACACCACCTCAACAACAACCACCACAACTACCACACCACCACAACAACAATTACCACACCACCACAACAACAAACACAGTCTAATTAACTTCAGCCACCACATCCACCATAACAACAACAACCACACTTAAATCAACTTCAACCACCACAACTTTCACACCACAACAACAACCACCACCACGACTAACACACCACACCATCACCACAACTACCACACCACAACAACAACCACCACAACTACCACACCACACCACTACAACTACCACACCACCACCACAACTACCACACCACCACCACAACTACCACACCACACCACTACAACTACCACTCCACTACACCACCACCACAAGTACCACATCACACCACCACAACTACCACACCACACCACCACAACTACTACACCACACCACCACAACTAACACACCACCAATACAACTACTACACCACACCACTACAATAACCACACCACCACAACTACCACACCACCACCACAACTACCACACCACCACCACCCCCACAACTACCACACCACAACAACAACCACCACACCACAACAACAACCACCACAACTACCACACCACACCACCACCACCACCACAACTACCACACCACCACCACCACCACAACTACCACATCACAACAACAACCACCACAACTACCACACCACACCACCACCACCACCACAACTACCACACCTACACCACCACACCACACCACCACAACTACCACACCACCACCACCACACCACCACCACAACTACCACAAATACCACACCACACCACCACACAACAACAACTACCACACCACAACCACACCACCACAACAACAACTACCACACCACAACCACACCACCACAACAACAACTACCACACCACAGCCACATCACCACAACAACAACTACCACACCACTACTACACCACCACAACAACAACTACCACACCACAACCACACCATTACAACAACTACCACACCACAACCACACCACCACAACAACAACTACCACACCACAACCTCACCACCACAACAACAACTACCACACCACAACCTCACCACCACAACTACACCACCACAACAACTACCACACCACAACCACACCACCACAACAACAACTACCACACCACAACCACACCACCACAACAACAACTACCACACCACAACCACACCACCACAACAACAACTACCACACCACAACCACACCACCACAACTACACCACCACAACAACAACTACCACACCACAACCACACCACCACAACAACAACTACTACACCACAACTACACCACCCCAACAACAACTACCACACCACCACAACAACAACTACCACACCACCACAACAACAACTACCACACCACAACCACACCAGCACAACAACAACTACCACACCACAACCACACCACCACAACTACACCACCACAACAACAACTACCACACCACAACCACACCACCACAACAACAACTACCACACCACAACCACACCACCACAACAACAACTACCACACCACAACCACACCACCACAACAACAACTACCACACCACAACCACACCACCACAACAACAACTACCATACCACAAACACACAACCACAACAACAACTACCACACCACAACCACACCACAACAACTACCACACCACAACCACACCACCACAACAACAACTACCACCACAACAACTACCACACCACAACCACACCACCACCACAACAACTACCACACCACAACCACACCACCACAACAACAACTACCACACCACAAGCACACCACCACCACAACAACTACCACCACGACAGAAAGCACCTTCAAAGCCAGTATGCGGAAAGACCACAAGGAAGTGGAATTCATCCCCACCAACCTGCACATGCAGACCGTCACTGTCCAACACCCCCACCACCCCCACCACCACTCCTCCCACCACCACCTCTCCCACCATCATCACCGAGATGATGATGCATTGATGATTAATAGTAATAATAATAATAAGAATAAGGATAAGGATCATTTAAAGAACACTAGGAGGTATCGGCGGATTTGCCATCACTATGGTGCGTGTACATCATCATCATCACTCCCATCATCACTCCCATCATCATCATCATCACCACTACCACAGACGACCGCTTCGACGTGGTGACAGTGGGCGCCTTCACGGCGCACTCGCAGAAGTTCAAGTCAGGTGGCGTCAAGAGGCTAGAGCAACAGTTCCAGAGTGCCCTGAGGAGGGTGAGTTGAGGGAGGGAGGGAGGTTGAAAAAGGAGGGTGAGTTGAGGGAGGAGGTTGAAAGAGGAGGGTGAGTTGAGGGGGGAGGGAGGTTGAAAGAGGAGGGTGAGTTGAGGGGGGAGGTTGAAAGAGGAGGGTGAGTTGAGGGGGGAGGTTGAAAGAGGAGGGTGAGTTGAGGGGGGGGAGGTTGAAAGAGGAGGGTGAGTTGAGGGGGGGGAGGTTGAAAGAGGAGGGTGAGTTGAGGGGGGAGGGGGGGAGATTGAAAGAGGAGGGTGAGTTGAGGGGGGAGGTTGAAAGAGGAGGGTGAGTTGAGGGGGGGAGGTTGAAAGAGGAGGGTGAGTTGAGGGAGGAGGGGGGGAGGTTGAAAGAGGAGGGTGAGTTGAGGGGGGAGGTTGAAAGAGGAGGGTGAGTTGAGGGGGGGGAGGTTGAAAGAGGAGGGTGAGTTGAGGGGAGAGGGGGGGAGATTGAAAGAGGAGGGTTAGTTGAGGGAGGAGGGGGGGGAGGTTGAAAGAGGAGGGTGAGTTGAGGGGGGGAAGGAGGTTGAAAGAGGAGGGTGAGTTGAGGGGAGAGGTTGAAAGAGGAGAGTGAGTTGAGGGGGGAGGGGGGGGAGATTGAAAGAGGAGGGTGAGTTGAGGGAGGAGGGGGGGGGAGGTTGAAGGAGGAGGGTGAGTTGAGGGGGGGAGGGAGGTTGAAAGAGGAGGGTGAGTTGAGGGGGGAGGTTGAAAGAGGAGGGTGAGTTGAGGGGGGAGGTTGAAAGAGGAGGGTGAGTTGAGGGGGGAGATTGAAAGAGGAGGGTGAGTTGAGGGGGGAGGTTGAAAGAGGAGAATGAGTTGAGGGGGGGGGAGGTTGAAAGAGGAGGGTGAGTTGAGGGAGGAGGGGGGGGGAGGTTGAAAGAGGAGGGTGAGTTGAGGGGGGAGGTTGAAAGAGGAGGGTGAGTTAAGGGGGGGGAGGTTGAAAGAGGAGGGTGAGTTGAGGGGGGAAGGGGGGAGATTGAAAGAGGAGGGTGAGTTGAGGGAGGAGGAGGGGGAGGTTGAAAGAGGAGGGTCAGTTGAGGGGGGAGGTTGAAAGAGGAGGGTGAGTTGAGGGAGGAGGAGGGGGAGGTTGAAAAAGGAGGGTGAGTTGAGGGGGGAGGTTGAAAGAGGAGGGTGAGTTGAGGGGGGAGGTTGAAAGAGGAGGGTGAGTTGAGGGGGGAGGGGGGGGGGAGATTGAAAGAGGAGGGTGAGTTGAGGGAGGAGGGGGGGGAGGTTGAAAGAGGAGGGTGAGTTGAGGGGGGGAGGGAGGTTGAAAGAGGAGGGTGAGTTGAGGGGAGAGGTTGAAAGAGGAGGGTAGTTGAGGGGGGAGGGGGGGGAGATTGAAAGAGGAGGGTGAGTTGAGGGAGGAGGGGGGGGGGAGGTTGAAAGAGGAGGGTGAATTGAGGGGGGGAGGGAGGTTGAAAGAGGAGGGTGAGTTGAGGGGGGGAGGGAGGTTGAAAGAGGAGGGTGAGTTGAGGGGGGAGATTGAAAGAGGAGGGTGAGTTGAGGGGGGAGGGGGGGAGATTGAAAGAGGAGGGTGAGTTGAGGGGGGAGGTTGAAAGAGGAGGGTGAGTTGAGGGGGGAGGTTGAAAGAGGAGGGTGAGTTGAGGGGAGAGGTTGAAAGAGGAGGGTGAGTTGAGGGGGGAGGGGGGGGAGATTGAAAGAGGAGGGTGAGTTGAGGGAGGAGGGGGGGGGGAGGTTGAAAGAGGAGGGTGAGTTGAGGGGGGGAGGTTGAAAGAGGAGGGTGAGTTGAGGGGGGGGAGGTTGAAAGAGGAGGGGGGGAGATTGAAAGAGGAGGGTGAGTTGAGGGAGGAGGGGGGGGAGGTTGAAAGAGGAGGGTGAATTGAGGGGGTGAGGGAGGTTGAAAAAGGAGGGTGAGTTGAGGGGAGAGGTTGAAAGAGGAGGGTGAGTTGAGGGGGGAGATTGAAAGAGGAGGGTGAGTTGAGGGAGGAGGGGGGGGGAGGTTGAAAGAGAAGGGTGAGTTGAGGGAGGAGGTTGAAAGAGGAGGGTGAGTTGAGGGAGGGAAGGAGGTTGAAAGAGGAGGGTGAGTTGAGGGGGGGAGGGAGGTTGAAAGAGGAGGGTGAGTTGAGGGGGGAGATTGAAAGAGGAGGGTGAGTTGAGGGGGGAGGGGGGAGATTGAAAGAGAAGGGTGAGTTGAGGGGGGAGGTTGAAAGAGGAGGGTGAGTTGAAGGTGGAGGTTGAAAGAGGAGGGTGAGTTGAGGGGAGAGGTTGAAAGAGGAGGGTGAGTTGAGGGGGGAGGAGGGGAGATTGAAAGAGGAGGGTGAGTTGAGGGAGGAGGGGAGGGAGGTTGAAAGAGGAGGGTGAGTTGAGGGGGGAGGTTGAAAGAGGAGGGTGAGTTGAGGGGGGGGAGGTTGAAAGAGGAGGGGGGGAGATTGAAAGAGGAGGGTGAGTTGAGGGAGGAGGGGGGGGAGGTTGAAAGAGGAGGGTGAATTGAGGGGGGGAGGGAGGTTGAAAAAGGAGGGTGAGTTGAGGGGAGAGGTTGAAAGAGGAGGGTGAGTTGAGGGGGGAGATTGAAAGAGGAGGGTGAGTTGAGGGAGGAGGGGGGGGGGAGGTTGAAAGAGAAGGGTGAGTTGAGGGAGGAGGTTGAAAGAGGAGGGTGAGTTGAGGGGGGGGAGGTTGAAAGAGGAGGGGGGAGTTTGAAAGAGGAGGGTGAGTTGAGGGGGGGAGGGAGGTTGAAAGAGGAGGGTGAGTTGAGGGGGGAGGTTGAAAGAGGAGGGTGAGTTGTGGAGGGAGGTTGAAAGAGAAGGGTGAGTTGAGGGGGGAGATTGAAAGAGGAGGGTGAGTTGAGGGGGGAGGTTGAAAGAGGAGGGTGAGTTGAGGGGGGGGAGGTTGAAAGAGGAGGGTGAGTTGAGGGAGGAGGGGGGGGGAGGTTGAAAGAGGAGGGTGAGTTGAGGGGGGAGGTTGAAAGAGGAGGGTGAGTTGAGGGGGGGGGAGATTAAAAGGGGAGGGTGAGTTGAGGGGGGAGGTTGAAAGAGGAGGGTGAGTTGAGGGGGGAGGTTGAAAGAGGAGGGTGAGTTGAGGGGAGAGGTTGAAAGAGGAGGGTGAGTTGAGGGGGGAGGGGGGAGCTTGAAAGAGGAGGGTGAGTTGAGGGAGGAGGGGGGGGGGAGGTTGAAAGAAGAGGGTGAGTTGAGGGAGGAGGAGGAGGAGGTTGAAAGAGGAGGGTGAGTTGAAGGGGGAGGTTGAAAGAGGAGGGTGAGTTGAGGGAGGAGGAGGGGGAGGTTGAAAGAGGAGGGTGAGTTGAGGGGGGAGGTTGAAAGAGGAGGGTGAGTTGAGGGGGGAGGTTGAAAGAGGAGGGTGAGTTGAGGGGGGAGGTTGAAAGAGGAGGGTGAGTTGAGGGGGGAGGGGGGGAGATTGAAAGAGGAGGGTGAGTTGAGGGAGGAGGAGGGGGGAGGTTGAAAGAGGAGGGTGAGTTGAGGGGGGGAGGGAGGTTGAAAGAGGAGGGTGAGTTGAGGGGAGAGGTTGAAAGAGGAGGGTGAGTTGAGGGGGGAGGGGGGGAGATTGAAAGAGGAGGGTGAGTTGAGGGAGGAGGGGGGGGGGGTTGAAAGAGGAGGGTGAGTTGAGGGGGGGAGGGAGGTTGAAAGAGGAGGGTGAGTTGAGGGAGGAGGGGGGGGGAGGTTGAAAGAGGAGGGTGAGTTGAGGGGGGGAGGGAGGTTGAAAGAGCAGAGTGAGTTGAGGGGGGAGATTGAAAGAGGAGGGTGAGTTGAGGGGGGAGGGGGGGAGATTGAAAGAGGAGGGTGAGTTGAGGGGGGAGGTTGAAAGAGGAGGGTGAGTTGAGGGGGGAGGTTGAAAGAGGAGGGTGAGTTGAGGGAGGAGGAGGGGGAGGTTGAAAGAGGAGGGTGAGTTGAGGGGAGAGGTTGAAAGAGGAGGGTGAGTTGAGGGGGGAGGGGGGAGCTTGAAAGAGGAGGGTGAGTTGAGGGAGGAGGGGGGAGGGGAGGTTGAAAGAGGAGGGTGAGTTGAGGGAGGAGGGGGGGAGGTTGAAAGAGGAGGGTGAGTTGAGGGGGGAGGTTGAAAGAGGAGGGTAAGTTGAGGGGGGAGAGGGGGAGATTGAAAGAGGAGGGTGAGTTGAGGGGGGAGGGGGGGAGATTGAAAGAGGAGGGTGAGTTGAGGGGGGAGGTTGAAAGAGGAGGGTGAGTTGAGGGGGGAGGTTGAAAGAGGAGGGTGAGTTGAGGGGAGAGGTTGAAAGAGAAGGGTGAGTTGAGGAGGGAGGGGGGGAGATTGAAAGAGGAGGGTGAGTTGAGGGAGGAGGGGGGGGGGGAGGTTGAAAGAGGAGGGTGAGTTGAGGGAGGAGGGGGGGGGGAGGTTGAAAGAGGAGGGTGAGTTGAGGGGGGAGGTTGAAAGAGGAGGGTGAGTTGAGGGGGGAGGTTGAAAGAGGAGGGTGAGTTGAGGGAGGAGGGGGGGGAAGTTGAAAGAGGAGGGTGAGTTGAGAGAGGAGGGGGGGCAGGTTGAATGAGGAGGGTGAGTTGAGGGAGGAGGGGGGGGGAGGTTGAAAGAGGAGGGTGAGTTGAGGGGGGAGGTTGAAAGAGGAGGGTTAGTTGAGGGGGGAGGGGGGGGAGGTTGAAAGAGGAGGGTGAGTTGAGGGGGGAGATTGAAAGAGGAGGGTGAGTTGAGGGGGGAGGTTGAAAGAGGAGGGTGAGTTGAGGGAGGAGGGGGGGAGGTTGAAAGAGGAGGGTAATTTGAGGGAGGAGGGGGGGGAGGTTGAAAGAGGAGGGTGAGTTGAGGGGGGAGGGGGGAGAGATTGAAAGAGGAGGGTGAGTTGAGGGGGGAGGGGGGGGGATTGAAAGAGGAGGGTGAGTTGAGGGAGGAGGGGGGGGGAGATTGAAAGAGGAGGGTGAGTTGAGGGGAGAGGTTGAAAGAGGAGGGTGAGTTGAGGGGGGAGGTTGAAAGAGGAGGGTGAGTTGAGGGAGGAGGGGGGGGAGATTGAAAGAGGAGGGTGAGTTGAGGGGGGAGATTGAAAGAGGAGGGTGAGTTGAGGGGGGAGGGGGAGATTGAAAGAGGAGGGTGAGTTGAGGGGGGAGGTTGAAAGAGGAGGGTGAGGGGGCAGGGGGTGAGGTTGGAAGAGGAGGGTGAGGAGGCAGGGGGGGAGGTTGAAAGAGGAGGGTGAGGGAAGATTGAGGAAGATTAAAGAACGAGGAAGGAAAATGGGGGTAGAATAGAAAGGGTAAATAAGTTGGTGAGGAGGGTGAAGAGGGTCGATGGAGAAGGTATAGGGTGGGAGGGGTAGATGGGTGAGTGGTGAATAGATGGAGAGGGGTTTGTGTGCATTTGTGGGCGGAATTCGACTGGATGGACCAAGCAACTCACCATCGAACACAGACGACCAGTGGCGACCCGCTGATGACCCGCTGCAGACACACCTCCAAGTACCTGAGCGACCTGCAACAGCGCATCCTGCGATGGTTCTTGCTCTTTCTTCTTTCGTTTGAATGCTCATACACATCGCTTCTTTCCCGGGCTTTAATTGCTGCTAACAATAATAAAAATAATAAAAATAATAAATAGACAGAAAAAAGCTAATAAAATATTATTTATGTTATTATGGATTTTTATTGCTTTTGATGTTTTCCAGCTGTGACGTCTTTTGTGGCATGTGTGTTTCTGGCGAGACCTCCTCCATCATGACTGCCTTCGAAGACCTTGAGTCCTTGGTGGGTGTGCTGATGATGATGGTGATGATGGTGAGGGTGATGGTGGTGATGAGTATGATTATCATAGTGACGATGATAATGATGAGGGCACACACATGATGCAGGTGAAGAAGTTGATGAGGAAGTGCGGAGATCCTCTGATCATCGACTGCGTCAACGGCTACTGCCTCAACAACTCCACCCTCCCCTCCTCCAACTACCACGCCACCAACACCTTCGACTCGTGTGCGTGTGCACATGATGATTCCTATGACCTTTCTAATGTTGATTATTACTATTCATAAAATTATATCATTTGTTAATATTAGCATCATCATCATCACCACCATCATCACCACCACCTCCATCACCATCACCACCACCATCATCATCACCAGCACCATCATCATCACCACCACAACCATCATCACCACCACCACCACGATCACCACCACCATCACCATCATCACCACCACCATCATCATCATCACCACCATCACCACCACCATCATCATCACCACAACCATCATCACCACCACCACCACCATCACCACCATCATCATCACCACCACCACCATCATCACCACCACCATCACCACCACCATCATCATCATCACCTTGAACAGCTGACAGTGACTACTTCGACGCCAGTCAAACCTCCCTCATCAAGGTGAGTGATTCAGCAGCAGCAGCAGCAGCAGCAGTGGAGGAAGAGGATGACGCTTCCTCTGTTGCAGGAGCCTCGTACACTGATGCGGTGGCAGAAGAGCCTTGGGTCTGTCTAATCAAACAATTTTTTATTCTTTAGAAGCGTTTTTTCTTTTAATTAACTATTTTTCATTCTTTTCTAGAGACTTTCTATGATCCTTCATGCCAACAATCCATCAAACCACCCACTCCATCTCCATAACTCGGTTCACCCATCCATCACAACTACTCAACCAACTACCTGAACTGTATCAGCCACAGCATTCGTCTCTCCACTCCACCTCCTACCCCACCAATACCACTCACTCCACCCACCCACTCTTCCACACCCACTCTTCCACACCCACTCCACCTACCCACCAAACCACTACACTCACAGGAGATGCAACTGATCAATTCGGAGGCGACCCTGGTCTGTTTGCGAGGCCAACTGAGCGGCATCCACGCGGACGAGGAGCGCTTGAAGACCAAGGGACTCGAGATTCTCAGCCCCCTCATCATCAAACTCCGCTCACATACGCATAACCTGGTGAGGAAGTGTCAACAGGCGCTGTTCTTCAAGACCATGCCGGTTTGTGGTGGGAGGGTGGGTGTGTGGAAGAGGGTGGTATTGTTAGTGGGTGGGTGGGTAGAAGGGTGTTGTTGGTTGGTAGGTGGGTGGGTGGGAAGGTGTTGTTGGTGGGTAGAAAGGTGGGTAGGTAGCAGGGTGTTGTTGGTGGGTAGGTGGGTGGGGGGTGTTGTTGGTGGGTAGGTGGATGGGAGAGTGTTGTTGGTGGGTAGGTGGGAGGGTGTTGTTGGTGGGTAGGTGGGTGGGAGAGTGTTGTTGGTGGGTAGGTGGGAGGGTGTTGTTGGTGGGTAGGTGGAAGGGTGTAGTTGGTGGGTAGGTGGGTGGAGGGGTGTTGTTAGTGGGTAGGTGGGTGGGTAGGTGGGAGGGTGTTGTTGGTGGGTGGGAGAGAGGGTGTTGTTGGAGGGTAGGTGGGTAGGTGGGTGGGAGGGTGTTGTTGGTGGGTAGGTGGAAGGGTGTAGTTGGTGAGTAGGAGGGTGGAGAGGTGTTGTTGGTGGGTAGGTGGGTGGGTGGCAGGGTGTTGTTGGTGGGTAGGTGGGTGGGTAGGTGGGAGGGTGTAGTTGGTGGGTAGGTGGGTGGGAGGGTGTTATTGGTAGGTGGGTGGGTGGGAGAGTGTTGTTGGTGGGTAGGAGGGTGGAGGGGTGTTGTTGGTGGGTAGGTGGGTGGGTAGGTGGGAGGGTGTTTTTGGTGGGTGGGAGAGAGGGTGTTGTTGGAGGGTAGGTGGGTTGGTGGGTAGAAGGGTGTTGTTGGTGAGTAGGTGGGTGGGGGGTGTTGTTGGTGGGTAGGTGGGTAGAAGGGTGTTGTTGGTGGGTAGGTGGGTAGAAGGGTGTTGTTGGTGGGTAGGTGGGTGGAGGGGTGTTGTTGGTGGGTAGGTGGGTGGGTAGATGGGAGGGTGTTGTTGGTGAGTGGGAGAGAGGGTGTTGTTGGAGGGTGGGTGTTGTTGGTGGGTAGGTGGGTGGGTGGAAGGGTGTAGTTGGTGGGTAGGAGGGTGTAGGGGTGTTGTTGGTGGGTAGGTGGGTGGGTAGGTGGAAGGGTGTAGTTGGTGGGTAGGAGGGTGGAGGGGTGTTGTTGGTGGTTAGGTGGGTGGGTAGGAGGGTGTTGTTGGTGGGTAGGTGGGTGGGTGGAAGGGTGTTGTTAGTGGGTAGGTAGGAGGGGTGTAGTTGGTAGGTGGGAGGGTGGAGGGGTGTTGTTGGTGGGTAAGAGGGTGGAGCGGTGTTTTGACTATAGTGACCATTGAATAAATGGTGATGATGACGATGACCACCATCAGGACACCTTCGACAACCTGCCCTTGTACCACACCATCAAGTACAGAAAGGACATCGTTTTTTGCCAGGCTGTTCGTTCCTGATTATGATACATTCACATATTAGAACAACAATACAACTTGCCTTATATAACTTATTTATTGTTTATACCGTAAAAGTTTTAATTTTTTGAAATGTTCAAACCCCGTTAAATACCATGATCTTTTCAACTTTTTACATACAAAACACACGCGAAAACCTCGCACACGACAGCTCACTTCGCTGGTGTCTGGTGTCCTGTTGGAGTTGTCTTCACTCTTGTCTCCAGCCGCCCATGCTGCCTCCACCACCACTCCTTCCACAGACCACTCCACCCTCAAGATGCCTTCCAGCAACAACAGCAAGACTTTTCCCGCTTCTATTAAAACATACAATGACAACGCCAAAGTCAGCCGCGAAGATGATGACGTTGCTAGTAGTAGTGGCAGCAGCAAAGAAGACAACAACGACAAGTGGTTCGGAGGCAAGAACGACGCAGACGCCAGAGACGCCATGCAGGTGATGGCGAGGGTGGGCATGCTGGTGCAGTTTGAGAGTCTGCTCAGTTGCTATGGCGACGAGATGCACATGCTGGAAGACCAGTGCAGCGGCATCGAGCAGTTGTCCCGGGTGAAGTTCAGGCTGGTGAAGCGCTCCAAAACTCCACCATCGTCGTCACACCAACCGGAACCTTCGCTCGACAAATCACTGAGCAGTTCGTTGATGGAGAGGATGCTCTTGCGTTCGAAGGACAGCTCCTCCTCGTCGGAGTCCAGTCTTCCGAGGCAGCCTCGCAAGCAGGAGGAGTGTCTGAGCTTCTGCCACATCGGCAACCTGCAGCAGCAGCCTGATGCGAGCTCCGTCGACACGCCCAGTCTCGAGCAGTCTCTCAACAGTTACGACCTCACGCAGCTCGATTCGACCGAGTTGTCGCCCATTCAGACTGAGCACAGCTTGCCTGCAGACCACAGGGGTCATCTGGTGCAAACTGCTTCCACGGCAAACTTCACTTGCGCCCAGGAACCTTGCCCCCAAGTGAATGTGTGTGTGGGTGTGTGTGTGTGTGTGTGTGTGTGTGTGTGTGTGTGTGTGTGTGTGTGTGTGTGTGTGTGTGTGTGTGTGTGTGTGTGTGTGTGTGTGTGTGTGTGTGTGTGTGTGTGTGTGTGGTGTGTGTGTTTGTTTTTTTGCTTGTTTATGTGTGTAACCATTTTGCAACTAACAGTTTCTCTATTCTACGTTTCACCCCTCAGCTATATTTTCCCTTCCCACAGAAACAACCACAAGCACCTAACCACCAGCAGCACGGCAGCGAGACAGACCGGGCAGATGCGCCGTCGTTGTCGTTGGGTGATGAGGTGAGTTACGACATCGTGGGAGACAGACAGAATCCCACAGTGATCATCCACCTGCCTGCCTACATCTATGCCAGACTCTCCGCCAATAAGAAGGAGAAGGCCAATCGAGGCAGTCGTTGTGCTGTCGCTAGTGCCACAAACGATGCCGCTGCTAGGAGTGGTGCTGTTCCAAAGGCTTCAAACGATAATAAAGATGGTGATGAGACTAATGAAAGAGGCACTAACGATGCTAATGCTAATAGTATTAGTCATTATAATGATGATGATTTTGTAAATGATGATGCTAAAGATGACGGTGGTAATGATGACGATGATGATGATGATGATGATGATGATGTTGATGACGACAGCAGCATAGAGTTTGGCGTGGTGCCAGTACTGTTCAGCATCGGCATCAACGAACAAGCCACCCTCGCCGAGAAGTCTTGTGGCGATGATGATGATGATGATGATGATTGTTATTTTTCGAACAATCTCATCTATTTTTCTGTATATTCTTTTCTTTTTCGTTGTTATAATTTAACTTCCTTCATAATTTTAATCACACTATCATCATCAACTTCGTCGTCATCATCATCACCATCATCATCATCGTCATCATCACCAGGTTCTCGAGCACAGATCTGCAGGACATCATAAACAAGGAGAACCACAACAAACTGCACAACTACTGCAACGACTACAACTCACTGCCTGGTCAGTGCGTTCATCGTTGTTGTAGTAGTAGTTCCAGTGGTTGCGTCATGGGTAGTGGTTGCAATGGTAGTAAAATGGAAGTATCAACAGGGGTGTCATCAGCGTTAGTATCAGTGCAAGTTATTAACTCAGCATCAACTCAACTTCTTTTTTCTTCTTAATCAAGCCAACAACCACCCTCAACCACCCCCAACCACCCTCAACCACCCCCAACCACTCTCAACCACCCCCAACCACCACCAACCACACTCAACCACCAAAACCTCCACCACCAACCACCACAACCACCCTCAACCACCCCCAACCACCCTTAACTACCCTCAACCACCCCCAACCACCCTTAACTACCCCAACCACCCTCCACCACCAACCACCACAACCACCCCCAACCACCAAAACCTCCACCACCAACCACCACAACCACCCCCAACCACCAAAACCTCCACCACCAACCACCCTCAACCACCCTCAACCCCCCCAACCACACCCTCCACCACCCTCCACCACCCCAACCACCCTCAACCACCCTCAACCACCCCAACCACCTTCAACCACCCCCAACCACCACACCCTCCACCACCCTCAACCACCCCCAACCACCACAATCACCACCAACCACACCCTCCACCACCCCAACCACCCTCAACCACCTTCAACCACCACAACCACCCTCAACCACCCCCAACCACCACCACAAAAACCACCACCCCCAACCACACCCTCCACCACCCCAACCACCCCCAACCACCAAAACCTCCACCACCTTCAACCACCCCAACCACCCCAACCACCCCCAACCACCACCAACCACACCCTCCACCACACCAACCTGAACAGCTTCTCTGCGGAGGGCAAGCAAGGAGAGTGTGGCGAGGCTGATGCAGGCACTCAAGCAGGAGGTCTTCGAGGCGAGGAAGAGCAAGAACGTCTCCATCCTCCACCTCGCTGCCAAGGTGTCCTCCCCTCATCATCATCATCATCGCCATCATCATCATCATCGTCACTACCCTCTAGCCATCATCATCATCATCATCGTCATCGTCACTACCCTCTAGCCATCATCATCATCATCGTCATCGTCACTACCCTCTAGCCATCATCATCGTCATCGTCACTACCCTCTAGCCATCATCATCATCATCATCATCGTCACTACCCTCTAGCCATCATCATCATCGTCATCGTCACTACCCTCTAGCCATCATCATCGTCATCGTCACTACCCTCTAGCCATCATCATCATCATCGTCACTACCCTCTAGCCATCATCATCATCATCATCGTCATCGTCACTACCCTCTAGCCATCATCATCATCATCGTCATCGTCACTACCCTCTAGCCATCATCATCATCATCATCATCGTCACTACCCTCTAGCCATCATCATCATCATCGTCATCGTCACTACCCTCTAGCCATCATCATCATCATCGTCATCGTCACTACCCTCTAGCCATCATCATCGTCATCGTCACTACCCTCTAGCCATCATCATCATCATCATCATCGTCACTACCCTCTAGCCATCATCATCATCGTCATCGTCACTACCCTCTAGCCATCATCATCGTCATCGTCACTACCCTCTAGCCATCATCATCATCGTCATCATCGTCACTACCCTCTAGCCATCATCATCATCGTCATCGTCACTACCCTCTAGCCATCATCATCATCATCATCATCATCCCTCTAGTCTGTCATTCCTAATATTATCCTTTTCTTCTGTGCATGTTTTTGTTGCGCTAGAGAAATGCTCAACTCCACTTCCTCTTTCACGCTGTCGTCCAATCCACCTTCATATTCCCTCCATGCAAGCACCTCACCACACCACAACCATCACTCAACCACACCACAACCATCACTCAACCACACCACAACCATCACTCAACCACACCACACCATCACTCAACCACACCACAACCATCACTCAACCACACCACAACCATCACTCAACCACACCACAACCATCACTCAACCACACCATAACCATCACTCAACCACACCACAACCATCACTCAACCACACCACAACCATCACTCAACCACACCACAACCATCACTCAACCACACCACAACCATCACTCAACCACACCACACACAGACGACCAAACTACTCGGCGGCGTTCGCTTCACGAGCTGCAAGAGCGCCAAGGATCGCACGTCGATGTCGGTGACGTTGGAGGAGGCGTCGTTTGTGCAGGAGGGGCATCGCGGGAGGTTGCTCAGTCTGCAACGGGTGCTTGACTCGCTTAGGAGGTGGTGGAGGGGGTGTATGGTGGTTGTTGTGGGTGTATGGTGGTTGTTGTGGGTGTATGGTGGTTGTTGTGGGTGTTTGGTGGTTGTTGTGGGTGTATAATGGTTGTTGTGGGTGTATGGTGGTTGTTGTGGGTGTTTGGTGGTTGTTGTGGGTGTTTGGTGGTTGTTGTGGGTGTTTGGTGGTTGTTGTGGGTGTTTGGTGGTTGTTGTGGGTGTATGGTGGTTGTTGTGGGTGTATGGTGGTTGTTGTGGGTGTTTGGTGGTTGTTGTGGGTGTTTGGTGGTTGTTGTGGGTGTATGGTGGTTGTTGTGGGTGTATGGTGGTTGTTGTGGGTGTTTGGTGGTTGTTGTGGGTGTTGTGGGTGTTTGGTGGTTGTTGTGGGTGTTTGGTGGTTGTTGTGGGTGTTTGGTGGTTGTTGTGGGTGTTTGGTGGTTGTTGTGGGTGTTTGGTGGTTGTTGTGGGTGTTTGGAGGTGGTTGTGGGTGTTTGGTGGTTGTTGTGGGTGTTTGGTGGTTGTTGTGGGTGTTTGGTGGTTGTTGTGGGTGTTTGGTGGTTGTTGTGGGTGTTTGGTGGTTGTTGTGGGTGTTTGGTGGTTGTTGTGGGTGTTTGGAGGTGGTTGTGGGTGTTTGGTGGTTGTTGTGGGTGTTTGGTGGTTGTTGTGGGTGTTTGGTGGTTGTTGTGGGTGTTTGGTGGTTGTTGTGGGTGTTTGGTGGTTGTTGTGGGTGTTTGGTGGTTGTTGTGGGTGTTTGGTGGTTGTTGTGAGTGTTTGGTGGTTGTTGTGGGTGTTTGGTGGTTGTTGTGGGTGTTTGGTGGTTGTTGTGGGTGTTTGGTGGTTGTTGTGGGTGTTTGGTGGTTGTTGTGGGTGTTTGGTGGTTGTTGTGGGTGTTTGGTGGTTGTTGTGGGTGTTTGGTGGTTGTTGTGGGTGTTTGGTGGTTGTTGTGGGTGTTTGGGGGTTGTTGTGGGTGTTTGGTGGTTGTTGTGGGTGTTTGGTGGTTGTTGTGGGTGTTTGGTGGTTGTTGTGGGTGTTTGGTGGTTGTTGTGGGTGTTTGGGTGTGGAGGGGGTTTGGTGGTGGAGGGGGTTTGGTGGTGGAGGGTGTTTGGGGGTGGAGGGGGTTTGGTGGTGGAGGGGGTTTGGTGGTAGAGGGGGGATGTGGTTGGTGGTGATGGAGGGATGGGTGTTATTGTAAATTAGTGTGCATGATCATCAGTGACCATTGCCACCACCACTGCGACTACTACTACCACCCCTGCCATCACTGCGACTACTACTACTACCACCACCACTGCGACTACTACCACCACCACCATTGCCAGCGAGGGCGTTCGCAGGGAAAACTCACTGAAGAACAGCGGTGTCAGGAAGTACGCCTTCAACTCCATCCAACTCATGTCCATCCCCAAGCTCTACAGACCCCCCAAGGGCACCTATGCCTATGGGAGCCTGGAGACTTGAGGGGAGAGGGGGTAAGGAGGAGAAAGGGTGGGTGCATGAGGGAAGAAGAGGAGAAAGGGTGGGTGGTTATGGGAAGGATTTTGAGAAGAGATTGGATGGATGGTTTAAGAAGGGGTAGTGTTGGTAGAATGAGTGATGTTTCTAGATTTCTAGAAACATGATAGTGAAGATGTAATGAAGCTTGTGATGAAATTATGGCTACGTAGGCAGGTGTTGTCAATATGATACAATTTATTTGTTGTCTTGTGATTTTGTTGTTGTTGCACTAATTCTTCGTGACGTCACAGCTTATTGATTCTAACGACTCGATCAAATGCGAATGAATTGCACAAAATGTCGAAATGTGTTGCATGTGCACCATAGACGCCCTCGCCCTCCTTCGTACTGCACGACGAACCTCCGCTTAACGACACATTCACTTCTATGGCGCCACACGTCCCCAGAGCTGCATTGCCCCCCCTGAGAAACCTCTCCGCAGCTCACTGCATATTTATTCAAATTTATTTTTCTACATGCGACTCCAAAGTTACTTGCCATGAAGCAACATTTTGTGTTCTAAACGATCAAGAAACGCATTAAAAACGTTCCATCATTGGTATTCACAGAGCATTAACTGCCCATGAGGCGCATCTTCATGCCATCTGCATCCCATCTTCATTCCATCTGCATCCCATCTTCATCCCATCTGCATCCCATCTTCATCCCATCTTCATCCCATCTTTATCCCATCTTCATCCCATCTTCATCCCATCTTTATCCCATTTTCATCCCATCTTCATCCCATCTGCAACCCCATCTTCATCCCATCTTTATCCCATCTTTATCCCATCTTCATCCCATCTGCATCCCATCTTCATCCCATCTTCATCCCATCTGCAACCCCATCTTCATCCCATCTTCATCCCATCTTCATCCCATCTTCATCCCATCTGCATCCCATCTTCATCCCATCTCCACCACCCACTCATCCCATCTGCATCCCATCTCCACCACCCACTCATCCCATCTGCATCCCATCTCCACCACCCACTCATCCCATCTGCATCCCATCTCCACCACCCACTCATCCCATCTGCATCCCATCTCCACCACCCACTCATCCCATCTGCATCCCATCTTCATCCCATCTTCATCCCATCTTTATCCCATCTTCATCCCATCTTCATCCCATCTTTATCCCATTTTCATCCCATCTGCATCCCATCTTCATCCCATCTGCAACTCCATCTTCATCCCATCTTCATCCCATCTTTATCCCATCTTCATCCCATCTGCATCCCATCTTCATCCCATCTTCATCCCATCTGCAACCCCATCTTCATCCCATCTTCATCCCATCTTCATCCCATCTGCATCCCATCTTCATCCCATCTGCATCCCATCTTCATCCCATCTCCACCACCCACTCATCCCATCTGCATCCCATCTCCACCACCCACTCATCCCATCTGCATCCCATCTCCACCACCCACTCATCCCATCTGCATCCCATCTCCACCACCCACTCATCCCATCTGCATCCCATCTCCACCACCCACTCATCCCATCTGCATCCCATCTCCACCACCCACTCATCCCATCTGCATCCCATCTCCACCACCCACTCATCCCATCTGCATCCCATCTCCACCACCCACTCATCCCATCTGCATCCCATCTCCACCACCCACTCATCCCATCTCCACCTCATCCTCTCACTCATCGATCACTCGCTTCCATCGGCATCAGCCACTTCCATCGGCATCAGCCACTTCCATCGGCATCAGCCACTTCCATCATATTGCCTCTGCAGCATTTGCTTTCTTACACGCTGTATCAAGCCTCACTTTCCTGCACTACCTTGCTTGCTGCCTCCAAACGGCTTGTTGTTTGTTGTGCTCACTTACTCTCTCACTCATCCCTTCACTCATCCTCTCACTCACTCACTCTCTCACTTATCCTCTCACTCACTCACTCTATCACTCATCTTCTCACTCATCCCTTCACTCATCCTCTCACTCATCCCTTCACTCATCCTCTCACTCATCCCTTCACTCATCCCTTCACTCATCCTCTCACTCATCCTCTCACTCATCCTCTCACTCATCCCTTCACTCATCCTCTCACTCATCCCTTCACTCATCCTCTCACTCATCCCTTCACTCATCCCTTCACTCATCCTCTCACTCATCCTCTCACTCATCCCTTCACTCATCCTCTCACTCATCCTCTCACTCATCCCTTCACTCATCCTCTCACTCATCTTCTCACTCATTCTCTCACTCATCCTCTCACTCATCCTCTCACTCATCCTCTCACTCATCCTCTCACTCATCCTCTCACTCATCCTCTCACTCATCCCTTCACTCATCCTCTTCACTCATTCTCTCACTCATCCTCTCACTCATCCGCTCACTCATCCTCTCAATCATCCTCTCACTCATCCTCTCACTCATCCCTTCACTCATCCCTTCACTCATCCTCTCACTCATCCTCTCACTCATCCCTTCACTCATCCTCTCACTCATCCTCTCACTCATCCTCTCACTCATCCCTTCACTCATCCCTTCACTCATCCTCTGACTCATCCTCTCACTCATCCCTTCACTCATCCCTTCACTCATCCCTTCACTCATCCCTTCACTCATCCCTTCACTCATCCTCTCACTCAACCCTTCACTCATCCTCTCACTCATCCTCTCACTCATCCTCTCACTCATCCTCTCACTCATTCTCTCACTCATCCCTTCACTCATCCCTTCACTCATCCTCTCACTCATCCTCTCACTCATCCTCTCACTCATCCTCTCACTCATCCTCTCACTCATCCTCTCACTCATCCTCTCACTCATCCTCTCACTCATCCCTTCACTCATTCTCTCACTCATCCTCTCACTCATCCTCTCACTCATCCCTTCACTCATCCTCTCACTCATCCCTTCACTCATCCCTTCACTCTTCCTCTCACTCATCCTCTCACTCATCCTCTCACTCATCCTCTCACTCATCCTCTCACTCATCCTCTCACTCATCTTCTCACTCATCCTCTCACTCATCCTCTCACTCATCCTCTCACTCATCCTCTCACTCATCCTCTCACTCATCCTCTCACTCATCCTCTCACTCATCTTCTCACTCATCCCTTCACTCATCCTCTCACTCATCCTCTCACTCATCCTCTCACTCATCCTCTCACTCATCCTCTCACTCATCCCTTCACTCATTCTCTCACTCATCCTCTCACTCATCCTCTCACTCATCCCTTCACTCATCCTCTCACTCATCCCTTCACTCATCCCTTCACTCTTCCTCTCACTCATCCTCTCACTCATCCTCTCACTCATCCTCTCACTCATCCTCTCACTCATCCTCTCACTCATCTTCTCACTCATCCTCTCACTCATCCTCTCACTCATCCTCTCACTCATCCTCTCACTCATCCTCTCACTCATCCTCTCACTCATCCTCTCACTCATCCTCTCACTCATCCCTTCACTCATCCTCTCAATCATCCTCTCACTCATCCTCTCACTCATCCCTTCACTCATCCCTTCACTCATCCTCTCACTCATCCTCTCACTCATCCCTTCACTCATCCTCTCACTCATCCTCTCACTCATCCTCTCACTCATCCCTTCACTCATCCCTTCACTCATCCTCTCACTCATCCTCTCACTCATCCCTTCACTCATCCCTTCACTCATCCCTTCACTCATCCCTTCACTCATCCTTTCACTCATCCCTTCACTCATCCTCTCACTCATCCTCTCACTCATCCTCTCACTCATCCTCTCACTCATTCTCTCACTCATCCCTTCACTCATCCCTTCACTCATCCTCTCACTCATCCTCTCACTCATCCTCTCACTCATCCTCTCACTCATCCTCTCACTCATCCCTTCACTCATTCTCTCACTCATCCTCTCACTCATCCTCTCACTCATCCCTTCACTCATCCTCTCACTCATCCCTTCACTCATCCCTTCACTCTTCCTCTCACTCATCCTCTCACTCATCCTCTCACTCATCCTCTCACTCATCCTCTCACTCATCCTCTCACTCATCTTCTCACTCATCCTCTCACTCATCCTCTCACTCATCCTCTCACTCATCCTCTCACTCATCCTCTCACTCATCCTCTCACTCATCCTCTCACTCATCCTCTCACTCATCCTCTCACTCATCCTCTCACTCATCCCTTCACTCATCCTCTCACTCATCCTCTCACTCATCCTCTCACTCATTCTCTCACTCATCCTCTCACTCATTCTCTCACTCAGCCCTTCACTCATCCTCTCACTCATCCTCTCACTCATTCCTTCACTCATCCCTTCACTCATCCCTTCACTCATCCTCTCACTCATCCTCTCACTCATTCTCTCACTCATCCTCTCACTCATCCTCTCACTCATCCTCTCACTCATCCTCTCACTCATCCTCTCACTCATCCCTTCACTCATCCTCTCACTCATCCTCTCACTCATTCTCTCACTCATCCTCTCACTCATCCTCTCACTCATCCCTTCACTCATCCCTTCACTCATCCCTTCACTCATCCTCTCACTCATCCTCTCACTCATCCTCTCACTCATCCTCTCACTCATCCTCTCACTCATCCTCTCACTCATCCCTTCACTCATCCCTTCACTCATCCCTTCACTCATCCTCTCACTCATCCTCTCACTCATCCTCTCACTCATCCCTTCACTCATCCCTTCACTCATCTTCTCACTCATCCTCTCACTCATCCTCTCACTCATCCCTTCACTCATCCTCTCACTCATCCTCTCACTCATCCTCTCACTCATCCCTTCACTCATCCCTTCACTCATCCTCTCACTCATCCTCTCACTCATCCCTTCACTCATCCTCTCACTCATCCTCTCACTCATTCTCTCACTCATCCTCTCACTCATCCCTTCACTCATCCCTTCACTCATCCTCTCACTAATTCTCTCACTCATCCTCTCACTCATCCTCTCACTCATCCCTTCACTCATCCTCTCACTCATCCTCTCACTCATCCTCTCACTCATCCCTTCACTCATCCTCTCACTCATCCTCTCACTCATCCTCTCACTCATCCTCTCACTCATCCCTTCACTCATCCTCTCACTCATCCTCTCACTCATCCTCTCACTCATCCTCTCACTCATCCCTTCACTCATCCTCTCACTCATCCCTTCACTCATCCTCTCACTCATCCTCTCACTCATCCTCTCACTCATTCTCTCACTCATCCTCTCACTCATCCCTTCACTCATCCTCTCACTCATCCTCTCACTCATCCCTTCACTCATCCTCTCACTCATCCCTTCACTCATTCTCTCACTCATCCTCTCACTCATCCTCTCACTCATTCTCTCACTCATCCTCTCACTCATCCCTTCACTCATTCTCTCACTCATCCTCTCACTCATCCTCTCACTCATTCTCTCACTCATCCTCTCACTCATCCTCTCACTCATCCTCTCACTCATCCTCTCACTCATCCTCTCACTCATCCTCTCACTCATCCTCTCACTCATCCTCTCACTCATCCTCTCACTCATCCTCTCACTCATCCTCTCACTCATCCTCTCACTCATTCTCTCACTCATCCTCTCACTCATCCTTCCACTTGGTCTCCTTGACTTTCCTGCATGTATTCATGGATGTAGGTGTCATTTGCAGCACAACTCTTCTACCTGCACTCCTGCTGCACCACGACCATCTCACGATTTTGATTCATCATCACAAGACTTATTGACAAGATTACCATTATAAAAATTAGCTTCTTCCATTTCCGTACTAACACACATACACACACACACACACACACACACACACACACACACACACACACACACACACACACACACACACACAAAACACACAGAAACAAACAAACACGCACACACAAAAACAAACACACACACACAGAAACAAACACACACAAGCACACACACAGAAACAAACAAACACACACACACAGAAACAAAAAAACACACACACACAGAAACAAACACACACAAGCACACACACAGAAACAAACAAACACACACACACAGAAACAAAAAAATACACACACACACACACACATACAGAAACAAATAACTTATTCCTCTAGACTCAGCATATTAGATTCAGTATGGTTATTTATCTGACGAATAGCACAATGGATTGTGATTGTTTAATATAAAAATGTAAATCCACTCCACTGAGCGAGCACACCCAGTGCCCATATTGTTAGCTGCAGTACACGTATGCAGTACAACATCCCTCTAAGAACCCAGCTAAAGCACCAGGTGATGGTGATGATGATGGTGAATTGATGGTGGTGGTAATGATGATGATGATATAATGGTGGTTGAGGTGATGTGGTGGTGATGATGATGATAATGAATGTGGTGGTGTAGGTGGTGTGGTGGTGGTGATGATGATGATAATGAATGTGGTGGTGTGGTGGTGATGATGATGATAATGAATATAGTGGTGATGATGATGATAATGAATGTGGTGGTGATGATGATGATAATGAATGTGGTGGTGTGGTGGTGCTGACGCTGTTAAAGACTAATCGAATGCGTCAGGAACTTGAAGGTGCTAATCATCAGCTAAGCCATCGTTGCAATCACTGTGAGGTGTATTGATCATTATCATAATATATGAATAATAATAATAACATCAGAATTAATCATTAATTCATATAATTCCAAATAATACACGAATTATTCCAAATAATACTAAGAGAAAATAAAACGATTTGAGATTGAATTCCCGTGGCATCCGAGGCGATCGAGAAAGGGCAGAATCGAGGCGGAAGAGATGCAGAACAAGAAACTTTTTCATCCTTTTCCTCCTTCTAATCCACCTACCTCACAACCTCCTCCAACTCCTCCGCTACCTCCCCCCTCCCTCCCCCCTGTACTGGCAACGAGGTATATCTAAAAGATGCACTCTCGATGCGTCTGGACACACAACAGTGATTAAATACAATTCGGTATGAAAGCAACGCAGTGGAAAATATATATGACACCTAATAAACGCAATGATAAGGCAAGAACTTAATGTGCGCGCTTGCAATCTTAATTATTGATGAAAGAGCTGCGCAAGCGCTCTGAATATCGGCGGTGAGACGCTTCGAATGCTGTGAAGTGGAGGCTGGTCAGATTGCTATATAGTCGTGTCGCTTGGCGAGATGCTGGTGGTGGCTGTGGTGGTGACGTCTGTGGTGGTGGTGGTGGTGGTGGTGGTTTGATGGCAGTCTTCTTGTGTGTCTTCAGATGCACATGTGTCTTGTGGATCGTCTGCAGATTGTTCAAAGACAAGCGTGGGAGGAGGGTGGTTGTCGTCGATGGTGGGTGGCGTTCAAGAGCGTCTCGTGACCACCCAACCTGCCTGGCACCTTCTTGCGAGTTGGCAACGATGCTGGCGTAGGAATGTTTGGGAAAGTATGAAGAAGAAGCGGTTGACGACGCAGCAACTGCTTGAGTCGAAAGGTCGGTGCCAGTGGCGTCCCATTGGAAGTCGTTGAAGGCGTCCTGGTAACTCACCT
>OX030959.1:9591414-9626414 GCA_943735955.1 Piscicola geometra | reverse complement strand
CATTTTCTCACTCATCCTCTCACTCATCCTCTCACTCATCCTCTCACTCATTCTCTCACTCATCCTCTCACTCATTCTCTCACTCAGCCCTTCACTCATCCTCTCACTCATCTTCTCACTCATCCTCTCACTCATCCTCTCACTCATCCTCTCACTCATCCTCTCACTCATCCTCTCACTCATCCTCTCACTCATCCTCTCACTCATCCTCTCACTCATCCTCTCACTCATCCTCTCACTCATCCTCTCACTCATCCCTTCACTCATCCTCTCACTCATCCTCTCACTCATCCTCTCACTCATTCTCTCACTCATCCTCTCACTCATTCTCTCACTCAGCCCTTCACTCATCCTCTCACTCATCCTCATACTCATCCCTTCACTCATCCCTTCACTCATCCCTTCACTCATCCCTTCACTCATCCTCTCACTCATCCTCTCACTCATTCTCTCACTCATCCTCTCACTCATCCCTTCACTCATCCCTTCACTCATCCTCTCACTAATTCTCTCACTCATCCTCTCACTCATCCTCTCACTCATCCCTTCACTCATCCTCTCACTCATCCTCTCACTCATCCTCTCACTCATCCCTTCACTCATCCTCTCACTCATCCTCTCACTCATCCTCTCACTCATCCTCTCACTCATCCCTTCACTCATCCTCTCACTCATCCTCTCACTCATCCTCTCACTCATCCTCTCACTCATCCTCTCACTCATCCCTTCACTCATCCTCTCACTCATCCCTTCACTCATCCTCTCACTCATCCTCTCACTCATCCTCTCACTCATTCTCTCACTCATCCTCTCACTCATCCCTTCACTCATCCTCTCACTCATCCTCTCACTCATCCCTTCACTCATCCTCTCACTCATCCCTTCACTCATTCTCTCACTCATCCTCTCACTCATCCTCTCACTCATTCTCTCACTCATCCTCTCACTCATCCCTTCACTCATTCTCTCACTCATCCTCTCACTCATCCTCTCACTCATTCTCTCACTCATCCTCTCACTCATCCTCTCACTCATCCTCTCACTCATCCTCTCACTCATCCTCTCACTCATCCTCTCACTCATCCTCTCACTCATCCTCTCACTCATCCTCTCACTCATCCTCTCACTCATCCTCTCACTCATCCTCTCACTCATTCTCTCACTCATCCTCTCACTCATCCTTCCACTTGGTCTCCTTGACTTTCCTGCATGTATTCATGGATGTAGGTGTCATTTGCAGCACAACTCTTCTACCTGCACTCCTGCTGCACCACGACCATCTCACGATTTTGATTCATCATCACAAGACTTATTGACAAGATTACCATTATAAAAATTAGCTTCTTCCATTTCCGTACTAACACACATACACACACACACACACACACACACACACACACACACACACACACACACACACACACACACACACACACACACACAAAACACACAGAAACAAACAAACACGCACACACAAAAACAAACACACACACACAGAAACAAACACACACAAGCACACACACAGAAACAAACAAACACACACACACAGAAACAAAAAAACACACACACACACACACACATACAGAAACAAATATCTTATTCCTCTAGACTCAGCATATTAGATTCAGTATGGTTATTTATCTGACGAATAGCACAATGGATTGTGATTGTTTAATATAAAAATGTAAATCCACTCCACTGAGCGAGCACACCCAGTGCCCATATTGTTAGCTGCAGTACACGTATGCAGTACAACATCCCTCTAAGAACCCAGCTAAAGCACCAGGTGATGGTGATGATGATGGTGAATTGATGGTGGTGGTAATGATGATGATGATATAATGGTGGTTGAGGTGATGTGGTGGTGATGATGATGATAATGAATGTGGTGGTGTAGGTGGTGTGGTGGTGGTGATGATGATGATAATGAATGTGGTGGTGTGGTGGTGATGATGATGATAATGAATATAGTGGTGATGATGATGATAATGAATGTGGTGGTGATGATGATGATAATGAATGTGGTGGTGTGGTGGTGCTGACGCTGTTAAAGACTAATCGAATGCGTCAGGAACTTGAAGGTGCTAATCATCAGCTAAGCCATCGTTGCAATCACTGTGAGGTGTATTGATCATTATCATAATATATGAATAATAATAATAACATCAGAATTAATCATTAATTCATATAATTCCAAATAATACACGAATTATTCCAAATAATACTAAGAGAAAATAAAACGATTTGAGATTGAATTCCCGTGGCATCCGAGGCGATCGAGAAAGGGCAGAATCGAGGCGGAAGAGATGCAGAACAAGAAACTTTTTCATCCTTTTCCTCCTTCTAATCCACCTACCTCACAACCTCCTCCAACTCCTCCGCTACCTCCCCCCTCCCTCCCCCCTGTACTGGCAACGAGGTATATCTAAAAGATGCACTCTCGATGCGTCTGGACACACAACAGTGATTAAATACAATTCGGTATGAAAGCAACGCAGTGGAAAATATATATGACACCTAATAAACGCAATGATAAGGCAAGAACTTAATGTGCGCGCTTGCAATCTTAATTATTGATGAAAGAGCTGCAAGCGCTCTGAATATCGGCGGTGAGACGCTTCGAATGCTGTGAAGTGGAGGCTGGTCAGATTGCTATATAGTCGTGTCGCTTGGCGAGATGCTGGTGGTGGCTGTGGTGGTGACGTCTGTGGTGGTGGTGGTGGTGGTGGTGGTTTGATGGCAGTCTTCTTGTGTGTCTTCAGATGCACATGTGTCTTGTGGATCGTCTGCAGATTGTTCAAAGACAAGCGTGGGAGGAGGGTGGTTGTCGTCGATGGTGGTGGCGTTCAAGAGCGTCTCGTGACCACCCAACTGCCTGGCACCTTCTTGCGAGTTGGCAACGATGCTGGCGTAGGAATGTTTGGGAAAGTATGAAGAAGAAGCGGTTGACGACGCAGCAACTGCTTGAGTCGAAAGGTCGGTGCCAGTGGCGTCCCATTGGAAGTCGTTGAAGGCGTCCTGGTAACTCACCTGCTCGACCTCTCTCCCGGTCAGCTGCGATGGAAAGTCTGATTCTTGAGGAGGTTCAGAGGTGGAGAGATAAGGCGGTGCTGTGGTGGGCAGGGGTGGAGGGGGCAAGTAGTTGGGCGCGTGGAGGCGGATGACTTCTCGGATGTCCTTGTCGGCGTCCATCCTCAAAGCACTCACACTCTCTTCCAGCTTCGAGGCAGGCGTCATGTAGGAGGCTGCCGTCGTGGTGGTCGTGGTGGTTTGGAGATGAAGGTGATGGTTGTAGATGTGGTGGTGGTGGTGGTAGTGATAGAAGTGGTTTGGAGATGAAGGTGATGGTGGTAGATGTGGTGGTGGTGGTGGTAGTGATAGAAGTGGTTTGGAGATGAAGGTGATGGTGGTAGATGTGGTGGTGGTGGTGGTAGTGATAGAAGTGGTTTGGTGTTAGGGATGGTTGAAGTGCTTCAGTGGTGATGGTAGAACTTCCTACCTCCACTACAAAATGAATGCCCCCCTCAAAGCACCATTCCCTAAACCCCCTCACACACACACACACACACACACACACACACACACACACACACACACACACACACACACACACACGCACACACACACACACACACACACACACACACACACACACACACACACACACACACACACACACCATCATGCACTAGGATGCTGAAGTAGCATCTGGCGACGGCGAGGCGGACGTTGGGGACGGGATCGGAGGCGAGGCTGATGAGGAGGGGCAGGAAGGAGTGCTCGAAGTGCTCGTGGTGCAGCGTGCCTGCCTCCAAGAGGCTGCTGCACAGTTTGGCGAATCTGCAAGGTTGGAGAGTTAGTAGATGATTGGTTGGTCAAGGAAGGTTGGTTGGTTGGAGAGTGGGTGAGGGTGCATGCTTGGTTAGTAAAGGAAGGGTGGGTGGGAGAGTGGGTGGATGATTGGGTGAAGGGTTGTACAGGATGAAGGAATGGGTTGGTTGGTTGGTTGGTGAGTGATTGAGGTGGGTGGGTGGATGAGTGAGGTGGGGGATAATGGACTAAGTGGAAAGTGTGTTAGAGTTAGAAGATAACTTAGGGGGTTAAAGATGAAAGAATACTATAGACTTAAACGCCCTGCTGCCTGACATTTGTCTCCTGGAGAAGAATTTGGAAGTGCAAAGTTTTGTCTTCAAAGTCTCAAGCAAGTCTTGCCAGTGGTTTTTGTGTTGTTGTTGTTGTTGTGGTTGTTGTTGTTGTGGTTTTAGTTGTTGTGGTTGTTGTTGTGGTTGTTGTTGTGGTTGTTGTTGTTGGCTTGTTTTTTCTGGTAACATTGTAATGTTGTTGTCGCAGTGATGTTTGTAGAGTTTCTTGATGAGAGCTTCGAGCTGGGTGGGTTATTAAAAGCAGACAATAATTGAGTAATTTATTAATTAGACAAAGTTAAATTGTATTATTCAAATGCACACACACACATCCCACTCCCCCCCCCATAAACACACACGCACAAAAAGACACACAAACACACATCCCACTTCCCTAACCCTAACCCTAACCCTAACCCTAACCCTAACCCTAACCCTAACCCTAACCCTAACCCTAACCCTAACCCTAACCCTAACCCTAACCCTAACCCTAACCCTAACCCTAACCCTAACCCTAACCCTAACCCTAACCCTAACCCTAACCCTAACCCTAACCCTAACCCTAACCCTAACCCTAACCCTAACCCTAACCCTAACCCTAACCCTAACCCTAACCCTAACCCTAACCCTAACCCTAACCCTAACCCTAACCCTAACCCTAACCCTAACCCTAACCCTAACCCTAACCCTAACCCTAACCCTAACCCTAACCCTAACCCTAACCCTAACCCTAACCCTAACCCTAACCCTAACCCTAACCCTAACCCTAACCCTAACCCTAACCCTAACCCTAACCCTAACCCTAACCCTAACCCTAACCCTAACCCTAACCCTAACCCTAACCCTAACCCTAACCCTAACCCTAACCCTAACCCTAACCCTAACCCTAACCCTAACCCTAACCCTAACCCTAACCCTAACCCTAACCCTAACCCTAACCCTAACCCTAACCCTAACCCTAACCCTAACCCTAACCCTAACCCTAACCCTAACCCTAACCCTAACCCTAACCCTAACCCTAACCCTAACCCTAACCCTAACCCTAACCCTAACCCTAACCCTAACCCTAACCCTAACCCTAACCCTAACCCTAACCCTAACCCTAACCCTAACCCTAACCCTAACCCTAACCCTAACCCTAACCCTAACCCTAACCCTAACCCTAACCCTAACCCTAACCCTAACCCTAACCCTAACCCTAACCCTAACCCTAACCCTAACCCTAACCCTAACCCTAACCCTAACCCTAACCCTAACCCTAACCCTAACCCTAACCCTAACCCTAACCCTAACCCTAACCCTAACCCTAACCCTAACCCTAACCCTAACCCTAACCCTAACCCTAACCCTAACCCTAACCCTAACCCTAACCCTAACCCTAACCCTAACCCTAACCCTAACCCTAACCCTAACCCTAACCCTAACCCTAACCCTAACCCTAACCCTAACCCTAACCCTAACCCTAACCCTAACCCTAACCCTAACCCTAACCCTAACCCTAACCCTAACCCTAACCCTAACCCTAACCCTAACCCTAACCCTAACCCTAACCCTAACCCTAACCCTAACCCTAACCCTAACCCTAACCCTAACCCTAACCCTAACCCTAACCCTAACCCTAACCCTAACCCTAACCCTAACCCTAACCCTAACCCTAACCCTAACCCTAACCCTAACCCTAACCCTAACCCTAACCCTAACCCTAACCCTAACCCTAACCCTAACCCTAACCCTAACCCTAACCCTAACCCTAACCCTAACCCTAACCCTAACCCTAACCCTAACCCTAACCCTAACCCTAACCCTAACCCTAACCCTAACCCTAACCCTAACCCTAACCCTAACCCTAACCCTAACCCTAACCCTAACCCTAACCCTAACCCTAACCCTAATTCTAACCCTAACCCTAACCCTAACCCTAACCCTAACCCTAACCCTAACCCTAACCCTAACCCTAACCCTAACCCTTACCCTAACCCTAACCCTAACCCTAACCCTAACCTAACCCTAACCCTAACCCTAACCCTAACCCTAACCCTAACCCTAACCCTAACCCTAACCCTAACCCTAACCCTAACCCTAACCCTAACCCTAACCCTAACCCTAACCCTAACCCTAACCCTAACCCTAACCCTAACCCTAACCCTAACCCTAACCCTAACCCTAACCCTAACCCTAACCCTAACCCTTCACTCATCCTCTCACTCATCCTCTCACTCATCCTCTCACTCATCCCTTCACTCATCCCTTCACTCATCCTCTCACTCATCTTCTCACTCATCCCTTCACTCATCCCTTCACTCATCCCTTCACTCATCCCTTCACTCATCCCTTCACTCATCCTCTCACTCATCCCTTCACTCATCCTCTCACTCATCCTCTCACTCATCCTCTCACTCATCCTCTCACTCATCCTCTCACTCATTCTCTCACTCATCCCTTCACTCATCCCTTCACTCATCCTCTCACTCATCCTCTCACTCATCCTCTCACTCATCCTCTCACTCATCCTCTCACTCATCCTCTCACTCATCCTCTCACTCATCCTCTCACTCATCCCTTCACTCATTCTTTCACTCATCCTCTCACTCATCCTCTCACTCATCCCTTCACTCATCCTCTCACTCATCCCTTCACTCATCCCTTCACTCTTCCTCTCACTCATCCTCTCACTCATCCTCTCACTCATCCTCTCACTCATCCTCTCACTCATCCTCTCACTCATCCTCTCACTCATCTTCTCACTCATCCTCTCACTCATCCTCTCACTCATCCTCTCACTCATCCTCTCACTCATCCTCTCACTCATCCTCTCACTCATCCTCTCACTCATCCTCTCACTCATCCTCTCACTCATCCTCTCACTCATCCCTTCACTCATCCTCTCACTCATTCTCTCACTCATCCTCTCACTCATTCTCTCACTCAGCCCTTCACTCATCCTCTCACTCATCCTCTCACTCATCCCTTCACTCATCCCTTCACTCATCCCTTCACTCATCCCTTCACTCATCCTCTCACTCATCCTCTCACTCATTTTCTCACTCATCCTCTCACTCATCCTCTCACTCATCCTCTCACTCATTCTCTCACTCATCCTCTCACTCATTCTCTCACTCAGCCCTTCACTCATCCTCTCACTCATCTTCTCACTCATCCTCTCACTCATCCTCTCACTCATCCTCTCACTCATCCTCTCACTCATCCTCTCACTCATCCTCTCACTCATCCTCTCACTCATCCTCTCACTCATCCTCTCACTCATCCTCTCACTCATCCTCTCACTCATCCCTTCACTCATCCTCTCACTCATCCTCTCACTCATCCTCTCACTCATTCTCTCACTCATCCTCTCACTCATTCTCTCACTCAGCCCTTCACTCATCCTCTCACTCATCCTCATACTCATCCCTTCACTCATCCCTTCACTCATCCCTTCACTCATCCCTTCACTCATCCTCTCACTCATCCTCTCACTCATTTTCTCACTCATCCTCTCACTCATCCTCTCACTCATCCTCTCACTCATCCTCTCACTCATCCTCTCACCCATCCTCTCACTCATCCCTTCACTCATCCTCTCACTCATCCTCTCACTCATTCTCTCACTCATCCTCTCACTCATCCTCTCACTCATCCCTTCACTCATCCCTTCACTCATCCCTTCACTCATCCTCTCACTCATCCTCTCACTCATCCTCTCACTCATCCTCTCACTCATCCTCTCACTCATCCTCTCACTCATCCCTTCACTCATCCCTTCACTCATCCCTTCACTCATCCTTCACTCATCCTCTCACTCATCCTCTCACTCATCCCTTCACTCATCCCTTCACTCATCCCTTCACTCATCCCTTCACTCATCCTCTCACTCATCCTCTCACTCATCCTCTCACTCATCCCTTCACTCATCCTCTCACTCATCCTCTCACTCATCCTCTCACTCATCCCTTCACTCATCCCTTCACTCATCCTCTCACTCATCCTCTCACTCATCCTCTCACTCATCCCTTCACTCATCCTCTCACTCATCTTCTCACTCATCCTCTCACTCATCCTCTCACTCATCCCTTCACTCATCCCTTCACTCATCCTCTCACTAATTCTCTCACTCATCCTCTCACTCATCCCTTCACTCATCCTCTCACTCATCCTCTCACTCATCCTCTCACTCATCCTCTCACTCATCCTCTCACTCATCCTCTCACTCATCCTCTCACTCATCCTCTCACTCATCCTCTCACTCATCCTCTCACTCATCCCTTCACTCGTCCTCTCACTCATCCTCTCACTCATCCTCTCACTCATCCTCTCACTCATCCTCTCACTCATCTTTTCACTCATCCCTTCACTCATCCCTTCACTCATCCCTTCACTCATCCTCTCACTCATCCTCTCACTCATCCCTTCACTCATCCCTTCACTCATCCCTTCACTCATCCCTTCACTCATCCTCTCACTCATCCTCTCACTCATCCTCTCACTCATCCCTTCACTCATCGTCTCACTCATCCTCTCACTCATCCTCTCACTCATCCCTTCACTCATCCCTTCACTCATCCCTTCACTCATCCCTTCACTCATCCTCTCACTCATCCCTTCACTCATCCTCTCACTCATCCTCTCACTCATCCTCTCACTCATCCTCTCACTCATCCCTTCACTCATCCCTTCACTCATCCTCTCACTAATTCTCTCACTCATCCTCTCACTCATCCCTTCACTCATCCTCTCACTCATCCTCTCACTCATCCTCTCACTCATCCTCTCACTCATCCTCTCACTCATCCTCTCACTCATCCTCTCACTCATCCCTTCACTCGTCCTCTCACTCATCCTCTCACTCATCCTCTCACTCATCCTCTCACTCATCCTCTCACTCATCCTCTCACTCATCCTCTCACTCATCCCTTCACTCATCCTCTCACTCATCCCTTCACTCATCCTCTCACTCATCCTCTCACTCATCCTCTCACTCATTCTCTCACTCATCCTCTCACTCATCCCTTCACTCATCCTCTCACTCATCCTCTCACTCATCCCTTCACTCATCCTCTCACTCATCCCTTCACTCATTCTCTCACTCATCCTCTCACTCATCCTCTCACTCATTCTCTCACTCATCCTCTCACTCATCCCTTCACTCATTCTCTCACTCATCCTCTCACTCATCCTCTCACTCATCCTCTCACTCATCCTCTCACTCATTCTCTCACTCATCCTCTCACTCATCCTCTCACTCATCCTCTCACTCATCCTCTCACTCATCCTCTCACTCATCCTCTCACTCATCCTCTCACTCATCCTCTCACTCATCCTCTCACTCATTCTCTCACTCATCCTCTCACTCATCCTTCCACTTGGTCTCCTTGACTTTTCTGCATGTATTCATGGATGTAGGTGTCATTTGCAGCACAACTCTTCTACCTGCACTCCTGCTGCACCACGACCATCTCACGATTTTGATTCATCATCACAAGACTTATTGACAAGATTACCATTATAAAAATTAGCTTCTTCCATTTCCGTACTAACACACATACACACACACACACACACACACACACACACACACACACACACACACACACACACACACACAAAAAACACACAGAAACAAACAAACACGCACACACAAAAACAAACACACACACACAGAAACAAACACACACAAGCACACACACAGAAACAAACAAACCCACACACACCGAAACAAAAAAAAACACACACACACACACACACACATACAGAAACAAATAACTTATTCCTCTAGACTCAGCATATTAGATTCAGTATGGTTATTTATCTGACGAATAGCACAATGGATTGTGATTGTTTAATATAAAAATGTAAATCCACTCCACTGAGCGAGCACACCCAGTGCCCATATTGTTAGCTGCAGTACACGTATGCAGTACAACATCCCTCTAAGAACCCAGCTAAAGCACCAGGTGATGGTGATGATGATGGTGAATTGATGGTGGTGGTAATGATGATGATGATATAATGGTGGTTGAGGTGATGAATGTGGGTTGGTGGTGTGGTGGTGATGATGATGATAATGAATGTGGTGGTGTAGGTGGTGTGGTGGTGGTGATGATGATGATAATGAATGTGGTGGTGTGGTGGTGATGATGATGATAATGAATATAGTGGTGATGATGATGACAATGAATGGGGTGGTGATGATGATGATAATGAATGTGGTGGTGTGGTGGTGCTGACGCTGTTAAAGACTAATCGAATGCGTCAGGAACTTGAAGGTGCTAATCATCAGCTAAGCCATCGTTGCAATCACTGTGAGGTGTATTGATCATTATCATAATATATGAATAATAATAATAACATCAGAATTAATCATTAATTCATATAATTCCAAATAATACACGAATTATTCCAAATAATACTAAGAGAAAATAAAACGATTTGAGATTGAATTCCCGTGGCATCCGAGGCGATCGAGAAAGGGCAGAATCGAGGCGGAAGAGATGCAGAACAAGAAACTTTTTCATCCTTTTCCTCCTTCTAATCCACCTACCTCACAACCTCCTCCAACTCCTCCGCTACCTCCCCCCTCCCTCCCCCCTGTACTGGCAACGAGGTATATCTAAAAGATGCACTCTCGATGCGTCTGGACACACAACAGTGATTAAATACAATTCGGTATGAAAGCAACGCAGTGGAAAATATATATGACACCTAATAAACGCAATGATAAGGCAAGAACTTAATGTGCGCGCTTGCAATCTTAATTATTGATGAAAGAGCTGCAAGCGCTCTGAATATCGGCGGTGAGACGCTTCGAATGCTGTGAAGTGGAGGCTGGTCAGATTGCTATATAGTCGTGTCGCTTGGCGAGATGCTGGTGGTGGCTGTGGTGGTGACGTCTGTGGTGGTGGTGGTGGTGGTGGTGGTTTGATGGCAGTCTTCTTGTGTGTCTTCAGATGCACATGTGTCTTGTGGATCGTCTGCAGATTGTTCAAAGACAAGCGTGGGAGGAGGGTGGTTGTCGTCGATGGTGGTGGCGTTCAAGAGCGTCTCGTGACCACCCAACTGCCTGGCACCTTCTTGCGAGTTGGCAACGATGCTGGCGTAGGAATGTTTGGGAAAGTATGAAGAAGAAGCGGTTGACGACGCAGCAACTGCTTGAGTCGAAAGGTCGGTGCCAGTGGCGTCCCATTGGAAGTCGTTGAAGGCGTCCTGGTAACTCACCTGCTCGACCTCTCTCCCGGTCAGCTGCGATGGAAAGTCTGATTCTTGAGGAGGTTCAGAGGTGGAGAGATAAGGCGGTGCTGTGGTGGGCAGGGGTGGAGGGGGCAAGTAGTTGGGCGCGTGGAGGCGGATGACTTCTCGGATGTCCTTGTCGGCGTCCATCCTCAAAGCACTCACACTCTCTTCCAGCTTCGAGGCAGGCGTCATGTAGGAGGCTGCCGTCGTGGTGGTCGTGGTGGTTTGGAGATGAAGGTGATGGTTGTAGATGTGGTGGTGGTGGTGGTAGTGATAGAAGTGGTTTGGAGATGAAGGTGATGGTGGTAGATGTGGTGGTGGTGGTGGTAGTGATAGAAGTGGTTTGGTGTTAGGGATGGTTGAAGTGCTTCAGTGGTGATGGTAGAACTTCCTACCTCCACTACAAAATGAATGCCCCCCTCAAAGCACCATTCCCTAAACCCCCTCACACACACACACACACACACACACACACACACACACACACACACACACACACACACACACACACACACACACACACACACACACACACGCACACACACACACACACACACACACACACACACACACACACACACACACACACACACACACACACACACACACACACACACACACACACACACACACACACACCATCATGCACTAGGATGCTGAAGTAGCATCTGGCGACGGCGAGGCGGACGTTGGGGACGGGATCGGAGGCGAGGCTGATGAGGAGGGGCAGGAAGGAGTGCTCGAAGTGCTCGTGGTGCAGCGTGCCTGCCTCCATGAGGCTGCTGCACAGTTTGGCGAATCTGCATGGTTGGAGAGTTAGTAGATGATTGGTTGGTCAAGGAAGGTTGGTTGGTTGGAGAGTGGGTGAGGGTGCATGCTTGGTTAGTAAAGGAAGGGTGGGTGGGAGAGTGGGTGGATGATTGGGTGAAGGGTTGTACAGGATGAAGGAATGGGTTGGTTGGTTGGTTGGTTGGTGAGTGAGTGAGGTGGGTGGGTGGATGAGTGAGGTGGGGGATAATGGACTAAGTGGAAAGTGTGTTAGAGTTAGAAGATAACTTAGGGGGTTAAAGATGAAAGAATACTATAGACTTAAACGCCCTGCTGCCTGACATTTGTCTCCTGGAGAAGAATTTGGAAGTGCAAAGTTTTGTCTTCAAAGTCTCAAGCAAGTCTTGCCAGTGGTTTTTGTGTTGTTGTTGTTGTGCTTGTTGTTGTTGTGGTTGTTGTTGTGGTTGTGGTTGTTGTTGTGGTTGTTGTTGTGGTTGTTGTTGTTGGCTTGTTTTTTCTGGTAACATTGTAATGTTGTTGTCGCAGTGATGTTTGTAGAGTTTCTTGATGAGAGCTTCGAGCTGGGTGGGTTATTAAAAGCAGACAATAATTGAGTAAATTATTAATTAGACAAAGTTAAATTGTATTATTCAAATGCACACACACACATCCCACTCCCCCCCCCATAAACACACACGCACAAAAACACACACAAACACACATCCCACTTCCCTAACCCTAACCCTAACCCTAACCCTAACCCTAACCCTAACCCTTACCCTTACCCTAACCCTAACCCTAACCCTAACCCTAACCCTAACCCTAACCCTAACCCTAACCCTAACCCTAACCCTAACCTAACCCTAACCCTAACCCTAACCCTAACCCTAACCCTAACCCTAACCCTAACCCTAACCCTAACCCTAACCCTAACCCTAACCCTAACCCTAACCCTAACCCTAACCCTAACCCTAACCCTAACCCTAACCCTAACCCTAACCCTAACCCTAACCCTAACCCTAACCCTAACCCTAACCCTAACCCTAACCCTAACCCTCTCACTCATCCCTTCACTCATCCTCTCACTCATCCTCTCACTCATCCTCTCACTCATCCCTTCACTCATCCCTTCACTCATCCTCTCACTCATCCTCTCACTCATCCCTTCACTCATCCCTTCACTCATCCCTTCACTCATCCCTTCACTCATCCCTTCACTCATCCTCTCACTCATCCCTTCACTCATCCTCTCACTCATCCTCTCACTCATCCTCTCACTCATTCTCTCACTCATTCTCTCACTCATCCCTTCACTCATCCATTCACTCATCCTCTCACTCATCCTCTCACTCATCCTCTCACTCATCCTCTCACTGATCCTCTCACTCATCCTCTCACTCATCCTCTCACTCATCCCTTCACTCATTCTCTCACTCATCCTCTCACTCATCCTCTCACTCATCCCTTCACTCATCCTCTCACTCATCCCTTCACTCATCCCTTCACTCTTCCTCTCACTCATCCTCTCACTCATCCTCTCACTCATCCTCTCACTCATCCTCTCACTCATCCTCTCACTCATCTTCTCACTCATCCTCTCACTCATCCTCTCACTCATCCTCTCACTCATCCTCTCACTCATCCTCTCACTCATCCTCTCACTCATCCTCTCACTCATCCTCTCACTCATCCTCTCACTCATCCCTTCACTCATCCTCTCACTCATCCTCTCACTCATCCTCTCACTCATTCTCTCACTCATCCCTTCACTCATCCCTTCACTCATCCTCTCACTCATCCTCTCACTCATCCTCTCACTCATCCTCTCACTCATCCTCTCACTGATCCTCTCACTGATCCTCTCACTCATCCTCTCACTCATCCCTTCACTCATTCTCTCACTCATCCTCTCACTCATCCTCTCACTCATCCTCTCACTCATCCTCTCACTCATTCTCTCACTCAGCCCTTCACTCATCCTCTCACTCATCCTCTCACTCATCCCTTCACTCATCCCTTCACTCATCCCTTCACTCATCCCTTCACTCATCCCTTCACTCATCCTCTCACTCATCCTCTCACTCATTTTCTCACTCATCCTCTCACTCATCCTCTCACTCATCCTCTCACTCATCCTCTCACTCATCCCTTCACTCATCCCTTCACTCATCCCTTCACTCATCCCTTCACTCATCCTCTCACTCATCCTCTCACTCATCCCTTCACTCATCCCTTCACTCATCCCTTCACTCATCCCTTCACTCATCCTCTCACTCATCCTCTCACTCATCCTCTCACTCATCCCTTCACTCATCCTCTCACTCATCCTCTCACTCATCCTCTCACTCATCCCTTCACTCATCCCTTCACTCATCCTCTAACTCATCCTCTCACTCATCCCTTCACTCATCCTCTCACTCATCCTCTCACTCATCCTCTCACTCATCCTCTCACTCATCCCTTCACTCATCCTCTCACTAATTCTCTCACTCATCCTCTCACTCATCCTCTCACTCATCCTCTCACTCATCCTCTCACTCATCCTCTCACTCATCTTCTCACTCATCCTCTCACTCATCCTCTCACTCATCCTCTCACTCATCCTCTCACTCATCCTCTCACTCATCCTCTCACTCATCCTCTCACTCATCCTCTCACTCATCCTCTCACTCATCCCTTCACTCATCCTCTCACTCATCCTCTCACTCATCCTCTCACTCATTCTCTCACTCATCCCTTCACTCATCCCTTCACTCATCCTCTCACTCATCCTCTCACTCATCCTCTCACTCATCCTCTCACTCATCCTCTCACTGATCCTCTCACTCATCCTCTCACTCATCCTCTCACTCATCCCTTCACTCATTCTCTCACTCATCCTCTCACTCATCCTCTCACTCATCCTCTCACTCATCCTCTCACTCATCCTCTCACTCATCCTCTCACTCATCCTCTCACTCATCCCTTCACTCATCCTCTCACTCATCCTCTCACTCATCCTCTCACTCATCCTCTCACTCATTCTCTCACTCATCCTCTCACTCATTCTCTCACTCAGCCCTTCACTCATCCTCTCACTCATCCTCTCACTCATCCCTTCACTCATCCCTTCACTCATCCCTTCACTCATCCCTTCACTCATCCTCTCACTCATCCTCTCACTCATTTTCTCACTCATCCTCTCACTCATCCTCTCACTCATCCTCTCACTCATCCTCTCACTCATCCCTTCACTCATCCCTTCACTCATCCCTTCACTCATCCTCTCACTCATCCTCTCACTCATCCCTTCACTCATCCCTTCACTCATCCCTTCACTCATCCTCTCACTCATCCTCTCACTCATCCCTTCACTCATCCTCTCACTCATCCTCTCACTCATCCCTTCACTCATCCCTTCACTCATCCTCTCACTCATCCCTTCACTCATCCTCTCACTCATCCTCTCACTCATCCTCTCACTCATCCTCTCACTCATCCCTTCACTCATCCTCTCACTAATTCTCTCACTCATCCTCTCACTCATCCTCTCACTCATCCTCTCACTCATCCCTTCACTCATCCTCTCACTCATCCTCTCACTCATCCTCTCACTCATCCTCTCACTCATTCTCTCACTCATCCTCTCACTCATCCTCTCACTCATCTTCTCACTCATCCCTTCACTCATCCCTTCACTCATCCTCTCACTCATTCTCTCACTCATCCTCTCACTCATCCCTTCACTCATCCTCTCACTCATCCTCTCACTCATCCTTTCACTCATCCTCTCACTCATCCCTTCACTCATTCTCTCACTCATCCTCTCACTCATCCTCTCACTCATTCTCTCACTCATCCTCTCACTCATCCCTTCACTCATTCTCTCACTCATCCTCTCACTCATCCTCTCACTCATCCTCTCACTCATTCTCTCACTCATCCTCTCACTCATCCTCTCACTCATCCTCTCACTCATCCTCTCACTCATCCTCTCACTCATCCCTTCACTCATCCTCTCACTCATCCTCTCACTCATCCTCTCACTCATCCTCTCACTCATTCTCTCACTCATCCTCTCACTCATTCTCTCACTCAGCCCTTCACTCATCCTCTCACTCATCCTCTCACTCATCCCTTCACTCATCCCTTCACTCATCCCTTCACTCATCCCTTCACTCATCCTCTCACTCATCCTCTCACTCATTTTCTCACTCATCCTCTCACTCATCCTCTCACTCATCCTCTCACTCATCCTCTCACTCATCCCTTCACTCATCCCTTCACTCATCCCTTCACTCATCCTCTCACTCATCCTCTCACTCATCCCTTCACTCATCCCTTCACTCATCCCTTCACTCATCCTCTCACTCATCCTCTCACTCATCCCTTCACTCATCCTCTCACTCATCCTCTCACTCATCCCTTCACTCATCCCTTCACTCATCCTCTCACTCATCCCTTCACTCATCCTCTCACTCATCCTCTCACTCATCCTCTCACTCATCCTCTCACTCATCCCTTCACTCATCCTCTCACTAATTCTCTCACTCATCCTCTCACTCATCCTCTCACTCATCCTCTCACTCATCCCTTCACTCATCCTCTCACTCATCCTCTCACTCATCCTCTCACTCATCCTCTCACTCATTCTCTCACTCATCCTCTCACTCATCCTCTCACTCATCTTCTCACTCATCCCTTCACTCATCCTCTCACTCATTCTCTCACTCATCCTCTCACTCATCCCTTCACTCATCCTCTCACTCATCCTCTCACTCATCCTTTCACTCATCCTCTCACTCATCCCTTCACTCATTCTCTCACTCATCCTCTCACTCATCCTCTCACTCATTCTCTCACTCATCCTCTCACTCATCCCTTCACTCATTCTCTCACTCATCCTCTCACTCATCCTCTCACTCATCCTCTCACTCATTCTCTCACTCATCCTCTCACTCATCCTCTCACTCATCCTCTCACTCATCCTCTCACTCATCCTCTCACTCATCCTCTCACTCATCCTCTCACTCATTCTCTCACTCATCCTCTCACTCATCCTTCCACTTGGTCTCCTTGACTTTCCTGCATGTATTCATGGATGTAGGTGTCATTTGCAGCACAACTCTTCTACCTGCACTCCTGCTGCACCACGACCATCTCACGATTTTGATTCATCATCACAAGACTTATTGACAAGATTACCATTATAAAAATTAGCTTCTTCCATTTCCGTACTAACACACATACACACACACACACACACACACACACACACACACACACACACACACACACACACACACACACACACACAAAACACACAGAAACAAACAAACACGCACACACAAAAACAAACACACACACACAGAAACAAACACACACAAGCACACACACAGAAACAAACAAACACACACACACAGAAACAAAAAAACACACACACACAGAAACAAACACACACAAGCACACACACAGAAACAAACAAACACACACACACAGAAACAAAAAAATACACACACACACACACACATACAGAAACAAATAACTTATTCCTCTAGACTCAGCATATTAGATTCAGTATGGTTATTTATCTGACGAATAGCACAATGGATTGTGATTGTTTAATATAAAAATGTAAATCCACTCCACTGAGCGAGCACACCCAGTGCCCATATTGTTAGCTGCAGTACACGTATGCAGTACAACATCCCTCTAAGAACCCAGCTAAAGCACCAGGTGATGGTGATGATGATGGTGAATTGATGGTGGTGGTAATGATGATGATGATATAATGGTGGTTGAGGTGATGAATGTGGGTTGGTGGTGTGGTGGTGATGATGATGATAATGAATGTGGTGGTGTAGGTGGTGTGGTGGTGGTGATGATGATGATAATGAATGTGGTGGTGTGGTGGTGATGATGATGATAATGAATGTAGTGGTGATGATGATGATAATGAATGTGGTGGTGATGATGATGATAATGAATGTGGTGGTGTGGTGGTGCTGACGCTGTTAAAGACTAATCGAATGCGTCAGGAACTTGAAGGTGCTAATCATCAGCTAAGCCATCGTTGCAATCACTGTGAGGTGTATTGATCATTATCATAATATATGAATAATAATAATAACATCAGAATTAATCATTAATTCATATAATTCCAAATAATACACGAATTATTCCAAATAATACTAAGAGAAAATAAAACGATTTGAGATTGAATTCCCGTGGCATCCGAGGCGATCGAGAAAGGGCAGAATCGAGGCGGAAGAGATGCAGAACAAGAAACTTTTTCATCCTTTTCCTCCTTCTAATCCACCTACCTCACAACCTCCTCCAACTCCTCCGCTACCTCCCCCCTCCCTCCCCCCTGTACTGGCAACGAGGTATATCTAAAAGATGCACTCTCGATGCGTCTGGACACACAACAGTGATTAAATACAATTCGGTATGAAAGCAACGCAGTGGAAAATATATATGACACCTAATAAACGCAATGATAAGGCAAGAACTTAATGTGCGCGCTTGCAATCTTAATTATTGATGAAAGAGCTGCAAGCGCTCTGAATATCGGCGGTGAGACGCTTCGAATGCTGTGAAGTGGAGGCTGGTCAGATTGCTATATAGTCGTGTCGCTTGGCGAGATGCTGGTGGTGGCTGTGGTGGTGACGTCTGTGGTGGTGGTGGTGGTGGTTTGATGGCAGTCTTCTTGTGTGTCTTCAGATGCACATGTGTCTTGTGAATCGTCTGCAGATTGTTCAAAGACAAGCGTGGGAGGAGGGTGGTTGTCGTCGATGGTGGTGGCGTTCAAGAGCGTCTCGTGACCACCCAACTGCCTGGCACCTTCTTGCGAGTTGGCAACGATGCTGGCGTAGGAATGTTTGGGAAAGTATGAAGAAGAAGCGGTTGACGACGCAGCAACTGCTTGAGTCGAAAGGTCGGTGCCAGTGGCGTCCCATTGGAAGTCGTTGAAGGCGTCCTGGTAACTCACCTGCTCGACCTCTCTCCCGGTCAGCTGCGATGGAAAGTCTGATTCTTGAGGAGGTTCAGAGGTGGAGAGATAAGGCGGTGCTGTGGTGGGCAGGGGTGGAGGGGGCAAGTAGTTGGGCGCGTGGAGGCGGATGACTTCTCGGATGTCCTTGTCGGCGTCCATCCTCAAAGCACTCACACTCTCTTCCAGCTTCGAGGCAGGCGTCATGTAGGAGGCTGCCGTCGTGGTGGTCGTGGTGGTTTGGAGATGAAGGTGATGGTTGTAGATGTGGTGGTGGTGGTGGTAGTGATAGAAGTGGTTTGGAGATGAAGGTGATGGTGGTAGATGTGGTGGTGGTGGTGGTAGTGATAGAAGTGGTTTGGAGATGAAGGTGATGGTGGTAGATGTGGTGGTGGTGGTGGTAGTGATAGAAGTGGTTTGGTGTTAGGGATGGTTGAAGTGCTTCAGTGGTGATGGTAGAACTTCCTACCTCCACTACAAAATGAATGCCCCCCTCAAAGCACCATTCCCTAAACCCCCTCACACACACACACACACGCACACACACACACACACACACACACACACACACACACACACACACACACACACACACACACACACACACACACACACACACACACACACACACACACACACACACACACACCATCATGCACTAGGATGCTGAAGTAGCATCTGGCGACGGCGAGGCGGACGTTGGGGACGGGATCGGAGGCGAGGCTGATGAGGAGGGGCAGGAAGGAGTGCTCGAAGTGCTCGTGGTGCAGCGTGCCTGCCTCCAAGAGGCTGCTGCACAGTTTGGCGAATCTGCATGCATGCATGGGTGGGTGCATGGGTGTGTGCATGAGTGGGTGGGTGCATGGGTGGGTGGGTGCATGGGTAGATGATTGGTTGGTCAAGGAAGGGTGGTTGGTTGGAGAGTGGGTGAGGGTGGATGCTTGGTTGGTCAAGGAAGGGTGGGTGGGAGAGTGGGTGGTTAATTGGGTGAAGGGTTGTACCGGATGAAGGAATGGGTTGGTTGGTTGGTGAGTGAGTGAGATGGGTGGGTGGATGAGTAAGGTGGGGGGATGATGGACTGAGTGGAAAGTGTGTTAGTTTTGGAAGATAACTTAGGGGGTTAAAGATGAAAGAATACTATAGACTTAAACGCCCTGCTGCCTGACATTTGTCTCCTGGAGAAGAATTTGGAAGTGCAAAGTTTTGTCTTCAAAGTCTCAAGCAAGTCTTGCCAGTGGTTTTTGTGTTGTTGTTGTTGTGCTTGTTGTTGTTGTGGTTTTAGTTGTTGTGGTTGTTGTTGTGGTTGTTGTTGTGGTTGTTGTTGTTGGCTAGTTTTTTCTGGTAACATTGTAATGTTGTTGTCGCAGTGATGTTTGTAGAGTTTCTTGATGAGAGCTTCGAGCTGGGTGGGTTATTAAAAGCATACAATAATTGAGTAATTTATTAATTAGACAAAGTTAAATTGTATTATTCAAATGCACACACACACATCCCACTCCCCCCCCCCCCCCCACAAACAGATAAACACACACACAAACACACAAACAAACACACACACACACACACACATCCCCCCCCACAAACACACAAACAAACACACACACAAACACACACACAAACAAACACACAAACACACACAAACACACACAAACACACACACACACAAACACACACACACACACAAACACACACACAAACACAGACACAAACACACACACACAAACACACACACACACACACACAAACACACACACAAACACACACAAACACACAAACACACACAAACACACACACACAGACACACACACACACACACACACAGACACACACACAAACAAACACACACACAAACACACACAAACACACACACACAAACACACACACACAGACACACACACACACACACACACACACACACACAGACACACAGACCACTCGGATGGAGGTGACTCTCACTTGGGCGACCGAGTCTTCTGCCAGCGAGATGGAGATGCCGGAGAGGTGCTCGACCACGTCGTCAGGCGAGAACAAGTCGAACAACTCGATCAGTTGCCTGTGTGTGTGTTGGTGCTGGTGTTGGTGTTGTTGTTGTTGGTGTTGTTGGTGTTGGTGTTGTTGTTGGTGTTGTTGTTGGTGTTGTTGTTGCCGTTGTTGTTGTTTTAGTTCGTTTCGTTGATCAGCAGTCTGGAGAGGATAACCTCAACCAGCTGCGCTGCCCTGCCAGGTTCTTGAGTTAATTCTCTTGTGTTCTTGCCCAGCCTGTGTACTGCCCTATCTGGTTCCAGGGCTGGGCAGTCTGTCCAGAGATGAGTCGTTGTCTCCTGGGCTGTCTTGCAGAGTCTGCATAAGTCTTCTTGGCCTAGACCAATTCTACATTGGTAGGCTCTGATCGCCGGGTGGTGCCCTGTACGGAACGTGCTCAGGTTTGTGCGAGCAAGTTTGGTGAGCTCCTTCTCAGCTTTCTTGAGCCTGCCTTTGTATATGCCATTCAGTCTGTCCTTACTGAAGTGGATTTCTTGTGGTCTGTGGCTTGTGACTGCTTGGCAGATCCCTGTTTTCGTAAGTTCCTGGTGTAGCGGGGTTAGCTGTGCCCTGAATCCTGTAGCTGCTTCTGCATCAGCCTCATCGTTTCCGATCAGATAGCAGTGGCTTGGCACCCAGATGAAGAGAACCTTTTTGTTCATGTTGGTACACTGTGCAGTTAGCTCTGAGATTCGATGGGAGGAGAGAGAAATTGGATGCCATTAGCGAAAGAAGCGGCTTGCAATCGCACACAATCTTTGCCATGCTCCAGTCCTCTCTCTCACTCAACCATTTCAGAGCCTCCTCAACCGCAATTCTTTCAGTGTCCATTGGGTTACTCTTGTGTCCTGTGGGCTTGTTCCAGTTAGCTACTTTCTGATCCCTTTGGTACACCACCACCGCAGCACCACGATGCTTTGCCACCCCTTGCACCGAGCCGTCAGTGTAGATGGTAAAGTCAGCTTCGCCTTCCTGAGAGATGGCATCTTTAGCTGCTTCCAGTTGCATGAGATCAGGGTCGTGCTTGCTGGATTTGGAGTAGCTGATGTTGAGAGGGAAGTTGAACCAAGGCGGCTTTGGCTCGTATACCGCTTCGTGCAATAGGTCTTCTGGGAGAAGTGCCTTTGCTTGGTGAAGGAATTTGGCCCTCCAGCTGTTTTGTTTCAGCTTCTTGGGGACATGTTTCTCTGCAAGTGACTTCCTCCAGTCTTCCTGCTTGTAGCTCACCCATTTAACAGCCCTTTTGAGGGAAGCTTGATCAAACCTCGTCTCCATGTTGGCTAGGTCTGCTTCAACGAGAACAGCTTCAGAGGGCGTTGTTGCTGTGAGGCAGGTGAGGATTTTGGCAGCACGAAGTTGGGCCCTCTCGATCTTGGTGATGTGGGTTTTTGGAGTCCAAGGTGTCCATGCAGGGCTGGCGTATTTCATTATGCTCCTTTGCAGTGCACAATAAACACTTCTTAGCCCAGCTCTCTTCCATCCCCACTCCGTTCTTCCGAGGTTGCGGATGATATTGTCCCGTTTCCTTACCTTGTCCACTATCATGTCTGTGTGATGGCCAAAGTGCAGGAGTCTGTCGTATTTGACAAGAAAGGTCGGGTTCGGTTCGAACGGGAGTGGGATGTTGTTGATGGTGAGCGACGGTTGCCAATTGTGTTCGGAGACTGCTGTGGAGAAGAAGCTGCTCGAGCACTTGTTGTAGTTTAGGGCGAGGCGGTTTACAGAATTCCAATCCTGAACTTTGTTGATTTCGATTTGGAGTTCTGCCTGGATCTTCAGCTTGTCGTTACCCGTGCGTGCAATTGCTAAGTCGTCAGCAAAAGCACACACCGTCGAGTCTTCCATAAACTTGCCGAGGAGGTCGTTTATGTAGATGACGAAGAGTATGGGCGACAGTACTGCTCCTTGAGGTAGTCCAGCCCTGAATACTCTTGGGTTGCTGAGGTCTCCGTTGTATTTTGCCCTGGCTCGACGGTTGACAAACCACCCTTTGATGTAGGCAGTGAAGCGAGGAGGGATGCCCATGTCGACCATTTTGTTGAGCAGCCGTTCTCTCCACACTGTGTCGAAGGCTCGGCTGTAGTCGTACTGGGTGAGTATGGTGCGTTGCGACGGTTTTGACTGGAACCCATCACTGACTGTTTGTGTGAGACGTAGGCATTGTTCCGTTGTGTCTCTGTCTGACCTGAACCCCGACTGGTTGTCACTCAGTATCTGCTTCTTCTCCAACCACCACATCAACCTTGCTTTTATCATCTTTTCCAGAAGCTTCCCCACCACTGAGGTAAGGCTGATCGGGCGGTAGCTTGACACATCAGCAGGGTTTTTGCCACGTTTCAGGATCGGGATGATGATGGCATCCCGCCATTGCTGAGGGCACTCGCTGCGATTCCAGCAGATGTTGAAAAGTGTCAGCAGGTGTTGTTGTGCACTGCTGGGTAGGTGTTTCAACATGTCGCTGCTGATGTTGTCAGGTCCGGGGGCTTTGCCTGCGGGGATGGAGCGGATACCTTGCTGGAGCTCTGACATCGTGAATGCCTTCTCGATCTCTTGCTCGGGGATCGAGCGGGTGTGGCTGAGGTTCCGATTGATGGCGACCTTAGTTTTCCGATGCTCCTTATCACTCTTGACTTGGCTGATGCTTGCGTATTCCTGAATGAATGCGTTCGCACGCGATTTGCTTGTGGTGCAAATGCGGCCTTTGTAAGTGATGGACTTGTCGACGGATGTGCTAGGGTCTCCTCTCAAGTTCTTAATCAGCCGCCACGCCTGCTCTGGGTTCATAGATTTTTCAATCTTGGCAAGCTTAGATCTCCAGATGCGCCCTTTTGCTTCAAGTATGAGCACCTTGAGTCGATCGTCTGCTTCTTTCCACTTGTGTCTGTCAGGTTCATGTGACCTTGCCCAGTTTCTGACCCTGATGGCTTCTTCTATTTGGGCCGTCATCCAGGGGATGAAGCTTTGCCTTCTTTTCTTCGTAGGAATGAAGGTTTCAGCCGATTCCAGGACGATGCTGCACCATTCGTTGTAGAAGAGCTTCACCGGTTGATTCGAGTCCACTCTTAGCATTGCATCATCAACTGAGTTGGAGAAGCCATTCCAATTAGCCGTGGAGTAGTTGAACTTCCACTCGCTGACGGGTTTTCCAGCTGGACATCTGTCGAACCAACGGATGATGATCGGGATGTGGTCTGACGAGAGGGCATTGTCAGTGCTCCATTGAATCTGGTGGGCTTTGCTGCTGTGGCAGATGGTGACGTCGGGTGTTGAGGGTTTGGTGCTGCTCCTCGAGAACCTCGTCGGTGCATCGTCGTTGACTACCAGAAGTTTGTTGTTGTCAACCCATTCCTGGAGCAATGTGCCTCTGACATCAGCTGGCGATACGGGGTCCCACAGTGGGTTGTGAGCGTTGAAGTCGCCTGCGATGATGCCTTCTTGAGGTTTTGGCATAAGATGAAACGGCGACTTCTGTTCACGATGATCATCTGCTGTTTTCCTGGTTGGTGGGCAGTAGATGTTTGTGAAGCAGATCTCTTTGTCTCCGTTGAGCACAACTACGCTGAGGAGTTCGATTGTGGATGCGGACAGTTCGGCTGTGCGGTGGTACGGGATTCCTTTTCTTATTATGGTAATCAGCCCTCCACCACGTGTCTCGTAGCCTTGTCTCGCATGCTGACGATCAAGCCTCTCGATGTTATAGTCGTGGAAGATCGGCGTTCGGTCTTTTGACAGGAGTTTGGTCTCTTGAAGCAGAACGATGTCAGGGGCTTTGCGATGCAACCATTCTTCGTGATAGGTGTGAGCAGGTCGCATGTGCTGGATGATGGCAGACTGAGCACAGTATTGGGCGTGTGTTGACTCGGATGCTTTTACCGCACACAGAGCATTTATTGTTGTTGTTGATATTGGGTCCAGGGTTGGACTCAATGTCTCCGGCCTGTTGTAACATAGACAGTAGTGCGGCCAGTGCCACTACTGTCTTTAGAGGAAAAACTGTTTTGGCCTGGCAGGGTGGCCGAGAGTACCCACATTTGAGGCGCAAGCGCCCCCCACCGCACCGCGTGGAGGTTGTGGGTATGCGGTAGAGTTGTTGTTGTTGGTGTTGTTGTTGGTGTTGTTGTTGTTGTGGTTGATGTGGTGGTGAGTGTTGGTTTTAGTAGTAATGATAATGATGATGATGATGATGAAGATGAATATGAGGATGATGATGACGATGATTATGATGTCATTTTAAGATCAAAGGAAAAGGTTTAAAGTAAAGAAAGCACCCACTCGGCGAGACCGACACGGAACCTCCAGTTGCTGCGGTTCTCGATGGTGAGGAACTCTGACATCTTCACCAGGTACTGTCGCCTCGTGCCCATGTCCAGCAGCTTGGTGTGGTGTGGTGTGGTTGTTGTGTGGTTTTCGTGTGGTTGTTGGGTGGTTGTTGGGTGGTTGTGGTGTGGTTGTGGTGTGGTTGTGGTGTGGTTGTGATGTGGTTGTGGTGTGGTTGTGGTGGGGTTGTGGTGTGGTTGTAGTGTGGTTGTTGGGGTGGTTGTGGTGTGTTTGTGGTGTGGTTGTGGTGTGGTTGTGGTGTGGTTGTGGTGGGGTGTGGTGTGGTTGTGGTGTGGATGTGGTGTGGTTTTTGGGGTGGTTGTGGTGTGGTGGTGGTGTGGTGGTGGTGGTGTGGTTGTGGTGTGGTTGTGGTGTGGTGGTGGTGTGGTTGTTGGGGTGTGGTGTGGTGTGGTTGTGGTGTGATTGTTGGGTGGTTGTGGTGTGGTGGTGGTGTAGTTGTAGTGTTGTGATGATTGTAGTAATGGTGTTGATTTTGTTTAAATCGCCTCCTCACTCGAGCAACAATCCAAACAAGCTGACTCCCCTCCCCAACAACTTACCCAAACAACACCCCACAACCCCCCATACAACATCCCATACAACAACACCCCACAACCCCCCACACAACAACACCCCACAACCCCCCATACAACAACACCCCACAACATCCCATACAACAACACCCCACAACCCCCCACACAACAACACCCCACAACCCCCCATACAACAACACCCCACAACCTCCCATACAACAACACCCCACAACCTCCCATACAACAACACCCCACAACCCCCATACAACAACACTCCACAACCCCCATACAACAACACCCCACAACCCCCCCTATAACAACACCCCACAACCCCCCATACAACAACACTCCACAACCCCCCATACAACAACACCCCACAACCCCCCATACAACAACACCCCACAACCCCCCATACAACAACACTCCACAACCCCCCATACAACAACACCCCACAACCTCCCATACAACAACACTCCACAACCTCCCATACAACAACACCCCACAACCCCCATACAACAACATTCCACAACCCCCCATACAACAACACTCCACAACCCCCCACAACCTCCCATACAACAACACCCCACAACCCCCCATACAACAACACTCCACAACCCCCATACAACAACACTCCACAACCCCCCATACAACAACACCCCATACAACAACACCCCACAACCCTCCATACAACAACACTCCACAACCCCCCACAACCTCCCATACAACAACACCCCACAACCCCCCATACAACAACACTCCACAACCCCCCATACAACAACACCCCATACAACAACACTCCACAACCCCCCATACAACAACACCCCATACAACAACACCCCACAACCCTCCATACAACAACATTCCACAACCCCCCACAACCTCCCATACAACAACACCCCACAACCCCCCATACAACAACACTCCACAACCCCCCATACAACAACACCCCACAACCTCCCATACAACAACACCCCACAACCCCCCATACAACAACACTCCACAACCCCCCATACAACAACACCCCACAACCTCCCATACAACAACACCCCACAACCTCCCATACAACAACACTCCACAACCCCCCATACAACAACACCCCACAACCTCCCATACAACAACACTCCACAACCCCCCATACAACAACACCCCACAACCCCCCATACTACAACACCCCCCCCCCATACAACAACACCCCACAACCTCCCATACAACAACACTCCACAACCCCCCATACTACAACACCCCCCCCCATACAACAACACCCCACAACCCCCCATACTACAACACCCCCCCCCCATACAACAACACCCCACAACCCCCCATACTACAACACCCCACAACCCCCCATACAACAACACCCCACAACCTCCCATACAACAACACCCCACAACCCCCCATACAACAACACTCCACAACCCCCCATACAACAACACCCCACAACCTCCCATACAACAACACTCCACAACCCCCCATACAACAACACCCCACAACCCCCCATACTACAACACCCCACAACCCCCCATACTACAACACCCCACAACCCCCCATACTACAACACCCCCCCCCCATACAACAACACCCCACAACCTCCCATACAACAACACTCCACAACCCCCCATACAACAACACCCCACAACCCCCCATACAACAACACCCCACAACCCCCCATACAACAACACCCCACAACCCCCCATACAACAACACCCCACAACCCCCCATACAACAACACCCCACAACCTCCCATACAACAACACCCCACAACCTCCCATACAACAACACTCCACAACCTCCCATACAACAACACCCCACAACCCCCATACAACAACATTCCACAACCCCCCATACAACAACACTCCACAACCTCCCATACAACAACATTCCACAACCCCCCATACAACAACACTCCACAACCCCCCATACAACAACACCCCACAACCCCCCATACAACAACACCCCACAACCCCCCATACAACAACACCCCACAACCTCCCATACAACAACACCCCACAACCCCCCATACAACAACACTCCACAACCTCCCATACAACAACACCCCACAACCCCCATACAACAACATTCCACAACCTCCCATACAACAACACCCCACAACCTCCCATACAACAACACTCCACAACCCCCCATACAACAACACCCCACAACCCCCCATACAACAACACCCCACAACCTCCCATACAACAACACCCCACAACCCCCCATACAACAACACTCCACAACCTCCCATACAACAACACCCCACAACCCCCATACAACAACATTCCACAACCTCCCATACAACAACACCCCACAACCTCCCATACAACAACATTCCACAACCCCCATACAACAACACTCCACAACCCCCATACAGCAACACCCCACAACCCCCCCTACAACAACACCCCACAACCCCCCATACAACAACACCCCACAACCCCCATACAACAACACTCCACAACCCCCATACAGCAACACCCCACAACCCCCATACAACAACACTCCACAACCCCCATACAGCAACACTCCACAACCTCCCATACAACAACACTCCACAACCCCCATACAACAACACCCCACAACCCCCCATACAACAACACCCCCCCCACCTTGAGGAAATGGGCCAGGTGCTTGAGCACTCCGACCCTGACCTCGTCGAGGTCCTTGAGGAACTCGCAGAAGATGGGCAGCAGGTCTGACGTCACAATCTCCCTGCCCACGATGACCGCCAACTCGTGAATCGAAAACGAAAGCGTCCTACGTACTTTCCACTTGGTGGTGGTAGTGGTTGTGGTGGTAGTGGTGGTGGTTGTGGTGGTGGTGGTTGTGGTGGTGGTGGTTGTGGTGGTTGTGGTAGTGGTTGTGGTGGTGGTGGTGGTGGTTGTGGTGGTGGTTGTGGTGGTGGTTGTGGTGGTTGTGGTAGTGGTTGTGGTGGTGGTTGTGGTGGTGGTGGTGGTGGTAGTGGTGGTGGTGGTTGTGGTGGTTGTAGTGGTGGTGGTTGTGGTGGTGGTAGTGGTGGTGGTGGTGATAGTGGTGGTAGTGGTAGTGGTAGTGGTGGTGGTGATGGTAGTGGTAGTGGTGGTTGTGGTAGTGGTATTGGTGGTGGTAGTGGTGGTGGTGGTTGTGGTGGTAGTGGTGGTGGTTGTGGTGGTTGTGGTGGTGGTTGTGGTGGTTGTGGTAGTGGTTGTGGTGGTGGTTGTGGTGGTGGTGGTTGTGGTGGTGGTTGTGGTGGTGGTTGTGGTGGTGGTTGTGGTGGTTGTGGTGGTTGTAGTGGTGGTGGTGGTGGTTGTGGTGGTGGTAGAGGTGGTGGTGGTGGTAGTGGTGGTAGTGGTAGTGGTGGTGGTGGTGGTGGTGGTGGAGGTTGTGTTGATGATGGTTCTGATAATGATCACTCAAGCATAATCACAATCACAGCCCCCCTCAAAACACCTCCACAACACCCAAGCGCACTCACACTTTTCCGAAATCAAAAAAGCACCAAACCTCCACACCATCACGCAAAAGCACCCCACTCCAACGCACCCAAAACCACACACCTCCACCAGCAAAAAACACACCCCCAAAAACGCACTCCTAACAAAACAAACTCCCAAAAAAAGACCGCCTCCCGCACACCTGCATATCCCTGGATAAATGCTCAAAGAGGGGTTTGAGCAGATGCCAGTTCTGCCTGCCCAGCGTCAGGGTGACGGCAGGGAAGGAGTAGGCGCAGTGCTTGAGGATCTCAGAATCGACCGTCTCAAGCCGGCTCGAGTCGGCCATGCTGAGGTATTGCTCGAGCAGTTCTGCTGGAACTATGCTCTGTGGCGGTGGTGTTGATGGGGTGTGTAGGTGGTGTTGATGGTGGTGTGTAGGTGGTGTTGATGGGGTGTGTAGGTGGTGTTGATGGGGTGTGTAGGTGGTGTAAATGGGGTGTGTAGGTGGTGTTGATGGAGTGTGTAGGTGGTGTAGATGGGGTGTGTAGGTGGTGTAGATGGGGTGTGTAGGTGGTGTTGATGGGGTGTGTAGGTGGTGTTGATGGGGTGTGTAGGTGGTGTAAATGGGGTGTGTAGGTGGTGTTGATGGAGTGTGTAGGTGGTCTTGGTGGTGGTGTGTAGGTGGTGTTGATGGGGTGTGTAGGTGGTGTAGATGGGGTGTGTAGGTGGTGTTGATGGGGTGTGTAGGTGGTGTTGATGGGGTGTGTAGGTGGTGTTGATGGTGGTGTGTAGATGGTGTTGATGGGGTGTGTAGGTGGTGTTGATGGTGGTGTGTAGATGGTGTTGATGGGGTGTGTAGGTGGTGTTGATGGTGGTGTGTAGATGGTGTTGATGGGGTGTGTAGGTGGTGTAAATGAAGTGTGTAGGTGGTGTTGATGGAGTGTGTAGGTGGTCTTGGTGGTGGTGTGTAGGTGGTGTTGATGGGGTGTGTAGGTGGTGTAGATGGGGTGTGTAGGTGGTGTTGATGGGGTGTGTAGGTGGTGTTGATGGGGTGTGTAGGTGGTGTTGATGGGGTGTGTAGGTGGTGTTGATGGGGTGTGTAGGTGGTGTTGATGGGGTGTGTAGGTGGTGTTGATGGGATGTGTAGGTGGTGTTGATGGGGTGTGTAGGTGGTGTTGATGGGGTGTGTAGGTGGTGTAGATGGGGTGTGTAGGTGGTGTTGATGGAGTGTGTAGGTGGTGTTGATGGGGTGTGTAGGTGGTTTTGATGGGGTGTGTAGGTGGTGTTGATGGGGTGTGTAGGTGGTGTAGATGGGGTGTGTAGGTGGTGTTGATGGGGTGTGTAGGTGGTGTAGATGGGGTGTGTAGGTGGTGTGTAGGTGGTGTAGGTGGTGTTGATTGAGTGTGTAGGTGGTGTTGATGGGGTGTGTAGTTGGTGTTGATGGGGTGTGTAGGTGGTGTTGATGGGGTGTGTAGGTGGTGTTGATGGGGTGTGTAGGTGGTGTAGATGGGGTGTAAAGATGGTGTTGGTGGTGGTGTGTAGGTGGTGTTGATGGGGTGTGGATATGGTGTTGATGGGGTGTGTAGGTGGTGTTGATGGGGTGTGTAGGTGGTGTTGATGGGGTGTGTAGGTGGTTTTGATGGGGTGTGTAGGTGGTGTTGATGGGGTGTGTAGGTGGTGTTGATGGGATGTGTAGGTGGTGTTGATGGGGTGTGTAGGTGGTGTTGATGGGGTGTGTAGGTGGTGTTGATGGGGTGTGTAGGTGGTGTTGATGGGGTGTGTAGGTGGTGTTGATGGGGTGTGTAGGTGGTGTTGGTGGGGTGTGTAGCTGGTGTTGATGGGGTGTGTAGGTGGTGTTGATGGGGTGTGTAGGTGGTGTTGATGGGGTGTGTAGGTGGTGTTGATGGGGTGTGTAGGTGGTGTTGATGGGGTGTGTAGGTGGTGTTGATGGTGGTGTGTAGGTGGTGTTGATGGGGTGTGTAGGTGGTGTAGATGGGGTGTGAAGGTGGTGTAGATGGGGTGTGTAGGTGGTGTTGGTGGTGGTGTGTAGGTGGTGTTGATGGGGTGTGTAGGTGGTGTTGATGGGGTGTGTAGGTGGTGTAGATGGGGTGTGTATGTGGTGTTGATGGGGTGTGTAGGTGGTGTTAGTGGTGGTGTGTAGGTGGTGTTGATGGGGTGTGTAGGTGGTGTTGATGGGGTGTGTAGGTGGTGTTGATGGGGTGTGTAAGTGGTGTTGATGGGGTGTGTAGGTGGTGTTGATGGGGTGTGTAGGTGGTGTTGATAGGGTGTGTAAGTGGTGTAGATGGGGTGTGTAGGTGGTGTAGATGGGGTGTGTAGGTGGTGTTGGTGGGGTGTGTAGGTGGTGTTGATGGGGTGTGTAGATGGTGTTGGTGGTGGTGTGTAGGTGGTGTTGATGGGGTGTGTAGGTGGTGTTGATGGGGTGTGTAGGTGGTGTTGATTGGGTGTGTAGGTGGTGTTGATGGGGTGTGTAGGTGGTGTTGATGGGGTGTGTAGGTGGTGTTGATGGGGTGTGTAGGTGGTGTAGATGGGGTGTGTAGGTGGTGTAGATGGGGTGTGTAGGTGGTGTAGATGGGGTGTGTAGATGGTGTTGGTGGTGGTGTGTAGGTGGTGTTGATGGGGTGTGTAGGTGGTGTTGATGGGGTGTGTAGGTGGTGTTGATGGGGTGTGTAGGTGGTGTTGGTGGGGTGTGTAGGTGGTGTTGATGGGGTGTGTGAGCGGTGTTGATGGGGTGTGTAGGTGGTGTTGATGGGGTGTGTAGGTGGTGTAGATGGGGTGTGTAGGTGGTGTAGATGGGGTGTGTAGGTGGTGTTGATGGGGTGTGTAGGTGGTGTAGATGGGGTGTGTAGATGGTGTAGATGGAGTGTGTAGGTGGTGTTGATGGGGTGTGTAGGTGGTGTTGATGGGGTGTGTAGGTGGTGTAGATGGGGTGTGTAGATGGTGTAGATGGAGTGTGTAGGTGGTGTAGATGGGGTGTGTAGGTGGCTCTAGTGGCGTCAAAATCAGTGAGTGAATGAATGGGTGGGTGGGTAGTTGGGTGGGTGGTTGGGTGGGTGGTTGGGTGAGTGGGTTGGTGGGTGAGTGGGCTGGTGGGTGAGTGGTTTGGTGGGTGGGTGATGGAGGGTGATGGAAGGTGATGGAGGGTGAGTGGGTTGGTGGGTGGGTGATGGAGGGTGATGGAGGGTGGGTGGGTTGGTGGGTGGGTGATGGAGGGTTGGTGGGTGGGTGATGGAGGGTTGGTGGGTGGGTGATGGAGGGTGATGGAGGGTTGGTGGGTGGGTGATGGAGGGTGATGGAGGGTTGGTGGGTGGGTGATGGAGGGTGGGTGGGTGGGTGGGTGGGTGGGTGATGGAGGGTGATTAGGCGATCTAGAGAGTTTTCAATTTGAATTAAGATCGGCGGCAAAAAGACCTGTCGACAAGATGAAGGCTGTTCCAGACGGGTTGTGCTTGTCACTGGGATTGTCTCAGTGTTGTCTGTGGTGGTGGTGGTGGTGGAAACTGCGATGGTGGTGGTGGAAACTGCGATGGTGGTGGTGGTGGAAACTGCGGTGGTGGGTGAAGTGGAAACTGTGGTGGTAGAAACTGTGGTGGTGGTGGGTGAAGTGGAAACTGTGGTGGTAGTGGGTGTAGTGGTGGGTGTGATGGTGGGTGTGGTGGTGGGTGTGGTGGTGGAAACTGTGGTGGTGGTGGTGGTGGTGGGTGTGGTAGTGGTGGTGGTGGTGGTGGGTGTGGTAGTGGTGGTGGATGTGGTGGAAACTGTGGTGGTTGTGGTAATTTTGATGATGGTAGTGATAGTTGTGGTGTTGGTAACTGCACTGGTAGTAGCAGTTATGGTGTTATGATAGGGGCAACTGTGGTGATTGTGTTAGAAGTGGTAGTAATGATGTTGTAGCATGACACTTGGACAATGTGGCAACGTGAGCATATGAGGCAGCAGTGAAGGCAGCAGTGAAGGCAGCAGTGAAGGCAGCAGTGAAGGCAGCAGTCAAGGCAGCAGTGAAGGCAGCAGTGAAGGCAGCAGTGAAGGCGGCAGTGAAGGCAGCAGTGAAGGCAGCAGTGAAGGCGGAGAGGACTGACATGGAGAAGAGTTGCCAAGGCAGTTCCTCCTGCCATGCAAGCCGTTCGGTGTTGCTGACGGGGGTGTTGATGATGATGGCGGGGGTGTAGATGATGATGACGGGGGTGTTGATGATGATGGCGATTCGGTAATGTGTAGGGCGTCGTAGATGCACTCTTGGTAGGAGGAGTCGGTGATGGTGGGAGAGTTGAAGAAGTCGTTGATCGTCTTCATGATGTTCGAGGTGAGCGTGGTGGAGGTGGATAAAGTGGTGGAGGTGGAAGATGGAGTTGTGGTGTCAGAGGTGGTGGTGGAGGTGGATGAAGTGGTGGAGGTGGTGGTGGGAGTGGTGGAGGTGGTGGCGGAGTGTGTAAGATGTGTTGACGTGAGAGTACCTGAGATAGATTTATGTTTTTGAGCTGCTGATGATGATGACGATGGAAGTGACGACGGTGATGATGATGATGATGATGATGATGATGATGATGATGATGATGATGATGATGATGAAGATAAAAACTCTTGATTCTGTACATATTGCAAAGATGATGATGATGGTGAGGTAGAAGACGAAAGTGCCGATAATGATGATAATGATGATGAAGATGGTGGTGATGATGATGATGAAGAAGATGGTGATGATGATGATGGAGGAGGATCCACCTCCATGGGTTCTTCTCCTGCCATTTTAGATTTTCCCAAATCATCATCATCACCTCTACTCCCTTTCTCCACCCTGTTAGCCACCACCCCCACGGCAACAGCAGCATCATTACTAGCACCAGCATCATTACCAGCATCATTACTAGCAGCACCGAGTTCAATGTCGACACCCCTGCTGCTACGGCCATCATCATCATCATCAGCAGCATCGATGGCAAGGGAGCAGATGCTGCAGAGGTCGTCCAGGCGCATCTCGCCGAAGGAATTCTTCCAGAAGTTGAAGTCGTTGTACTCCTTCGTGTCCTCCTCCCTGCCCTTGCATTTGTCTGTGTGCTTGCCTTTGTCTGTGTGTCTGTCTGTGTGCTTGTCTGTGTGTGTGCCTGTCTGTGTGCTTGTCTGTGTGCTTTTCTGTGTGCCTGTCTGTGTGGTGCCATCGTAGTCGTCGCTGCCGCTTCTCTGCTTACTGAAAGAGATGATGATGATGATGATGATAAAAAAATTGATGATCCCTAGTAGTGATCATTCAAGCCATCAAGCTCAAATCACTTGCATTATTCATGAGCTAAAGCACAAGTCTCATCAACCAGCCCAATTGCCTGAACCCCTCCTCCTCCACCCTCTCTGCCCGCCCTAACATCTCAGCGGCCACAGGACTGTGCAGGGGGGCGTCTTGCGGCGGCTGGTAGAGGATCACTCCCTCCTGCGTGAGACTCAGACCAGTCTTCGAGGGGTCTGCAAACGTCGAGATGAAGCCACCCAGTGACTGGAAGGCCGCCATGCGTACCTGTCGATGTTTGGTGTGGTTGTGGTGGTGGTGGTGGTGATGGTGATGGTGGTGGAAGTGGTGGTGGTGGTGGTGGTGATGGTGGTG
>OX030959.1:9546414-9583914 GCA_943735955.1 Piscicola geometra | reverse complement strand
TTGTGGTGGTGGGTGTTGTTTTTGTTGTGGTGGTTGTGATGGTGGATGTGGTAGTGATGACGGTGTGGTAGTAATAATAAGTGTGGAGATGGTTGTGGAAATAGTGGTTTTTGCAAAATTGATTCTGGAAACAAACAAAATATAATCACTAAAAAAACATAAATCCCTCATTAAATATGCCTACAGAGACTCCTCCCCACGAAGAGAGGAGAAGAGACCAAACACCCCCAAGAGACACCATGACAACAAACACCCCCAAGAGACCAAACACCCCCAAGAGACACCATGACAACAAACACCCCCAAGAGACACCATGACAACAAACACCCCCAAGAGACACCATGACAACAAACACCCCCAAGAGACACCATGACAACAAACACCCCCAAGAGACACCATGACAACAAACACCCCCAAGAGACACAATGACAACAAACATCCCCAAGAGACACCATGACAACAAACACCCCCAAGAGACCAAACACCCCCAAGAGACACCATGACAACAAACACCCCCAAGAGACCAAACACCCCCAAGAGACACCATGACAACAAACACCCCCAAGAGACCAAACACCCCCAAGAGACACCATGACAACAAACACCCCCAAGAGACCAAACACCCCCAAGAGACACCATGACAGCAAACACCCCCAAGAGACACCATGACAACAAACACCCCCAAGAGACACCATGACAACAAACACCCCCAAGAGACACCATGACAACAAACATCCCCAAGAGACACCATGACAACAAACACCCCCAAGAGACCAAACACCCCCAAGAGACACCATGACAGCAAGCACCACCAAGAGACACCATGACAACAAACACCCCCAAGAGACTCCATGACAACAAACACCCCCAAGAGACACCATGACAACAAACACCCCCAAGAGACCAAACACCCCCAAGAGACACCATGACAACAAACACCCACAAGAGACCAAACACCCCCAAGAGACACCATGACAACAAACACCCCCAAGAGACCAAACACCCCCAAGAGACACCATGACAGCAAGCACCACCAAGAGACACCATGACAACAAACACCCCCAAGAGACCAAACACCCCCAAGAGACACCATGACAACAAACACCCCCAAGAGACCAAACACCCCCAAGAGACACCATGACAGCAAGCACCACCAAGAGACACCATGACAACAAACATCCCCAAGAGACTCCATGACAACAAACACTCCCAAGAGACACCATGACAACAAACACCCCCAAGAGACACCATGACAACAAACACCCCCAAGAGACACCATGACAACAAACACCCCCAAGAGACACCATAACAACAAACACCCCCAAGAGACACCATGACAACAAACACCCCCAAGAGACACCATGACAGCAAGCACCCCCAAGAGACACCATGACAACAAACACCCCCAAGAGACACCATGACAGCAAGCACCCCCAAGAGACCAAACACCCCCAAGAGACACCATGACAACAAACACCCCCAAGAGACACCATGACAGCAAACACCCCCAAGAGACCAAACACCCCCAAGAGACACCATGACAGCAAACACCCCCAAGAGACCAAACACCCCCAAGAGACACCATGACAACAAACACCCCCAAGAGACACCATGACAACAAACACCCCCAAGAGACACCATGACAACAAACACCCCCAAGAGACACCATGACAACAAACACCCCCAAGAGACACCATGACAGCAAACACCCCCAAGAGACACCATGACAGCAAGCACCCCCAAGAGACCAAACACCCCCAAGAGACACTATGACAACAAACACCCCCAAGAGACACCATGACAACAAACACCCCCAAGAGACACCATGACAACAAACACCCCCAAGAGACACCATGACAACAAACACCCCCAAGAGACACCATGACAACAAACACCCCCAAGAGACACCATGACAGCAAACACCCCCAAGAGACACCATGACAGCAAGCACCCCCAAGAGACCAAACACCCCCAAGAGACACCATGACAACAAACACCCCCAAGAGACACCATGACAACAAACACCCCCAAGAGACACCATGACAACAAACACCACTACTGACCACAATGGTTTCGGTCCTGAACTCCTCGATGCCCTCGGGCTCTGACAACTCCAGCAACGTCGGTATCACCACGTGCTCTATCTCTTCTGCGTGATGCAGATGCAATCATTATCATTAAACTCATCATCGATATCATCATCATCGATATCATCATCATCGATATCATCATCATCGATATCATCATCATCCTTATCAGCAGCAGCAGCAATATAATTTAAAAAACTAGTAGAGGATTATCACCTCAAATTATAAGCACACATGCACACACGCACACACACCTATGGAGATGTACTTGTCATGCAGCAGGCTCAGCAGGCAGTTCTGACTCGTCTTGCGCACCTGAGTTTTTCATCATCATCATCATTACCACCACCATCATCATCATTACCACCGCCATCATCATCATCATCATTACCACCGCCATCATCATCATTACCACCGCCATCATGACTAGCATCATCAACTAGCACAGCCCTCGAAGCATCCACTCAATTGACATAGATCTTCATCTGCAAGAATCTTCACTCACTCCAGTTCACTGACCACGCGAGATAATCAATCACAAACCATAATCGACTAATCATCAATTAATCTAATCATCCATCACCTACCTGTATGTTACAGTCTTGGAGTGTTTTGATGATGGTGGGGAGGAAGTGGGTGGTGGTCGGGTCGGTGGGCAGGGTGTGCTTGATGGAGTGGATGTGGCGCAGCATGTCGGCCACTTGCTCCACCACCTCTGCGCGCACCGAACAATCTATGATGGTGGTGGTTGTTGTGGTTGTAGAAGTGGCTGTGGTCGTGGTGCTATGAGGATGATGAAGATCTTGTTAATCCTATTGATGATGATGATGATGGTGGTGATGATGATGATGATGGTGGTCATGATGATGGTGGTCATGATGATGATGATGGTGGTCATGATGAGTGTAATGCCTTTATTAATCATGGTCATGTCGATAGGATTGTGAGTGGTATTTTATGAAACATGCTTGAAATTTAGAAATAATAATATTGACTAAAACACACACACACAAACACAAAAAAACACACATTCACGCACACAAACACACACATACAAACACACATACACACACACACACCCTGGTCAGACGTCAAGAGGACCATGGCGTTGAGGACCTTCTCGATGTCACTCGCCTCGTGCAGATGCACCAGCGTCTCGGTGAGACTCTTCGCCATCACCTGTCTGTTGTGTTTGCTTGGCATTCTTTTTTGGTTGGTATGGCGGCATGGTGGTGGTGGTGGTGGTGGTGGTGCGAGTATGGGTGGTTGGTATGGTGGTGGTTGGCATGATGGTGGTTGGCATGATGGTGGTGGAGGTGCGAGTATGGGTGGTTGGTATGGTGGTGGTTGGCATGATGGTGGTGGTGGTGCGAGTATGGGTGGTTTGTATGGTGGTGGTTGGCATGATGGTGGTGGAGGTGCGAGTATGGGTGGTTGGTATGGTGGTGGTTGGCATGATGGTGGTTGGCATGATGGTGGTGGAGGTGCGAGTATGGGTGGTTGGTATGGTGGTGGTTGGCATGATGGTGGTGGTGGTGGTGCGAGTATGGGTGGTTGGTATGGTGGTGGTTGGCATGATGATGGTGGTGGTGGTGCGAATATGGGTGGTTGGTATGGTGGTGGTTGGCATGATGGTGGTGGTGGTGCGAGTATGGGTGGTTGGCATGATGGTGGTGGAGGTGCGAGTATGGGTGGTTGGCATGATGGTGGTGGAGGTGCGAGTATGGGTGGTTGGTATGGTGGTGGTTGGTATGGTGGTGGTGGTGGTGCGAGTATGGGTGGTTGGCATGATGGTGGTGGAGGTGCGAGTATGGGTGGTTGGCATGGTGGTGGTTGGCATGATGGTGGTGGTGGTGAGAGTATGGGTGAGTGCGTGTGGAGTGTGGATGGTGCCATGGGTGAAATATACTATGATATTAATGACAATTATGATGATGATGATTATTACGTACCTAGTATAAGAATGCTCACACAGGATGTACTTCTCGAGTCGCTGCAGCTGGTTCATGCCAAACTCTGGATTGCTCGGGTCGATCTCGAAGCCCTCTGCTGACATCGACAGACCGTCGTCTGCTTGGACGTGGTTTGAGAGTATAATTTGACATTTAAAAGTAAAGATGAATTTTGAATAAAATTTAAAATAAGGTTTTTAATTTGGTTTAGTTATTTAGTTACAAATTTGGTTGCATTGTTATGAAACTTTGTTTTTGACTTTATTTAATCTATAACTAAATATTAAACTTTTTAACAAATAATTTAAGATTTATATAACTTTTTTTGAGAAATACACTCTTGAACTGATTTTTAATGCATTTAATTTGTTAAATAGTCATTAATTGAAAGCTTGTGACAATTTTTTCTGAAAGCTGAAATCCTCTTGGACTAGTCTTATAATAGGTTTGATTCAATTTTTTAACAAAAATCTAACAATACTAACCAGAATCTGATCCATCGTCATTCTCAGCTTCGTAAAACTGTATGTCTGTGGATTACAAAGGTCATAATCCGTTAATTTTCGATTTTAATGAATGAAAATGAAAGAAAGTAAAATGTTTGAAAGAGGCTTCAACCAGCTTACCGGCCATCTTAACAACACCTCTTCTTTTAAACACAAGTATTCACTGGTGGTAAACAAACGCTATCTCTTTAATTGGATCACAACTTTGCATAGAATATCATTTCCTCATTTATCGTTTGTATTTCTTTTATTATTCATATGATCTTTTATCATTTTTATAATACAAATTTTTCTATCTATTAATTTTTTTTTCAAACTTATTTTTGAACATTATTTAATAATTAATTTTATGATAATTAATTTTATTTTGCTGATTAGATTCTTATCCTTAGGTTTTAGTTAAATTGTCAATTATTCTATTATATAATTAAAATACGAAATATTTTATGAATACACACACTTAAATTCATTTTAGACTGTTTAAAGTGAAGCCATAATTGTTTTTTTAATTGTTCAATGAAAAACACCTTTTCCATTACAAAGTTTCATTCACCAAGGTAAATATCAAATTGGGTAATTGAATCGCAAAAGTAGACAAATTCAGTTCAGGATTCGAGGTTGAAGTATCCAAAGGAGTGGATGATAGAGACATAGATCCACGCATCCACGCAGTTTCTTCTTCTTCTTCTTCTTCCGTATATACTAGACTCAGTCTATATGTAGACTATTATGTCCAGTTTTAATAGTTTTTCAATGACAGGCCTCCAGTAGGGACTTGAAGGCATCTGGAGTGCGGGCCGATACGACTGAATCTGGCAGGGCATTCCATTCTTTAATGGTGCGTGGTAAGAATGCATTACGTAGGTAATCAGCGTGGTGGTGAGGCTCTAGGTATGCATGTTGGTGGGCGCCACGCACTGTCTTTGCTATCGGCTTAGCGTACTGGTGACTTTCGTTTACGGCTACTAGCTTGTTGTGGATTTTGTACATCAAGACTAGTCTTTGTTGTTTTCTTCGTTCGGCCAGTGGTGTCCATTTCAAGCTGTCCAGCATCTCGCTTACGCTTGCAATGTACCGCCAGCAGCCGGTAACGTATCTTGCAGCTGTCCTTTGTATCATTTCTATTTTCGTAATGTTGGCTTTGGTGTGGGGGTCCCAAACTGCGCAGGCATATTCCAGATGTGGTCTTACCAATGCCTGGTAAGCTCTTGTTTTCACCTCTTTGTTTTTAATCTGTAGATTTCTCCGAATGAAGGATAGGGATTTGCTTGCTTTTGACGTTATGTTATTAATGTGGGTGTTCCAGTTTAGGTTTTGCATGAGGGTGACTCCTAAGTATTTCGCAGTGTTGGTATGCTCTAGTATGGTGCCGTGTAGGGTATATTTATGCACATCTGGTTGTTGCTTGCGGGTGATTGACAGGACTTGGCATTTCTTGGGGTGGAATTCCATCATCCATTTCTGTTCCCATTGTGCGAGTAGGTTCAGGTCCTCCTGGAGGCGAGCAGCATCTTCGGGTTTGGTGACGGTGAGGTATGTTATGGTGTCGTCTGCAAAAAGTCTCACCTCAGAAGAGAGTCCTGCTGGTAGATCGTTGATGTAATGTATGTGTTTGTTTGTTAACATTCAGTGAAAACAATGGCGCCATCAGCACTAACTTAATTTTCCGTAGTGATTTTTTGTATTTGTTAACAGCCACCAATACTTGATAACAATTGTTACTGATACAGGATCCAAGGATGCAAACACACGCCAGAAACGGCTGAAACCGTCTGGAAAGACAGAGCATTATCTTTCAGCTCATAATCAGAATAAAGCGTGCCTCAGTCATCTCATCATTCCTGTATGTGTAAGTCTTTTACACTCAACGTGGAATTTGAAAAAAAGATACAGACATTGGAAATAAAATGCTCTTTCAAACATCTTAGAGTATCCTACTGTAACGCCATTGAAGTTCGTATCAGAGTCAGATTCGGTCATTGCGAAAGACTTAAAAATTTGTTTTCTCAACTTACCGAAGGATGGAACTTTGGTCAGTAAATGGTGACTTTTGTCCCTCAACATTTCCATTGTTTTAAAATCACTATATTTATGTTAACATAAAAATATTGAATTTCACTTCTTTTTTTATAACGACAAACATTAAAATATTTACATGAGGTTCACGTTTTTTTCAATGTATATTTTACATAAACTTCGTGTGGAGTGGCGCTTCTGGTGCATAAGGAAAACGGTTCTCCGCCTGCGTCTGTCAAGCTGTGAATAATACAGACCATAAAAATAAAATTAAATAATAAATAAATAAAAATAAACGCTGTTTGTCTGAGAAAACTGATTAATGTCTCTTTTAGATTTGAATTAAGAAATAATTATTTATTAAAGACTACAAAAATTGTACTTTTTATAATTAAATTAATTTTTTTACTGAGAAAAGTCACTTTCGTTCTTACTGACCAACTAAGTGAATTTAATTGTTAGTTTTTCTCTCTTGTAATCGGTCAAGATCGACAGACTGACGAGAATTATTCGCCATCACTTAAATCAAAAATGTGATGGAGTCCCATGAAGACCTAGTGGCCAGAGGCAGTGATCTGATGCAAATCTTGGGAGGGGGTCCTACCCAGCATGAACGATTCTGGAGGGGTTCTGGACTCCGGACCACCCTCCCCCCACTAATTTTTTTTTCTGTTTTAATACAAATATTTAAGTAAGCAATGAATAGTTTTGTTTTAGAAAGCTATAACTATAACTACACATCCTCCCAATGTATTACTATGTAACAATTTTGTTTTATGTCATGTTTGACGATTATGCTAGCATCAAAACAAAAGTTTAAAAAAAGAAGTATTGAAAAAAGTTTAGGGTCCACATTAAGGCATACCCCGTCACTACCAAATAGCTGTTCGCTTGGTCACGCCTATGCATTTTCTATCCTAATAAAGCAATTGTTGCAGATAACGAACATGATTATTCACAAACATCCTCTTTATTCTTTGTAGTTTCCCAAGGATTAAAAAGTCATGATGCGCCAAACAAAACAAATATAAAATCTTTGCTTTGAATACTTTTTTTTAGTTCTTCTTGAAATAGCCATTCTTAAAGAAGACCAAGAGTACATTTTTTAAATTTTAAAAGTTTTTTGCGAGCATTCTTTAAAATAGTTTTTCATGTGTAATGGGGGTCTTCGATACAATGGATGAGATCGCTCACTAATTCTTAATTATAATATAATCAAAAATTTATAACTCAATTACTATCATCTCACTTTTTTTGTAGATCAATTATTTTATTTAAACTTCTTTAGTTTTGAATTGTCGTTTGAAAATATTTGAAAATGAGAATAGATAATGTAAGATATAAATAAAAAGAAGGTGCTAGACTTGTCTAAGTAAAATTATTATTTCAGGACATTTTTACACATTTAGTAGCGATTCGGTGGTTGAATCAGTTTTCATCACTAAGACAAAGACTCGTATCCGGGTAGGCAAGAAGCGACAGCGCTTCATTATAGGCGCTTAGTTTTATATTTAAATCTTGCTTCTTAGAATTATACTTTATTTATGGCATCATTGGGCTTGTTGAGCATTGCGAAGAATATTTTACGCTTTCTTTTAGGGTTATTTTCGTTTTGTAGGTGCGAGGCATTTGGTGCGTAACGCTGACTTGGAAGAGGGACCACACGTCATTAATTAGGGAGGCACCTTTAAATCTATTCTTTCGAATAAATTCTACATTTTATTATACATACATACATAATACGCAGGGTTCTTGTTTTTGTACGCTACAATATCTCGGATGTGTGCGCAAATGTACGTGTGTTCATGGTTGTATGTGCTTCTTTTTATTACTGTTGGTATTTCTATATATTTCTTATTCTTGCTGTTATCATCTCAAGCGCTTCGCTATTGCTATTATGCTAAAGATGGTTACTATGCTTGTTATTCGTATTCTAGCTGATTTTATAGAGAGAAGTAGAGGGGGAGAGAGCTTGTTATTAAGTTTGTGTATAGGTGGATGTGATGATGTGTGTGTGTATGTGTGTGTCTTTGTGTATGTGTAGATGTGAGAATGTGTGCGTGTGTGTGTTTGCTTGTTCGTCCCTCTCCTACCCTTCTGCTGTACATTCGACTTATTATTCTTATTTTTCCTCATTATGATTTCTCTTATTATTCATTGGTGTATTTGTGTGCCTATTCTTCTTCTTTAATGATATTATTACTTTCACCATAGTAGCTATACAAATTAAATTAACTATACAAATTTTATCATACTTTTCTTTAAAAGATCAATGATTTTAAAGATACAAAGAATCGATTAGAATATTGCAATGTAAAAACTCAGTACCCACCTTCGGCACAAGCGACTCCACTCTAAAGACCACTCAACAGTCTACAGAATCACTGACAACTGGAATATATACTCACAGAAAGTGCAGTCGAATAAACTTGACGAAAATAACTACAATGAAGTCATCAAGCGGAATAAATTCATGTGACAAATCCTGGCATGACAGAGTGACTTGCCAACTGTCTCACCTACATCATTTGCCACACGGCCAGCTCTCGAGAGAAGCACCCACCTTCATTCATTATTCTCCGCTGTTGTCTCGTGTGAGAGATGCTTTCTAGTTACTTGTATTGCGACTTTCCTTATATATGCCCGACATTGCCTTCTTTATTGGCTCTAAAGCATTGCATAAATCAGCGCATTAAGACATCATCATGCTGTATGCGTCACCGCATCACTAACTGCTCGCACCCTGGCATCCTCACTGTCAGATCAGATCAGACGATTCATGTCTCATGCCTTCTTCACAGAACTCAAGTTGTCACAGTGTGCAGTAGGACACGCTGGAAAAGGATCGCTCCTCGCTTAAATGCTCATTGTTATTTAATGCAGGCACTTCCGCTTACAAACTTCTGCCATTGATTTACTACTCAGACGAATCGGCGCACTTTGATCTTCAAAATTTAGGTGGCAACTTTTCTAGGCTTAATTGACATGCACGTGGATGATCTGCCCGGATGAATGACTTTATCAGTGATGACTGAGATGAACCCTGTGACAACTCTTCGAGCTAATCATCCTCACGACACTTCACGCCTCTCAAGCCCACCAGGCTTAGTGGGTGTTAGTGTGCTCCCTCTGCACTCCATCTCCACACCATCCATCACACACATGCACAACTCTACCACACACCAACTTCACACATGCATAAGGATGTGTATGTCTATTCATAGCTCTCATGCGTTTGGATGAATGTGTAAATATTTTTTTTGTATGTGTGTCTATGCCTCATATGGGTGCTTGTATGTGTATATGTGTATCTGTGTGTGCGTGAGTAATATATAGCACAGCCATTATGTGGGAAACGCGCTATAAAATCATGCAGGGCATACAAAGGATAGCTACACATACAAGCAATAAGCTATAATAGGCACAGACACACAGGCAGCTTGCATGCGTTTGTATGTTTTGTATTGTATCTCTCTATCTCACTCAAACACACGCATACACCCTTATATGTTCTTGTATAAATCAACTCGTCGAAATATTCATTAGTGGTCGCCATCTTGGTTTTTCTATGATTAATTATTTTTGTTAGTTCCAGCTCGATTGATTCCTAATAAAGGTAAATCTATTCAAACGTTCTGTAAGTTTCCATAATCTGAAGTTTTGATAAATTTAAGTTTTATCGCTCACTAGACTCAGTTCTTTGTACAATAACAATCGCTTGGATCTCACCGTATCGGATTATTTGAAACGTTTTTTTCTTTTTAAAAGTGGTTTTTTAAAATTCAAAATAGTTAACTGATTTCTAAAACAAGTTATAAGACATAAATTCGATTTTTATTAAACCTTTCAGTGTTTTTACGACAAAAAGAAATGAGCGGCAAAATATCGAATCACAAAGAAATGGCGGATGGAGACCTGAAAATAAAGGATAACATCCAAGAACCATCTGTTGCAGAAGAGATAAGTAGCGACGTTAAGAAAAAAAGTGGCATAAAAGAAGATATTAAAATTGTTAATGGTATTAATAAAGACGATTTTGACAATTCAAAGAAAAATTGTGATAAAGAAAAAAATTCAAACGTTTCAAAAATGGATATTGATAATGTTTCTGATGGAGAAAAAATTGAAAATGGATCTATTTCTTCAGAGTTTATCCAAAAGGATGGTGAGGCAGAGTGTGATGATGAATTAAATAATAAAAATAAAGATAATGAACTAAACGGCGTAACTAATGAAGATATGCATACGAATAAAACATGCCAAAAAAATCACAGTAATATTTCAAACGAAAATATAGATAAAAATGAGGAGAAGATAAAAAATGGAATTGAATCTATTGAACAAAAAGATGATATAAAAAAGGAAGGCACAACTAGTGTTTCAGATAATACTAAAATTTCCAATAAAGATTCTACAACTTTTAATGAAAAGGCAGAAAATTCTGCAGTAACATGTGATGCTGAAAATACGACAGTTAAAGTAAATACATGTAAAACAAAAAGCGAAAAAGTAAAAGAAGAAGCAAAATATGATGATGAGAACAATGATGTCATCATCATAGAGTCCACAGAGGGCGTGTCTAGAGGCAACAAGGAAAACAGTGATACAACTCAGAAATGTGATGCAAAAAATGCAGCACAAAAGTTCAATAAGTCTCAGACTGGAGCAGCACAAATGATTAAAAGTGACTCGCAATCATCAGCAACCACATCATCACCAGCTTCAACATCATTATCGTCATCAAGTGCGCCCTCCATCGGCGACACTTCAATGACTGCATTTGCCCGTCTCCTGCACGATCTGGGAGTCGAGCTGGTGAGGCAGCATGTCTACAAAGACCTGGTTGAGATACAGGTTCTCAAGGATGCCCAGAACAAACTGAACGAGCGAGAGAAAGAGCAACTAGCGAAGCTCGAAGAGTTCTATGCCAAGCAAGAAATCCGAAACGCTCCGTACAACCTGAAGGAGTACACAGTGCGTTGCAAGTGCAGGGTGTTTGCCTCTGAGTCGAAGAACGTCATGAGACTGCACCAGGAGTACGGGCGCATAGAGAGTGGTTCGGTGCATGTGTGCTGCTGCTGCAAGGAGTTCAAGTCACGCTGGCCCTCACATTACATCACGCACATGAAGTCTGACCACAACATGGTTGGAAGACTTCGCAAAAAGGTCTGTTAGTTTGTAAATAGTTCTTTGTATAATTCAACATTGTCATTCTTTTTATATTATATAGGCCATGGATTAATCTATTTAGGCACACCAACCGAACCATCAACCCATTCAGATGTCTCCATACCGATGCTCTTTCTGCTCATACGAAGCGAAGAACCAACTGAAGATCGACACTCACATGATCACGTGCTCTAAGCGCTTTGTGCTCGCCTGCAACTTACAACCACTGCCCGCCGACACTGACATCCCCCTCAAGAGACGCTTCATCCAGACCATCTCCTACCCCTCGACCCAGAACCGCTACTCCAACTATATGGGCAACAACAATAGCAGCAGCAGCAACAGCAACAACACTGGCTACACCAGTCTCTACAACAACAACCAGTCTTTCCAGTCATACTACAACCAGAACAACAATAGCAACAACAACCGCAGTATCTCGGATTCTTCCAATAGAAATGTCTACAATAACATGAGCAACAACAGCAGCATCTTGTCTCAGCAACAACAACAGGCTGCCAAGGATTCGAGGTCGGGCGTGGCAAAGATGGAGATTTGTGAGATTTGTGGATCGAACATCTTCTCGAGGGCTGCCCTCCTCAACCACCTCCAAGTAACCTCCACTCTTCACACCTTGATCATTCATTATCTCTTCTTTATTTGCTCGATCACATGATCTTCACTAGATTCTAAAACTAAAAGTTAGTTTATGTTCTAAAATGAAATACATTATCCAATAACTATGCACGCAGATAATGCACAAAGTGAAGCTGAACACAGCCAGAGGCTCCACAGAGCCCATCATGTCATGCGACCGATGTCCAGCCCGCTTCTGGACGTACCAGGGCTTGGCGAAGCATGCCACAATGGTGCACAAGGGAACCACCTCTTCCTCCTCCATGCTCTCCAACAACAGCAACTCTCAACAGCAGAGTGGCATGCACGGAGGCAGCAGCAGCAGTGGTGGAAACAGAGTGCCGCCTGTGTGCCACATCTGCGGAGACAGTCAGACTTTCAACCCACTCAACCACATGAGCACGCGCCACAACATCACCCTGCTTGACATGTACCAGGTGAAGCAGTGCTACATCTGCAACAAAGCGCTCAAGAACGGGCCCAACTTCCAGGAACACATGGTGCTCTACCACCGCGACATCTTCGCCAACAAGGACGTCTTGCACACTGTGCTGCAGGCACTCTCTGCCGCCAGACACCTCAAGAGGGAGGAGTCTTCGCAGCCAGCATCATCATCATCATCTTCTTCCTCCTCGAACTTCAACAAATACAAAAAGTCTAGCCAGTCCCTCACCAGCACGCCAGTATCCTCGCTCAAGAGTGGTGTCTTCGCGCAGGGCGGCATGTCGAGTGCAAGCAAGTCAGGAGCCATCAAACGGAGGACCTCACAGGTGTCTCCCTCCTCCATCACCAAGCCACCCGAGAAGGAGAAGAAGTCAACCGAGGAGGAGAGGATCGAGATGGAGAAGCTGTATGAGAATCTGGCAGGCATCGGACGACCCATCCTGCGATCGATGAAGCAGCGCATGTCATCCGGCACGGGCACCAGCAGCACCACCTCTGCCTCCCTCTCCAGTGCCAATCCATCCAACAATGCAGCCTCCACCACCACCAGCAGCACCAGCTCTCCATCCATCCAGTCCTCTTCCGTCTCCAATGCCACTCCCAAAAAGTCAGCAGATTCGTCCAAGCAAGATAATAGCAACAATGGCAACACCAACTCGACTAACAGTGGTCTCAACAAGGGAAGAATGAATTCTGTTAATCATTCTACTAGCAACAACTACAGCAACAAAAACCAGAGTACTCCAAATGAGACAAAGGATGCTAGTCTGGATAGAAATGGAGTGCAGGATTTGAAAGCTCCAAAAGTGCAACAGCAACAGCAACAAGCAAGCTCCTCTTCTGTGACTGCAGAGCCTGAGACGAAGAGGCCTAGAGTGGATGAGTCAGTGCTGATCAGTGATTCGAACTAGATGCAGCATGCGAGGAGGACCAGAAGTTTGCTGACCAGAAGTGCTAGCACTTTATTTGGATGCGAAGGCGGTTCTTTGAGAAAATGTGAAAGTTTCTTTGAAAGAGGAATATATTTTATTTACATTAAAGAGTTATTTGAGAAGTTATCCCATGGTTGAGTGATGGTTGGACGGGAAAGATGCCTTTCTGATGCGGATAAATTGTCATTATTGGACAATCTCTCAAACTTTTTCGCATTATAGTTCTATTTTTTCGCACGTAACAGACATTGCTAATATTTTATAATTATTTATTATTGAATTCTGTGTATCTAACATCATCCTTATTCAATAATAGTAGAATAGTTATACTGGCATGCCGATTGCAAGCATGCCACAGATCGCTTACTCTCCACCAAGGCACCACCTACTTAGTTCCATGTTTGGTACCTTCATTATATTTCTTTATTACGTATGTAATTTCCTTTGTGTATATACGTGCTGTTGCAGACGATGAATACTCTAGTATCTTTTAAACTATCGTCATCCTTATAAGTAAATGGCGTCATCATTAACGCGAGAGATTATTCCACTATATCAGCGTCTTAGTGCTCTCGACACGGTATTGTATGGGCGTTTAACATTCACGCTATTTAGTTTAATAAATTTAAAGACAATTTATTCGGAACTAAAAATTCTCTTCAGACTAATGGAAGCCAATAAAATTATAAGAAAGTACTGTTTAAGATGAGTAATAATAAAATATACTTCAAATTCCTTAATCATTATTTTGTCAAGCTCAATGGAAGAATAGATTTATAGGACAAAATGTTTTGAAATATAGCTTGCTTTCTTTTTGAAAGCTTTTTCTTGAATCACCTGCTCCCAAATTCTTCTACATTTATAAAGTTTAAATGTTACTAATTTTCTTTGCTATTACTTATAAAAGATATATCCAAACCCAACCAGCTTTAACAGTTCTTAACCAGCGTGAGGGCAGCTCCAGCCTGAAGTACCAGAAAAGTCTCATGGAGTAAGTGTGCATGAAGATCCTTGCTTGAAGGTCAGTTGCTCGTTATAGAACTTGTCCTGAAGGTCAGTTGCTCGTTATAGAACTTGTCCTGAAGGTCAGTTGCTCGTTATAGAACTTGTCCTGAAGGTCAGTTGCTCGTTATAGAACTTGTCATGAAGGTCAGTTGCTCGTTATAGAACTTGTGCTGAAGGTCAGTTGCTCGTTATAGAACTTGTCCTGAAGGTCAGTTGCTCGTTATAGAACTTGTCCTGAAGGTCAGTTGCTCGTTATAGAACTTGTCCTGAAGGTCAGTTGCTCGTTATAGAACTTGTCCTGAAGGTCAGTTGCTCGTTATAGAACTTGTCATGAAGGTCAGTTACTCGTTATAGAACTTGTCATGAAGGTCAGTTGCTCGTTATAGAACTTGTCCTGAGGGTCAGTTGCTCGTTATAGAACTTGTCATGAAGGTCAGTTACTCGTTATAGAACTTGTCATGAAGGTCAGTTGCTCGTTATAGAACTTGTCCTGAAGGTCAGTTGCTCGTTAAAGAACTTGTCCTGAGGGTCAGTTGTTCGTTATAGAACTTGTCCTGAAGGTCAGTTGCTCGTTATAGACTTGTCTTGAAGGTCAGTTGCTCGTTAAAGAACTTGTCCTGAAGGTCAGTTGCTCGTTATAGAACTTGTTCTGAGGGTCAGTTGTTCGTTATAGAACTTGTCCTGAAGGTCAGTTGCTCGTTATAGAACTTGTCCTGAAGGTCAGTTGCTCGTTATAGAACTTGTCCTGAAGGTCAGTTGCTCGTTATAGAACTTGTCCTGAAGGTCAGTTGCTCGTTATAGAACTTGTCCTGAAGGTCAGTTTCTCTTTAATGAACTTGTCCTGAAGGTCAGTTGCTCGTTATAGAACTTGTCCTGAAGGTCAGTTGCTCGTTATAGAACTTGTTCTGAAGGTCAGTTGCTCGTTATAGAACTTGTCCTGAAGGTCAGTTTCTCTTTAATGAACTTGTGCTGAAGGTCAGTTGCTCGTTATAGAACTTGTCCTGAAGGTCAGTTGCTCGCTATAGAACTTGTCCTGAAGGTCAGTTGCTCGTTATAGAACTTGTCCTGAAGGTCAGTTGCTCGTTATAGAACTTGTCCTGAAGGTCAGTTGCTCGTTATAGAACTTGTTCTGAAGGTCAGTTGCTCGTTATAGAACTTGTCCTGAAGGTCAGTTTCTCTTTAATGAACTTGTTCTGAAGGTCAGTTTCTCTTTAATGAACTTGTGCTGAAGGTCAGTTTCTCTTTAATGAACTTGTCAGGTACCTGCGAGTGGTGCCTTCACGAATCTTTCATTTTGGTTTTTTTTCACCTCGAGGCATTATGTCACAAGAAGTTACAAGCTTGGAGCATTAAAGAATTCCACTGTTTTTCCCTTATTTTATGACTTTGATTTAAATTTGAGCGTTTAAAAAAAATGTATGCTCCGAAATGGGGCTTGACAACTTTTTGGCGACCACCGTTTACAATTTTTTTCTATCATCATCATCATCATCATCATCATCACCATCATCATCATCATCATCATCATCATCATCATCATCATCATCATCATCATCATCATCATCATCATCATCATCATCATCATCATCATCATCATCATCATCATCATCATCATCTTGATTTCTTTTTCCAGACCTATACTATCTCTTCTCCGGGTGAGGGCTGTCTGACTCGGTTCGACTGCATCTAGAAAGGTCTTGGCATTTTCTAAACGCTTCTTGAAGACTCTTTTTTCAAAAAAAAGCTGTTCAAATGGGCATCTAAATCGAATGGGAAAGTTTAAATTGATACGCTAGCAGCAAAGCTCTCTCCGCCAATCGCTTCCTGCATCAGTCACTTGCACTCAGAGTTTTATCGCTAAAACAAGCAATAACGAATTCTATTGAATGTTTCGCGTTTCTGTCAAATATCCTGCTTAAAACGTTTCCAACTAGTGAAACTTCTCTTAAGTTATCTTAACGAACTTTTCCAACTAAAAGCCCTCCTCCATATCTCAAAATAAGAAGTAAAAGATTGTTCACGCTAGAATATGATTTATACTATTTCAGTTACTTGCTTGTTGGTTCTTTAAGAGCATAAGCACTTTTTTCTACTTTTGTTTTGATTGGCATATATTTATCACAAATCTAGAACAATATATACGTACAGAAACATTTCAAACATTTTCTCAATTTTTCACAATCTAATGGAAAGAATTCTCGGTTGTGATTATTTTCCAGAACTCAGCGTAAAATTATCCAAAAAACGTCAATTATAAATTCTAAAATCCATTTCAATTAATCTAAATTAATATTAATTAGCAATAATCGTATTTAAAAATAGCTTCAGAAAGATTGAAAGCATGATAATAGTGGGAGAAGTTGTGGTAGAGTCTTGTGTTGATGTGCTAGTTCTGCATGCCTTCAGAATCACTCTGCAGTGGCCTCTTCATCCGCCTCCCTCATCGTCGAATCCGCATCTGCAATTCATTAACATGTCTTGCCCTCATTCATGCCAACACATGCACCCGACCCCCCTCTGATACTGCACGATGGAATGCACTGACTGAACTCACTGTGATAATGCCAATGGTCGCTTCCGATGATTTACAACCGCAATGAAGAGCGGACCAGCAAAGAGTTGCAGCAATACTTTTCATGCTACCTTGGCTACCTTCCAGACAAAAGCAAGATGCGTGGATCCCATTTGAAACGGTATAAGCCTTATTAAAATCGAACAATTAAGAGTCTGTTCTCGTAAAAACCTCTAAAAAGTAATGAAGATCGGCTGATCATTTGGATAAGACGCTGAATATTTTTCCTTGCAGGTGAAGACGTGGAAGAGTTGAAAGAGTGCATTAGTGAAAGAGTGCATTAGTGAAAGAGTGCATTAGTGAAAGAGTGCATTAGTGAAAGAGTGCATTAGTGAAAGAGTGCATTAGTGAAAGAGTGCATTAGTGAAAGAGTGCATTGTTGAGGATGCTAGAAAAGCAAGAAAAGAATGCAGTCATCATGCGCTGATTACGACTGTGTACAGAAGCAGCGCCTTAATTTCTCTGGAGGCTTCGTGTTTGTCTTCCAGATTAATTTCACTATCCTTCCTTCCTTCCTTCCTTCCTTCCTTCCTTCCTTCCTTCCTTCCTTCCTTCCTTCCTTCCTTCCTTCCTTCCTTCCTTCCTTCCTTCCTTCCTTCCTTCCTTCCTTCCTTCCTTCCTTCTTTCTATCCTCCATGCAACTCGCAATAAAGCTATAAATAACAAAAAGATGTCAATGATCGTTTTCACTCTTACAATTCAAATATTCAAAGCGCCTGAGGTGCCAAGGAGGTCTGCAGAGGGTTGAGGAGTCGATGTGGCGTGCATGGCCTCAGCAGGGAGCGACTAAAGGCTTGCAAGGACGATGGTGGCATCAGCTTGAGCGATGGAGTGATTTATGAACCACAGGCGAGATTTGTTTTCGAATGAGGCGACTGACAACTTATCAAAATATTCAGTCTACCTGGCTTTGTTAGCGAGCTGCAGGGGGGCGTCTGTGGGGTGTGCAGATGGATCGTTGTGCTGGTGCGTGCCGGTGGGGAGGTCGATTGCGGAGATGTGAGCGTCGTGCGTGCGTTCGCTTCTTCTGGCGTGAGTGGTGGAGACTTTGTCGTGGGTGATGAGGCTTGTTGCGACTTCTGGAACTCAAGAGAAACAGACGCCTCGCCCAAAAGCTTTTCCGAGCTCTCAATTGAATCGTCAGAACTACAAACATCGCTTTTCAAGGCTGTACAGTTTGTTTCCTCGCAAGGCGTTATCGCACCAACATCATTCGCAACCGTTTCAACAGCTGAAGATACATTTTCAGATTTTTCTGTTTCACTTTTAATCTTCTCGATCTTGCTGACGACTCGCAGATGGTGCTTTCCCCCGAAGTGTTGTGAAGCTTGGAGGCGGGAGTTGAGACTGACCTTGCAGAGCTCGCATCGGATGGCATTGCTCCTCCTCGTCCTGCCCAGCGTTGAGTGCATCTTCAAGCCAGGCAGCTGAAGCCGGTGTCGCAGCTTCAAGATGTTGTGTTGTTGGCTGGGTGGGAAGAGTGTTTGTGGCGGGAAGTGTTTTTGTTGCAGTTCTTGTTGCTGTCCCAGGCTCACTGGACTGAGCATCTCCTGGAAATGTTATTTACTATAGAAATATTATAATAGTAATATTATCATTGTGATAAATTGAAGGGTTACACTTGATGATTGTTTAATAATTTAAATTTTATTTATTTATTTTGACAGTTTGACAATGCAATATAAACATAAATTTATAGAAGTCATAATGGCTAATTGGACAGCCACTTAGAGACCAGCAAGACACAAGGTCACAGAGAGTTGGAATAAATCAAAATTAAATAGACGCTTAGCATTCTGTCAAGTACATACGGACACTCTATACTGTGTCTATCCGTCTCTACTCAGTCTAAAAAACAAGGATTTTCTATAGCAATTCACTGCATCCTTTGTGCGTGTTTATGGAGCCTCACTCATCCTAACGATTCTCAATTCTGAAGTCTCTCAATCATTTATGAAAAATATCACTCGACCTTGCCACAAAGCGAGCAATAAAGAACTTTTCACATATGTCCGAATTTTGACTATATAGAGAGATCGGAAATTAACATACAATGTTTTTAAAGAAGTAAATAAGCTGTTATTTCTTTATTCATTATTTAAAAAATTCGATAATTATGGAAATCGTTTATAAAATGTTTCACATTTTGAGAAATAATTTAATTTGTATCAAGTGACCCTAACTCTAACCTTTTGGACTATAGTTAAAAGCGATAACAACGGATAAATACGACAGAGGTCATTTTCAGTGTTCATACCACCAGAAAGGCCGGAACTCCTGCACTGCATTTCACTCTTTAACTTTGGTATTCTTATCAACGATTTCGTCTCTATGTATATCCCTTGAAAACACTAAAATCATCTGTTAACCTCTGAAGAAAACATAATTGAAGATATCGCATCAAGACAAAAAGCGGACTGAGATCTGTCAGAGGCATTGATGGTTTGAATATTTTTGAGAAACCTCTCAACAACCTTCAACTTGCCAGTAACTTGTGCAGACGCTGAAGAGTGATTGAAGGATGAGCACCAGGCCCACTCGTGCCTAATAACGCGTGACTAAGTCCTCGCAATGAAAGCAATCTTTCAGTGACGCCTTCATCACCAACCTCTCTATTCATAATCTCTTCATTATCTTAAGCATTGCTAAGCCAAGATGAAATCTTTGAAAGTAGTTTAACTGCTAAAATATCACGCATGTTTTCTTATTACGGTTGATTAAACATTATACGCAAGAATTAAATATTATAAATTTTTTATTTTTGGAATCACTTTTCCAGAGTCTGAATCGTTTGTCTTACAGCGTATAATCTTGAAAACACGTTAAGGAACACATTAGCACTACTTAAGCGCTCAGCTATCAATATGTTAATAAAGCATAACTTTATCTCTTTTTGCCTTTTGAAGTGAACTTCTATTTCTTGCTTGCAATGGTGTTAGCAATAAATCATGAACGCGTCATACTAACAAAAACTCAGTCTTAAAGCAACCATTCTTGCCTATGAAACTTTAATATTTCGGATGATATAAATTATTTATAACCTATATATAACCTATATACAAACGCAAAAAATTTTCTCAACTTTATGCTGTAATCTCTTCTGTCAGCTCCTTTAATTCCCGATTCTATTTCGATCTTATTTCCGACTTCGTCTGACGCACGCCTCGACCCACTTCTTGCCAGCCCTTCAATCATCCACATCATTTCTCTCCTTCGCCATCCCTCATTATTACGGCCACGTCTTTTAACACGCCAGAATGACGCTGCCATCACTATTAAGTCGTTATTCGTGCCTTTCTTATGCCCATCTGAGGCGCATTTCAGGAGGCTGAGGATTGGATGGGGAAGGTGCTCTAGACAGCTGTGATCTCGCTACCTCATCAACGTTACGGAAGCCAGAATCGATAGAATTGCAATATAAATTTGTTGTTATAACTGAGCGTCTTGATGCTTTGTTATTACCACGTATTCCTTGAGCCTCTACTTGTTGCTGTTTTGTGAGCGTCTCCGTAATGATGAGAAGAAAGGTGCAAGTGATTTGCAAGCAGCCTCGAGAATCAATTTCTCGCTGGTAGAATCGATGAATAAGCAGAACATCAATGATTCGCAGGCAACGACATATTCTATGGAGAGGTTTCACTGAACGCATCGTCTCGCCTTTCAACAGGCTTTTCCGGAATTTAACGAGAAGTAAAACGAAGTGTGAGCTTATTCAAACAGCTGTTCAAAGCTGATTAAAATTCCTCCGCTTTATTGTCAAAAGCTCTAAAAGTAACACTACGTTAGTGCTTTTTGGCGTTCAAACGAGCGATAATGATCAACGCCCATACAATCGCCCTCGATAAACCATTCCGAATCGACAGCACAGCAGAATCTAATCAAGTCTAAATTGAATTTTCCCTTCCATACTTATCTCTCAAAACAGACCAGCATTCGAAGGCGAAACACTGGCCTAGTTCTGGTGTTTGCGAGCCTTCAAACTGAATTATGTTTTTAGGCTTAACACAACTTTCATCAATGAATCATTATTGCTCTAATAACTAGAAGCTAACTACCTCCAATGAAGGTCAAGAATGATCTACAAGCTCATATAAAGTCTTCTCAGACCGAGACTCTCTCGCTCAAGTTCCCTTATAATCCCATCGCCTCATTCATTGACATTCGCGTTTACTTTCATTTTTTAAAAGTAATAATTCTGCCTAAAAAATGTCCATGTAAGAAAAGCTTCTAGGAGGGAAGAAGACGCATATATAACTTGAATTAAAATTCTAGCTCGAAAATACTTTTAAATTGAAAGCAGGTGTTTGAGTGAAAAACGGAATCAAATGTATGGTATTTTATATGTGGAATATTTGATAATTTTTGTGCACTGAAAAGAAATCAATGAATCGCAAGAAACTGCTACTGAGAGTTCGTTTGACGGAGGCTCACCAATTCATTAATTATCCATTCTTAATCTGCCAAAATACAGGTGAGAAATACCACTGTTTAACCTACAGAATTGTTTCCCACTTTCTATTGCAGGAAAAAAGAATAAAAATAATAAGAAGTAGCCGTAATTACAAAGTTTCTGTTTGGTATCAAGGTTCGGCTGCTGTATCAGAAACGTCTCATGAACTTGATCAGTTCTATCAATGTTGCTTCATTGCCAAAGAGGAAGACCAAATGCTAAGACTACTCCACGAAGAACTATCAAGCACCAGTTCGACGGAGACATGTGTCTTGCATATGAAGAGAAGAAATGCCAACTTCTTTTGAGTTGGTGGATGAAAAGACTAGAGAGGCCATAAGAATGCGTTTCAGACAAGATGAAACAATAGTTATTACAAGCCAAGGGCAGCGATCTGCTTCAAATCTTGGGGGATCCTACCCAGAATGGGCGGTAATTCTACCAAAAAGTGGGGGGGGGGGGAGGGGTTTGGACCCCAGAACCCCACAGGATCACCGCCCATGTTACAAGCCATCGGCAAATTAAACTATCTGTAAACAGGTGGAGAAGCATCTCAGAGATTTCCTCGTTTTGAGGATTTCTGGCAAGAAAACTTGAATGAAAGATGAGGAAACTGGTAGGAAGCAGTCTTGCAGGCTGCACAGGTCAAACTAACTATGCTGCGCACCTCGCAAGAACTAGATCTTACAGTCATACGAGAACTTAGAACTTTTCTACTACGATTCTTTTCATCACCAATCTTCACAAGTGAAGAAGCTTTCATTATTCATGCATTTGCAACAGCTGTGGCTTAGAAGTATAACGCCAATGAAGGCTTCAAAGCTTGAAACATCAAAGTAAATTTACAATAAATAAACTTCAGGCCTCACTGGAGAGAACTGCAGGGCGAGAGGGGCAGGCTCAGGAAGCATGGAGACGAAGACTGGAGGATTGGTGGCATGCGAGTCTCTCAGGATGACGGCCTGGTGGAAGAGCACGTCGTGAGGGAGGTTGTAGTAGGGCGGTAGGACCCAGTTGTGACTGGGGTAGCCAGGAGGCAGACTGAACTGCCGGTACATGATCTTTGTGCGTTGGACTAACTTTTTTTAACTTAAACTTTAATTTTATTTAAACATGTTAAAGAGTTTTTTATAATAAAAATCATTTCATTAAAAATTAATTCTCCGATCTAATGGCGTTGCAGTTAATACATTGAGAGATTTTTTGATCAGATAGTTTAAGCCAGCGATCGATGAATAATCAACCTGAGCTTTAACGATGCTCCCCGCCTTTATACCGGCGCACAAGGCCCTACGCACGCCATATACACACATCTTGAGCCTTCGACGATCCATCGATGTGTGAACAATGATGCATATTTAACTAGGGCTACACACGAAATCAAGCTACTGGTAGAATTGTTAGAGAACTTTCGCGTGAGGAATAATCCTCGCATCGATTGAAGCGAACAGCGCTTTGGGTGTGCTTGGACCATTTGTAAACAAGCGCAAGATCTGCTGGTGCTTTGTAAACTTGTAAGTGTGTTTATTCGGTGCGCCAGACGATATAGGCAGTTTTGATGATGATTTGGACAATTAATAATAATAATAATAATAATAACGAGCATTATTATAGTGGCGTATAACCCGAATGGGCTTCCAGGCCACTTACCACAATTTGAAATTATACCTTAACAAGAATGTATTAAAAGTGAGAGCGGTTGAAGGCGGTCTTGCAGAAGAAGGGTTAAGAGGCGATCATGCAGTGTGGGCGGGTTGAGCCCTGCTGCTCTTTCAACCTCCCTAAACCATTGACTTATGACTATAGACATTAGTCATTATAAATAATTCAACTAATAGAATCATCATCATCATTATTGAGCCGGTGCCGATAAGATGTGAGGAGGCAACTTATTCCGCAACACGACGACATCACTAACAGGTCAAGCCCGTTCCATACTTGAAAAAGCTGCAAATACACATTTTGTGATTAGAATTCATCATTGATACATTAGGGTGTATCCTTTTAGTTTGTATCATCATATTAAATTAACCAGCCTGGAGCTCATGGGTCTATCATAAACCTAACGAATAAAATAAAAATATAAATTTTATTATTATTGTTTACGATTTTATTGAATATTAAAATATTATATATTTCCGAAGGGTCCGCCTATTGCACTTTTGCAGCTATGCAAACCTTAAGGTTTAGGTTATTTAAAATGTAATGGCTGACAGAAAAAGATGACTAAAAAGAAGACATAGTTTATAAATACTGTTGATATTGGAATCTGTGTTTGTGTACCGAAAATCTGTTCCAGATGTCAATCCTCTAATTATTTTCTAAAAGCTGCATCCACGCATCTCATCAGGTTTCAAATTTCATTTGAAACGGAACGGGAATGGAATTGATTCAGTGGGGATGGAAGTGGGATGCTTGAAAGTTTTGTCGCCGTGCAGACACCTAGACACGCTTTGAGACATTGGAAGTTCTTATAGTTTCCGAGGCAGTAAACTTTGCTGTAAAGGCTTTCTACTAACTAGATTTGCAGCAACAAACCAAGAGTATTTGCAGTTTTTTCAAAAAAGATTACGAATTTTTATATCAAACTTTAGACTAAAGTGACTCTAGTCACTAAAGGCAAAGAAGTAAATGCAATTTGGTTAGCGGCTGCCATTTCGGCAGCCGCTCAAATAAATTTGTAGAATAAACGGTTTTGGGTATAATATATTAAAATTTTAGAATCTTAAGTCTAAATAAAAATTAAATTTAATTAATTAGAATGTTTTTAGTGCGAATATTGGTTGTTTTGAATCTGTCGAGAATGGCCGCAGCAGACAAAGATGGCCGCAGGGAATCAAGTGAGCTGTGACATAAAGGAGAAAGCTTTCCATAGCAGCAGCAGTACCAGCGTTGGCAAAGACTTCTCCTTCACCCTCTTTCGCAGCCTCGGCACCAGTGGCAAGACAGAAAATTGAGAAGAATGATGATTGTGTTTTGAGGATGTTGTGGTGATGATAGTGCTGTGGTATGAGTGTTGGTATAGTGGTGATGATTGAATTTTTTATTTGTGGTGATAGTGATTTTTTGGCGGTGATTGTCATGGTGTGGTGGGTGAGGTTGGATTATTGAGGTTGATTGTGTGTTTATATATATATTTAAAATTATATATATATATATATATTGGTAGTGGTCTAAAAACCGTTTTATTTAACAAATTTATTTGAAGAGCGCCTTTGTTACTTAGTAAAGGGCGCTATACAAATCATTAGTGATTGATTGATTGATTGATGAATTTAAAAAGAATTAGAACATATCGTTTAAACCGCTTGTGATCAAGGTAGGACTTAACCATCTTAATAAGATTATAAATTCGAAAATTAAATATTGCTTTGGAATAGAAAAAACTAGGTTGGTGAAGGATTTGAAGTCAAGAACCCAGCGTTCAGACTAGTTACGCTTTCGACCTATATAGCATAATACACTCGCATATTATATGATGAATACAACATTTATATATCATATAATATATATATTGATCATCAAAGATTAAAATGGCGGCCGTTAGCTATTCGCTGTTTTTGTCGCCATTTTGTTTAATTTATGAAATTTATCGTTATTTTTATGCGTAAATATTGCACCAGACAAACATACAATTTGTGAAAAAATAAATGTATTCTAAAAATAAAGAAATCATTATATTTGACTCGTTCAAATAAAACTAAATAAGATTTAACGCCTTTTGACTGGCAATCTCGTGCATAGGTACTCGTAGAATTTTACTGAAATTTCGATTTAAATTTACAACTCTCATCGTGTTAAACGTTTCAATTTTTAAATATATATGTTGGAGAACAATTCTGAATGCGATATAATCGATATATTGTCAGATATAATAAATTAAAAATGATTCATAATTATGGTGATAAGTTATGACTGCACTATGGAAAGGCTGATATCGTTCTAATTAAAGCTTCAAAAAGCTATATTTTTGAATTATGCTAAATTTCTCAGGAAATGAGCGAGCATATTGACGGGCCACCATCTAAGCGTCAGAAATTAGAAGAAAGTGAGGAATAGCATTATAAAATTCATAAAATTGAATTTTTTAAAAATAAAAATTATTTTTATTCATTTTATATAACTTTTATTTATATCAACAGGTACAGAATTAATAAAAAATGAAGCATCAAATAATGTAACACAAATATCATTTGAAAAAGGAGATAATGCTGTTACTTCAGTTAATGGATTTCTATCAAATAAAGTTAAGTTCATCAAATACAAAGATAAAAACACAGACATTGTCAAGCTAATAAATCTACAAAAACCCCAGCCATCAACTTCTCCAAAGTTAAAACTTACAACTAATGGAGGAGCTAGCTTTACTGGATTAAACTTAAATCAGCAACTTAACAAAAACCTAAAAGCTTCTAGCAGCACAGGATTGATCATCCAACCAAGCAATGGTGGGCAGTCTGTTCGGGGTCCTTTCAACTTCATCCACATCCCTAATAACAAGCTGACAACTACTATCCAACAAAAACAACCCACACAATCATCTTCCATACGACCCACAAACATTTTAAATGCTACATCCATTTCAACGCCTAGTACAGCCATTTTCCAAAATACTAAAAATGAGTGTTTAACTGAAAATATAGTTTCTAATAGTAACACTAGTATAAGCAACAACATCAACACAATTAACAATAACCCATTTAACAACAACATAGTTAACAGCAACAATTTGGTTGCCAACAACAATACAGTTAGCAACAACAACATCAAGCAACCTTCTGCGACTCTTGTTTCAATTAAAAAAGCAAACAATTTAGTTCCCTTAAAAATTCCACTTCAGAACATCACTGTTCGAAATTCCCTCTCCTCAGCAACCATTGTCAACCAAGCCATTCAAAATGTTGCTCCAACACAAATTCTCATACAAAACCCTGCACTGCAACAGAAACAACAACTTCGACTACAGCAAAAACCTCAGCAACAATTATTACAACAGAAACCAGCACAACTACATATACAACAACAGCCTCAATTGCAACAAGCACAGTTACAACAAGCACAGCTGCAATCACAGCTTCAACAACCATCGCAACAGTTACAACAACAATTAAATCTACAACAAAAACACCTCCAGCAAACAGCCAGACCAATTTTTGTTGTACAAAATACAAATGGATCGAACAAACAAGTAATTTTTAGCTTATTAAAAAATCAAATCAATTCATTTTGTCTGATCTTTTACAGACGTTTTTAAGAATATAATTCAATTTGTTTCATTTCATTATAAAGTATTCTTAATAAATTTTTTTAATTCAATTTTTTATTTATATTCTTTCAAAGATTGTCTGTCCAGGGCAATCTTTGGCGACGCTGGTGTTACCACAAGGCAACAAAGCGAACACCATCAACCTATCACAGCTACAGAAGCAACAACTTCAAAATCAGCTAATACTACAAAAATCAAAACAACAACAGCAGCAACAGCAAGTACAATATCAAGTTCAACAGGTTATTTCCTCAAACCAACTTCTACAACAAGCTCAAATACAGAACTCTCAACAGCAACAACAACCACAACCACAACAACAATCTTTGTTCCAGCAACAATCATTACAAAAAACACAATCACAAACTCTCTTGCACCAACAACAACAACAGCAGCAACAGCAACAACGCCAACAACAATTACAGCGACTGCAGCAACAACAAAGTCTACAACAACAAACGACACAGCAACAACAGCAACATATATTAACTACACAACATTCAACAACACAACAGACAACTACACAACTGCAACAACAACAGCAACAACAACAACAGCAAGCCACAAGCACACAACAGACTCCACAACAACCAACTCCACAACAACAGACACAACAACAGAAGACGGCTGCCAAGAAACTCTACATAGAGTGGCAGTTGTTGTTTCTGCTGCACGCGAAGGACTGTGAGGCACAGCGCCAGAAGGAGACGAGCCACCACTGCGAACACTCCTTCTGTCCCAAGTTCACGCAGATCTACAAGCACTGCTCCCAATGCACCACTCCAGACTGCAAAGGTACTTACACCCTTGTGGTGTGCCAGTCTTTATTAGATTGTTTAAATGTTTTTTAAAATCTGTTTCCAGTTTTATTTTAGTCCCATAAAAGTTCATTTGGTGTGCCATCGTGTGATGTACACGCTTACTGTATCCAAGTTGTTTAATGCGTGTTGAAAAGAACAGCTTCCTTTGTTTGCTTGTCTTTCAAACGCCTTAAGATTGTATTACACAACACATCCTTTTCATGGTCTCTTTTCTGTGTGCATTGGATGTTAAACAGCAATAGTTGTTTTTCGCAATCTTTAATGTCGTTTGTGGCTTTTTAGCGTATCATAAATAATTAAGGATAATTATTCAATTCCTGTCCACTGCGTTGTAAATCTTCACAATCACTCTTTTACCAATTAGAGAAGTATGCAAAGAGCAATACATACCCAGCAATTATAAGGATGCAGTGAGGGACTGTTGCTACAATTATTGGCGTGCAACAACTGTGCAACATAATACATGCTGTAATCAAGCCTCCGCCCGTCTATATACCAAGCAAACGAATTAATCTGCCATTTCAATAAAACCTATTCAAGTTTTGATTCTGCCTTCGCATACTAGATAACTAGTGCGAATGAACTGCCTGAATGTGGATCAAGCATCAAATATCAATAATTTGTGCTGAATGCTCATGATCAGCTTTGTTTTTTCATTTAATAATGGCACATTGAAATGAGAAAATACTTAACGAGCATCAACCCCTGTGCATTGCAGTGTCGGGCTGCATGAACTCAAAGCACATTCTGAGCCACTGGAGCAGCTGCATCGTCACCGACTGCATGTACTGCTCGCGTGTGCGTGCCCGCAGGGAGGAGATGGAGAGGATCGTCTTCGACCAGTACCGCCACCAGCAGTTGCAGGCGCTCATGCGACATCAGAAGCTGCAGCAAGAAAAGATGCAGTCTCAACAACAACAACAACAGCAGCAACTACTTTTACAACAGCAACAACAAATTCAACAAAACAAGCGCCTTATCACCACTTCCACCACGAACAACAACAACACATCGGTCAATAGCATAACATCTAGCAGCTCCAATGCCACTCCAAGCATCAATGCTTACAGCCAGTTTCAGACGATCTTGACACTACTCGTCAAAGATGACAACAAAACGACTGCCACTACAGACACCACGACGTCCACTACGACCACTGCAAGTGTCATTAAGACTGAGGCAGATGCAGGGGCCACCACAGCATCTCAACTCAACCACCCCGCCTGTGTGGCCAACAACACCATCTCGAAGGACTGGCATTCTTCTGTGACAGACGAGTCCAGGAAACACCTCATCTTCAAACTGTTGGTTCTGTATTAGCATTTGCGCTAGATTCACTAAATTACATAATTATCCACAATCACACATACTTCGGCAGTTTGCAGTGTTGTTGTCTTATGTTAATGAAGCTTATGCAATGGCCACTTGGCAAACGCCTTATGAACCGCCATCAGACTTGATATATCGTTTCTTCACCATATGTTTACTGCATTTCTCTCTTGACTCTGTTTTTCTAGTCCAAATAAATAAGCCCTGCTTATACTGAGAAATAATTAGAGGTGATATTTCATATGGTTTGTCATATATAATCTCAGTAATTGTGTCTGGTAACATTTACTCCTTCAATTCTTCCTGTGCCAAGCTACATATTATCATTCGACTGTGAAAAGCTATTTTAAAAAAGCTCTTTCAATTCTTGAAAAGTAAGAAACATGCTGTGAAGAGCAGGTGTGTATGTTGCAGTATGTTGCAGTTAAGGCGCGTGATTGTGTAAGGCTTGAAAAACCAAACTATTCGCGTAATACTCATATAACATATGCATATAACATGTAACTATTCGCGTAATACTCATATAACATATGCATATAACATGAAAAGAGCTTAATAAAAGGGCTGAAAATGGAATATTTTCGTTTCAGTTAAACTGTGAAATAAGCCGATCTATTTCCCAATCTACACTCCTTTTCCAGCTTTCCGAGTATTGACTAAGTGAATTAGGCCTTGATGGAATAGTCTGGTTTTCAGACCTTACGCCAATAGCCTGAATACGCGTTTTGACTGAAATATTTATGCAGAGGATTGCAAAAGCAGAAATTAGAGGGCAATTGAAAATAAATTCAGAGGATTGAATGAAGCATCTGTGTGCATTGATCATGGCAACATTCGAGGCAGTATTACTTAGTGCTTCAGAGCCTCTCAAAGCCCTCAAAGCTTCTCTAAGCCATAAAGCTGTCAATGATTTATTCATTCAGGCTAGCCTATTCAAGCATTCATTATCACCACACACTGCTTCTAAGCACCCTTGCACTTTGTGCTTTTATTAATGCTTTTCAAGCCATCCACTTTGTCACCCTGAGCTACAGACATCTCTTTATTTAATCTGTATTTATCTTATATCTTTATCCATGATGCAATTTGCAAGTGTTACTAGTTCATCATGTCATCTTCCTCAGCAAATCTATCGTATTCTCATTATTTCACCCACCTGCAGCATCCACCAAAGCCTTCTGTCTTATCCATCAAACCATACACACACCACCATACCATGCCATGCCATTAACACACACTACACCAATGCACCACCATCCACATCCCCATCCACACCACCATACCATGTCATCCACACACACACACAACAATGCTATCATCCCAACCAATCACGCCAATGCACCACCACCACCACTACCACCACCACTACCACCACCACTACTACCACCACTACCACCAAAAACACCACCACCACTACCACCACCACTACCACCACCACTACTACCACCACTACCACTAACACCACCACCACCACTACCACCACCACTACTACCACCACTACCACTACCACCACCACTACCACCACCACTACTACCACCACTACCACCAACACCACCACCACCACTACTACCAACACCAACACCACCACTACCACCACCACTACCACCACCACCACTACCACCACCACCACAACCACCACTACCACCACCCCTACCACCACTACCACCACCACCACCACCACCACCACCACAACCACCAATACCACCGCCACAAAAACAACCACCACCCCTACCACCACCACCACCACCACCATCACCACCCCTACCACCACCACCACCACCATTACAACCACTACCACCACCCCTACCACCATTACAACCACTACCACCACCACCACCACCACCACCACCATTACAACCACTACCACCACCACAACAGAGTGCAGGCGATCTTTCCGACGTCTGATCGCAACGCCTTCAAGGACAAGCGCATCAAGAACCTCCTGCAATATGTCCGAAAGATGGAGGCGGACATGTATGAGGCAGCCAACAGCAAAGACGAATATTACCAGTTCCTCGCCGAGAAGATCTATAAGGTGCTACTACTTTATGTGCTTGTGTGTGTGTTTGTTTGTGTGTGTGTGTGTGTGTGTGTGTGTGTGTGTGTGTGTGTGAGTTTGTGTGTGTGTGTGTGTGTGTGTGTGTGTGTGTGAGTTTGTGTGTGTGTGTGTGTGTGTGTGTGAGTGTGTGTGTGTGTGTGTATGTGTATGTGTGTGTGTGTGTGTGTGTGTGTGTGTGTGTGTGTGTGTGTGTGTGTGTGTGTGTGTGTGTGTGTGTGTGTGTGTGTGTGTGTGTGTGTGTGTGTGTGTGAGTTTGAGTTTGAGTTTGAGTTTGGGTTACATCACATTATTGGAGTTTGTTATAGACTTTTTGGTTGATTCACAACATAATACATATTTCACAAATCCAGCGTAAAGGTGCAAAGAGTTATGCAATCCTCACCATGATTGCCACCCTCCTCCAGGTGCAGAAGGAGCTGGAAGAACGCTGTCAACGCCGCTCCAACGAGTCAAAAGCTGCTGCCAACAACAACGCCACTACTTCTGCTACTGCAGCTGCTGTGGCTGGAAGCAATGGTGGTGTGGCTGCTTTAAACGGCGGCAGCATCAACAGGCTCGCAGGAAACAATGGCACTGACAAGGCTGAGACTCTTGAGACTTGCAAGGGCAGCAGTTTGTCGTCTTCGTTGTTGAATGGAACAGTAGAAGGGTGCAAGGGCAGTTTGAATGGAGGTGGTGGTGGTCATGGTGATAATGCCGACAACAACACGCCCAACAATAACCACAACAACAACAACAACAACAACAACAACGTCGATCTTGCCTACAATAGTAACAGCAATATAAACATTAAAAATATCCTCAACAACATTGTTGAGTATAGCAACAACACCAGCAACGCATCTCAACACAACAACAACAACAACATTTCTCAACTAACTAATAAAGAACTCTTCAATGGAGAAGTCAAAATGGAGAATGGAGCTCCAGATACAAATGGTATAGCGCTACACTCCATAGATATAAATGATACAATTATTATGCTATTTGTGCTTGTTCCTAGTTGTTTTCTATCATTCTTTTCCTTAATTACTCATACAATTTTTGCCTAATTTAAAAACCATCCAAACAAAGAACTCTTTCAATCAATAACACAAATAATAGCATTGGTGAATGTGAAAAGAATGTTCATAAATAATTGAAAAGATTATGCATTGCGGAGGCTCATTTGAAGGGCGACGTAGAACAAGAGTTCATATGGAATACTCATAAGAGCTATTCTTCTGCTGTGAATCCAATCTAAACTCATTATTGCACTTCCACCTTCACACCATCAGAGTTTTTATCTATATGCATTATCATTTTTCAAATAAATAAAATTGATATGTAGACAGGTCGATTTAAGCATAAAAAATATTTTTTATGGTTGTATGATGTGATCGTATTTTTTTGTATTGTTTCTATTAATACTTCAGTTACTACTAATGTACTATTAATACTACTACTACTACTACTACTACTACTACTACTACTACTACTACTACTACTACTACTACTACTACTACTACTACTACTACTACTACTACTACTACTACTACTACTAATAATAATAATAATACTAACCATATGCTAAAATGAATTCAACCAATTATAATCTTTTATACATCTCTTGATGACAACTTGAATATTTGTTGTATTGCTTTTTCTCAACGAGTGTTCATGTTAATTGTTAATATTCTTGAGAATGATCAAATGTCAATATGCATCATAGAAACATTCAAAACCCCCTCCATAGCTCTTTGCGGCTCTCCACAGACCCTATCTAGCCTCAATGTGAGTTCATCTCCACTTGCTCATCATTCATGCATGCATTCGAAAAGCATCAAGCACTCCAAAAGCTGAATCGATGCTCCATTTGATTTGGACCGGTTGCATGGGGTTGAGTGGTTCGATTCTCCAGCGCCTTTGCGCCCTGCCACACTGCCACGTCAGCTATTCACCTGCACGTGAAATGAGGCATTTATTGAGAGCAGTCGAAACAAGGGTCCTGCCCGTTGACTCATTGCCAACGCATAATCAATGCAAGGCAATGCGCTCTAATTGCGACTATGGTGCTCTGAAGAACTTCTCGTTGACTATGACTTATAGGCAAACATCCTGCCGATCAAAGCGAATCTTGTTCAAATATGCATATGAATGGTTATTATCATGACGAATGACGAAGCGACAAGTGAGCATTGAATAGCATGGCATGAAGATGAGGCTGGCATGGGTGGCTGGCTCTATGGTGCAATATACCATTGGCACATTCATGTACCATGTACCATTGGCACATTCATGCACCATGTACCATTGGCACATTCATGTACCATGTACCATTGGCACATTCATGTAGATGCATTGCACCGTTGCAGGGCATGAATGGCTCGGCTCAGCTGCAACTGCAGAGCATCCTCGCCAAGAAGAAGGAGCAGGTAAAAGTCTCTTTGTGGCGTTGTTATCTCCTCCTCCCATTCACACCATTCCAGCAACTCTTATTATTTATATTCTTGTTTAATAATTCCTATTTTTTATGTCTGTATATTTAGAAATTGATTTTTTAAATTATCTACATTTATTCAATGATGGTGATGGTGATGACTAATGATTTGCAGTTGCTGAACAATGGCTCAATAACACCATCCTCTTTACCCATCAATGAAACTCAGGTTATAACTTGAAAAAAGACGTCGTTCTGTGTTACATATGGCGTAACTTCATTTCTTCATCATCACCACATCTGTCCACCACACTTTTCCACCACTACCAAAACCTAGCGGCAACGTCACACCGAAATAACCTCCAGCCTGAACTCTGCACCCAGGTTAAACTGGAGAATGAGGGCATGGCGGAGGGGAAGAGTGAGCAGGTGGCGAGTGTGGCCAGTCCCTTCGTAGAACCACCCAAGAACGTCAAGTCTGAGCCAGTCGCCACCATCACCAACATCAAAGGTGGTTCCTTGCTTACTATCTTGGGTGTTTCATTGCTGCTTCATCATTAGTTTTGAACCGTCTCAGTCCATTTAGTCACAATCAAAAGCACCACCACTACCACCACCACCACCACCACCACCACCACCACCACCACTACCACCACCATAATCTTCTCAACAGTGTGGTCGTCAGGCGAGCTGAGGGACTACTTGATGCCAGTGCTGCAGAAGTTGTACGACCATCCCGACTCGATCCTCTTCCGACAGCCCGTCGATCCCATCCAACTCAACATCCCTGTATGTGTGATGTCACACTAGAGTATCATTGCTCTCAGCAACACATTTATCACCCTTTAAATTCAACTTCTCCCCTTAACCACCATGACCACCCATCAACTCCACCTTGACCACCATCAACTCCACCTTGACCACCATCAACTCCACCTTGACCACCATCAACTCCACCATGACCACCCATCAACTCCACCTTGACCACCATCAACTCCACCTTGACCACCATCAACTCCACCTTGACCACCATCAACTCCACCATGACCACCCATCAACTCCACCTTGACCACCCATCAACTCCACCTTGACCACCATCAACTCCACCTTGACCACCATCAACTCCACCATGACCACCCATCAACTCCACCATGACCACCATCAACTCCACCTTGACCACCATCAACTCCACCTTGACCACCATCAACTCCACCTTGACCACCATCAACTCCACCTTGACCACCATCAACTCCACCTTGACCACCCATCAACTCCACCTTGACCACCCATCAACTCCACCTTGACCACCATCAACTCCACCTTGACCACCATCAACTCCACCTTGACCACCATCAACTCCACCTTGACCACCATCAACTCCACCTTGACCACCATCAACTCCACCTTGACCACCATCAACTCCACCATGACCACCATCAACTCCACCTTGACCACCATCAACTCCACCTTGACCACCATCAACTCCACCTTGACCACCACCAACTCCACCTTGACCACCATCAACTCCACCTTGACCACCATCAACTCCACCTTGACCACCATCAACTCCACCATGACCACCATCAACTCCACCTTGACCATCATCAACTCCTCCTTGACCACCATCAACTCCACCTTGACCACCATCAACTCCACCTTGACCACCATCAACTCCACCTTGACCACCATCAACTCCACCTTGACCACCATCAACTCCACCTTGACCACCATCAACTCCATCTTGACCACCATCAACTCCACCTTGACCACCCATCAACTCCACCTTGACCACCATCAACTCCACCTTGACCACCATCAACTCCACCTTGACCACCATCAACTCCACCTTGACCACCATCAACTCCACCTTGACCACCATCAACTCCACCTTGACCACCATCAACTCCACCATGACCACCATCAACTCCACCTTGACCACCATCAACTCCACCTTGACCACCACCAACTCCACCTTGACCACCATCAACTCCACCTTGACCACCATCAACTCCACCTTGACCACCATCAACTCCACCTTGACCACCATCAACTCCACCATGACCACCATCAACTCCACCTTGACCATCATCAACTCCTCCTTGACCACCATCAACTCCACCTTGACCACCATCAACTCCACCTTGACCACCATCAACTCCACCTTGACCACCATCAACTCCACCTTGACCACCATCAACTCCACCTTGACCACCATCAACTCCACCTTGACCACCATCAACTCCATCTTGACCACCATCAACTCCACCTTGACCACCCATCAACTCCACCTTGACCACCATCAACTCCACCTTGACCACCATCAACTCCACCATGACCACCATCAACTCCACCTTGACCACCATCAACTCCACCATGACCACCCATCAACTCCACCTTGACCACCATCAACTCCACCTTGACCACCATCAACTCCACCTTGACCACCATCAACTCCACCTTGACCACCATCAACTCCACCTTGACCACCATCAACTCCACCTTGACCACCATCAACTCCACCTTGACCACCATCAACTCCACCTTGACCACCATCAACTCCATCTTGACCACCATCAACTCCACCTTGACCACCATCAACTCCACCATGACCACCATCAACTCCACCATGACCACCATCAACTCCACCTTGACCACCATCAACTCCACCATGACCACCATCAACTCCACCTTGACCACCATCAACTCCACCATGACCACCATCAACTCCACCTTGACCACCATCAACTCCACCTTGACCACCATCAACTCCACCTTGACCACCATCAACTCCACCTTGACCACCATCAACTCCACCTTGACCACCCATCAACTCCACCTTGACCACCATCAACTCCACCTTGACCACCATCAACTCCACCTTGACCACCATCAACTCCACCTTGACCACCATCAACTCCACCTTGACCACCCATTGACTCCACCTTGACCACCCATTGACTCCACCTTGACCACCCATTGACTCCACCTCCATGGCAACCCATCAACTCCACCTTGACCACCCATTGACTCCACCTCCATGGCAACCCATTGACTCCACCTTGACCCCCCATTGACTCCACCTCCATGGCAACCCATCAACTCCACCTTGACCACCCATTGACTCCACCTCCATGGCAACCCATTGACTCCACCTCCATGGCAACCCATCAACTCCACCTTGACCACCCATTCCAACACTTGCATGACCACCATCAACTATCCATTCTCCACCTTGAGCACTCCTTCCACCTCAACCACCACCACTACCCTCTCCACACCACTCCTCCCACACCACCTTAACCACCACCAGCACCATCTCCTTCATCACAGGACTACCCGATGATCATCAAGCACCCGATGGACCTCTCCAAGATCAAGCGTAACTTGGCGCTCGGCCGCTACAGGGAGCCGTGGGAGTTCGTCGACGACGTGTGGCTCATGTTCAACAACTGCTGGCTCTACAACCGCAAGTCGACCAGGGTCTACAAGAACTGTAATAATGTGAGTCAGTTTGTGCTTGAGCACCACTGCATTGCATTGCATTACACTGCATTACACTGCACTACACTGCACTACACTGCATTACACTGCATTGCGTTGCACTGCATTACAATGCATTACATTACACTGCATTGCACTGCATTACACTGCATTGCGTTGCACTGCATTACACTGCATTACATTACACTGCATTGCATTACACTGCATTGCATTGCATTGCATTGCATTACACTGCATTACACTGCATTGCATTGCACTGCACTGCATTGCATTACACTGCATTGCATTGCACTGCACTGCATTGCATTACACTGCATTGCACTGCACTGCATTACA
>OX030959.1:9528914-9538914 GCA_943735955.1 Piscicola geometra | reverse complement strand
ACGTTATAAATAAAAAAATAAAAAGTCTAAATAACCATCATTTGTTTTTTTTCTCAAAGGCACTGCAGCTTGGTCTGGCTGTACAAAATAGAATTAAATTTTCTCTAAGGAAAGTCTTGGTATTTATTTCTTTTCTATCCCACACTTTTTTCCTAGTATTCTTTCATACTGGGGATGCAACAGACATGCTGCCATATGAATAAGATCAATGGCATCTTTTCTTTTGTCGAAATGATCAACTGAGCAATCATTTTGATTTCATCTTAAAAGTTTTCATCATCACCCATTTGTTCTAATCTCCCTAATCTTTGGACTCACCATAACAACTTGAAATGTAGTGTTGGAGATTTCGACATTGGCAATGGTGGCTTCGTTATACCTTTTTATTGCATTTAATACTTATTTTAAGTACGGAGTATCGATGAAATAAAGATTTCCATACTTAGAAGTTTGCTGAAAAATCATCGTTAAAGAATCCAATCTCAATAACTGTTATTCCCGTTTTTCCCGTTCCCGTCTTTTCCCGTTCCCGATTTAAAAGTTGATTTCCGTTCCCGTCCCGTAAACCTATTCCCGGTTCCCGACTTTTCCCGTCCCGAAATTAATTTTCATTCCCGTTCCCGCGGGAGTCCCGTGGGTACCCGGTCAGATCGGGTACCCGGTCCGACCTCTAATGGGGAGGGTGGTTTGTGTTGTTGCAGTGGTGTATGGAGAGGGTTGTTTGTGTTGTTGCAGTGGTGTATGGAGAGGGTTGTTTGTGTGGTTGCAGTGGTGTATGGGGAGGGTTGTTTGTGTTGTTGCAGTGGTGCATGGGGAGGGTTGTTTGTGTTGCTGCAGTGGTGTATGGGGAGGGTGGTTTGTGTTGCTGCAGTGGTGTATGGGGAGGGTGGTTTGTGTTGCTGCAGTGGTGTATGGGGAGGGTTGTTTGTGTTGTTGCAGTAGTGTATGGGGAGGGTTGTTTGTGTTGTTGCATTTATTCAAATTTTCCACATTATCACCACCACCATCAACGTCACCGCTACCACCATCATAATCACCACCACCTCACAGACGAGTATACATCGCCTATTTGGACAGCGTTAAATTCTTCCAGCCTGCCATCTTCCGCACCGCAGTCTATCATGAGATCCTCATCGGCTATCTCGACTACGTCAAGAACCTCGGGTGGGTGTGATGTGGGATTGGGTGGGTGTAATGGGGGATGGGGTGGGTGTGATGGGGGATGGGTGGAAGTGATGTGGGATGGGGTGGGTGTGATGGGGGGATGGAGTGGGTGTGACGGGGGATGGGGTGGGTGTGATGGGGGATGGGGTGGGTGTGATGGGGGATGGGGTGGGTGTGATGGGGGGATGGAGTGGGTGTGACGGGGGATGGGGTGGGTGTGATGGGGGATGGGGTGGGTGTGATGGGGGAAGGGGTGGGTGTGATGTGGGATTGGGTGGGTGTGATGGGGGATGGGGTGGGTGTGATGGGCGGATGGGGTGGGTGTGATGGGGGGATGGGGTGGGTGTGATGTGGGATGGGGTGGGTGTGATGGGCGGATGGGGTGGGTGTGATGGGGGGATGGGGTGAGTGTGATGGGGGATGGGATGGGTGTGATGGGGGGATGGGGTGGGTGTGATGTGGGATGGGGTGGGTGTGATGTGGGATGGGGTGGGTGTGATGGGGGGATGGGGTGGGTGTGATGTGGGATGGGGTGGGTGTGATGTGGGATGGGGTGGGTGTGATGGGGGGATGGGGTGGGTGTGATGTGGGATGGGTTGGTGTGATGTGGGATGGGGTGGGTGTGATGGGGGATGGGGTGGGTGTGATGGGGGATGGGGTGGGTGTGATGGGGGATGGGTTGGGTGTGATGGGGGATGGGTTGGGTGTGATTGGGGATGGAGTGGGTGTGATGGGGGAATGGGGTGGGTGTGATGGGGGATGGGGTGGGAGTGATGGGGGATGGGTTGGGTGTGATGTGGGATGGGGTGGGTGTGATGGGGGAATGGGGTGGGTGTGATGGGGGATGGGGTGGGTGTGATGGGAGATGAGGTGGGTGTGATGGGGGATTGGGTGGGTGTAATGGGGGATGGGGTAGGTGTGATGGGGGATGGGGTGGATGTGATGGGGGATGGGGTGGGTAATTGATGGGGGGTGGAGGGGGGTGTGATGGGGGGATGGGGTGGGTGTGATGGGCGGATGGGGTGGGTGTGATGGGGGGATGGGGTGAGTGTGATGGGGGATGGGATGGGTGTGATGGGGGGATGGGGTGGGTGTGATGGGGGGATGGGGTGGGTGTGATGTGGGATGGGGTGGGTAATTGATGGGGGGTGGAGGTGGGTGATGGTTTAGGTGTAATGGTTTTTGGTGGAGGGGGTAAGTATGGGTGGAGTGATGATTGCTTTTAGTTCGAGGCTGATGGTGGTGTAGGTGGATTGGGCATGTGTGGTGGTGTAGGTGGATTGGGCATGTGTGGTGGTGTAGGTGGATTGGGCATGTGTGGTGGTGTAGGTGGATTGGGCATGTGTGGTGGTGTAGGTGGATTGGGCATGTGTGGTGGTGTAGGTGGATTGGGCATGTGTGGTGGTGTAGGTGGATTTGGCATGTGTGGTGGTGTAGGTGGATTGGGCACGTGTGGTGGTGTAGGTAGATTGGGCATGTGTGGTGGTGTAGGTGGATTGGGCATGTGTGGTGGTGTAGGTGGATTGGGCATGTGTGGTGGTGTAGGTGGATTGGGCATGTGTGGTGGTGTAGGTGGATTGGGCATGTGTGGTGGTGTAGGTGGATTTGGCATGTGTGGTGGTGTAGGTGGATTGGGCATGTGTGGTGGTGTAGGTGGATTGGGCATGTGTGGTGGTGTAGGTGGATTGGGCATGTGTGGTGGTGTAGGTGGATTGGGCATGTGTGGTGGTGTCGGTGGATTGAGCATGTGTGGTAATGTAGGTGGATTGGGCATGTGTGGTGGTGTAGGTGGATTGGGCATGTGTGGTGGTGTAGGTGGATTGGGCATGTGTGGTGGTGTAGGTGGATTTGGCATGTGTGGTGGTGTAGGTGGATTGGGCATGTGTGGTGGTGTCGGTAGATTGGGCATGTGTGGTGGTGTAGGTGGATTTGGCATGTGTGGTGGTGTAGGTGGATTGGGCATGTGTGGTGGTGTAGGTGGATTGGGCATGTGTGGTGGTGTAGGTGGATTGGGCATGTGTGGTGGTGTAGGTGGATTGGGCATGTGTGGTGGTGTAGGTGGATTGGGCACGTGTGGTGGTGTAGGTAGATTGGGCATGTGTGGTGGTGTAGGTGGATTGGGCATGTGTGGTGGTGTAGGTGGATTGGGCATGTGTGGTGGTGTAGGTGGATTGGGCATGCGTGGTGGTGTAAGTGGATTGGGTATGTGTGGTGGTGTAGGTGGATTGGGCATGTGTGGTGGTGTAGGTGGATTGAGCATGTGTGGTGGTGTAGGTGGATTGGGCATGTGTGGTGGTGTCGGTAGATTGGGCATGTGTGGTGGTGTAGGTGGATTGGGCATGTGTGGTGGTGTCAGTGGATTGGGCATGTGTGGTGGTGTAGGTGGATTTGGCATGTGTGGTGGTGTAGGTGGATTGGGCATGTGTGGTGGTGTCGGTGGATTGGGCATGTGTGGTGGTGTAGGTGGATTGGGCATGTGTGGTTGTGTAGGTGGATTGGGCATGTGTGGTGGTGTAGGTGGATTGGGCATGTGTGGTGGTGTAGGTGGATTGAGCATGTGTGGTGGTGTAGGTGGATTGGGCATGTGTGGTGGTGTCGGTGGATTGGGCATGTGTGGTGGTGTAGGTGGATTTGGCATGTGTGGTGGTGTAGGTGGATTGGGCATGTGTGGTGGTGTAGGTGGATTTGGCATGTGTGGTGGTGTAGGTGGATTGGGCACGTGTGGTGGTGTAGGTGGATTGGGCATGTGTGGTGGTGTAGGTGGATTGGGCATGTGTGGTGGTGTAGGTGGATTGGGCATGTGTGGTGGTGTCGGTGGATTGGGCATGTGTGGTGGTGTCGGTGGATTGGGCATGTGTGGTGGTGTAGGTGGATTTGGCATGTGTGGTGGTGTAGGTGGATTGGGCACGTGTGGTGGTGTAGGTGGATTGGGCACGTGTGGTGGTGTAGGTGGATTGGGCATGTGTGGTGGTGTAGGTGGATTGAGCATGTGTGGTGGTGTAGGTGGATTGGGCATGTGTGGTGGTGTAGGTGGATTGGGCATGTGTGGTGGTGTAGGTGGATTGAGCATGTGTGGTGGTGTAGGTGGATTGGGCATGTGTGGTGGTGTAGGTGGATTGGGCATGTGTGGTGGTGTAGGTGGATTGGGCATGTGTGGTGGTGTAGGTGGATTGGGCATGTGTGGTGGTGTAGGTGGATTGGGCATGTGTGGTGGTGTAGGTGGATTGGGCATGTGTGGTGGTGTAGGTGGATTGGGCATGTGTGGTGGTGTAGGTGGATTGGGCATGTGTGGTGGTGTAGGTGGATTGGGCATGTGTGGTGGTGTAGGTGGATTGGGCATGCGATGTAAGTATGGGGATGCGTGTGGAGTTGGTTGTGATGATGAATGCTTGGACGTTAGTGAAATACTCGAGAATGAGTGTACATATCACATGAAGGCTTTATCGTATTACGTTCCTAAGCTATCGACTTCCATATCAATACTAGGCTTATCAGTGTGGTGATGATGATGAATGTGGTGGTGCTGGTGATGAATAATGATGAGGGTTGTGGGGTGAATATGATGATGAAGATGATGATGATGAGGATTCTGATCAAGGCGACAGTCTCAACTGCAAGCACTTGAGTGTGTGCAATTGGCGTGCACTTGCTTGCTGCAATGCCTTCTTGACCGCCTGGCAGACAGAGATGGCGTTGTAATGGCGAAGCTAGCTTACCTGCCCTTTCCCCCCTCCCTGCGCGTCTTTAGGGATGATCTAGATTGCATTGAGTTAGTAGGAACATATCAAGAGTGGTCTTGAAGCTCGTCCGGGTTTACGTCACGTTAATAATGTTCGTCGTTGTATTGTATTGTATAAAAACCAGCATTTGACATCCCCTCACCAAACCCTCCTCGCATTCTCACCAACCAACCAACCAACCAAGCAACCAACCAACCAACCAAGCAAGCAACCAAGCAACAAGCACTCCATCCCATCAGCTACACCACGGCGCACATCTGGGCATGCCCGCCAGGCGAGGGCGACGACTACATCTTCCACTGCCACCCGCCCGACATGAAGATCCCCAAGCCGAAGAGGCTGGCCGACTGGTACAAGAAGATGCTCGACAAGGCCGTCATCGAGAGGGTCGTCATCGATTATAAGGTGGCTTGGTTGGTTGGATGGGATGACGGGTTTGGTGGTTGGATGGGTTGGGATGGGTGGTTGGGAGGGGTGATGGGTTGGGATGGGTGGTTGGATGGGTTGGGATGGGTGGGTTGTTGGTTGGGATGGGTGGGTTGGATGGGTTGGGATGGGTGGGTTTTAAGAGGTCGGGTAGTCTGGATGTGGTTTTTGGAAAGAATTGAAAGTGTTTTTTGTGTGGAAATGGTTCAAAGTTGGTTTGAAGGGCGTGGGGTGGGAAATTTGATGAAATTTTTTCATGCGCAACGCATCTCCTGAGCAATCCTCACAACTACAACCACCACAACCACCTCCACCACAACTACCTCCACCACAACCACCTCCACTACAACTACCTCCACCACAACTACCTCCACCACAACTACCTCCACCACAACTACCTCCACCACAACTACCACCACCACAACTACCTCCACCACAACCACCACCACCACAACCACCTCCACCACAACTACAACCACCACAACCACCTCCACCACAACTACCTCCACCACAACCACCTCCACCACAACTACAACCACCACAACCACCTCCACCACAACTACCTCCACCACAACTACCACCACCACAACCACCTCCACCACAACTACAACCACCACAACCACCTCCACCACAACCACCTCCACCACAACTACCACCACCACAACCACCTCCACCACAACTACCTCCACCACAACTACCTCCACCACAACTACCTCCACCACAACTACCTCCACCACAACTACCTCCACCACAACTACCACCACCACAATCACCTCCACCACAACTACCTCCACCACAACTACCTCCACCACAACTACCACCACCACAATCACCTCCACCACAACTACCTCCACCACAACTACCACCACCACAATCACCTCCACCACAATCACCTCCACCACAATCACCTCCACCACAACCACCTCCACCATCTCCAACACAAACACCTCCACCACAACCACCGCAACGACCACAACTACGCCACCACCACCACCGCAACGACCACAACTACGCCACCACAACCACCGCAACGACCACAACTACGCCACCACAATCACCGCAACGACCACAACTACGCCACCACCACCACCGCAACGACCACAACTACGCCACCACAACCACCGCAACGACCACAACTACGCCACCACAACCACCGCTACGACCACAACTACGCCACCACCACCACCGCAACGACCACAACTACGCCACCACCACCACCGCAACGACCACAACTACGCCACAACAACCACCGCAACGACCACAACTACGCCACCACAATCACCTCCACCACAATCACCTCCACCACAACCACCTCCACCATCTCCAACACAAACACCTCCACCACAACCACCGCAACGACCACAACTACGCCACCACCACCACCGCAACGACCACAACTACGCCACCACAACCACCGCAACGACCACAACTACGCCACCACAATCACCGCAACGACCACAACTACGCCACCACAACCACCGCAACGACCACAACTACGCCACCACCACCACCGCAACGACCACAACTACGCCACCACAACCACCGCAACGACCACAACTACGCCACCACCACCACCGCAACGACCACAACTACGCCACCACCACCACCGCAACGACCACAACTACGCCACCACAACCACCGCAACGACCACAACTACGCCACCACCACCACCGCAACGACCACAACTACGCCACCACCACCACCGCAACGACCACAACTACGCCACCACCACCACCGCAACGACCACAACTACGCCACCACAACCACCGCAACGACCACAACTACGCCACCACAACCACCGCAACGACCACAACTACGCCACCACCACCACCACAGGACTTGATGAAGGACGCACTGGAGAGCAAGATGAGGAGCGTCACTGAGATGCCCTACTTCGAAGGCGACTTCTGGCCGAACGTCATCGAGAACTGCATACAGGAGGTAGTTGTGGTTTTTGTTGTTGTTGTTGGTGGTGGTGGTGTTGTGTTGTTGTGCTTGTGTTGTTGTTGTTGTGTTCTTGTTGTTGTTATGCGCGTGTGATTGATGTTGCTGTTATGCATGTGTGTTCTGCTTGTATATGTTTAGTGTTTTCAGTTTATTTGGGTATTTTTCAATGATTCTTGTATGTTTATATACTCATTCAACGTTCGATTGAATCTTTCAGTACCCTACAAGCATCAACATCAACATTAATAGATCATCATTAATCCACACACACAACATTCCACACACACAACACTACACTACCATGACTACATACAATTTCTATCACCAAACCACTTTTTCACATCACCACACCAACCATTCCTTCACCACACCATCCACTCCTTCACCACACCATCCACTCCTTCACCACACCATCCACTCCTTCACCACACCATCCACTCCTTCACCACACCATCCACTCCTTCACCACACCATCTACTCCTTCACCATCCACTCCTTCATCACACCATCCACTCCTTCACCATCCACTCCTTCACCATCCACTCCTTCACCACACCATCCACTCCTTCACCACACCATCTACTCCTTCACCATCCACTTCTTCACCACACCATCCACTCCTTCACCACACCATCCACTCCTTCACCACACCATCCACTCCTTCACCACACCATCCACTCCTTCACCATCCACTCCTTCACCATCTATTCCTTCCAGGTGAACATGGAGGAGGAGCAAAGGAAGCGGACAGAGGCGTACGGAGGAGGAGGAGGAGGGGAGGTGATGGAGGGGGGTGCGTCGAGTACGGGCAGTGTCGAGTGTCATGATGACCACCTCAATGACTCGGAGGTAGGTGCTGTTGCTAGAAATGATCTTCTTTTTTATATAGGTAGACTTGTCTGAGAATCGTTAAATGCCCGACTACCCGTTCAGCCAAATATGATAAGCCATTCGCATCTTCGCCACCATCACCATAACCACCATTACCATAACCACCATCACCATAACCACCATCACCACCAACACCTCCATCATCTCAACTACAACCACCACCACGACAGTCGTCAGTGCCGGCGAAGAAGAGTCAGAAGGGAGGCAAGTTGCTGAAGAAGAAGATCAACAAGAAGGCGTCTGCCAAGAGCAAGGTTCTTTATTTTATTTTTATGGTCTGTATTACTCACAGCCTGACAGACGCAGGCCTTGTTACAATGGTTCTGAGAACCATGGTTCTTATGCGCCAGAGGCGTCACTGCACACGACGTACACATCTCTCAATGCATATGTCGCAAACACCGCATCACATACACCAGGTTGCCGCCAAAGTGGTAAAGTCCTACCAGGCGAACGATCTCATGTCGAAGCTCTTCGTCATGATGGAGAAGCACAAGGAGGTGAGGGAAGGGAAGGGGAGGAGGGGGGTAGTGAGGGAGAGGGGGTAAGGAAGGGAGGGGATAGTGAGGATGGTGAAGGGGGAAGAGGAGAGATCTTGATCTTTTTCGAATGTCTGATGTTTTTGAGAAGGGAAAATTTGAATGGTTTAAATGTACGTGCATCTCGATTGCACAACGACCACCGCACATGGCAGGTCTTCTTCGTGGTGCGACTGCGCACGTCACACGAGGTGCACGTCTCGAAGAACCACCAGATCGTCGACCCAGACCCCCTCGTCTCGAGCGACATCATGGACGGCCGCGACAACTTCTTGATGACGGCGCGCGAGAAACACTACGAGTTCTCGTCGCTTCGACGCGCCAAGCACTCCTCCATGGTGATGCTGTATGAACTGCACACGCAGGCGAAGGACAACTTCGACTGCACGTGCAACTCCTGCAAGGCGCACATCGATACCTACTTCCATTGCTCCGTCTGCGAGGTGTGTGTGTGTGCGTGTGTGTGTGTGTGTGTGTGTGTGTGTGCGTGCGTGTGTGTGTGTGTGTGTGTGTGTGTGTGTGTGTGTGTGTGTGTGTGTGTGTGTGTGTGTGTGTGTGTGTGTGTGTGTGTGTGTGTGTGTGTGTGTGTGTGTGTGTGTGTGTGTTTTTAGAATTGGGTAGTGTCTTAGAGAGGCAGGGTTGAGGCACGTACGCTTGACTAATCTTGACTCACCACCTTCCAACGACAGGACTTCGACTTGTGCTCACTCTGCTACAACAAGGAGAAGCACGCGCACCCAATGGAGAAGATCGGCTTGAGCCTCGACGACGACAACTTCTCGCAGGGGCGCAGGCCCGTCGGAGCTGACGCGTCTGCAAGCACTCCTGACGCCTCGAAGCAGTCGTGCCTCGACCGCAACAAGATGCTCCTGCTGCAGCACTACATCAAGTCGCTGCTGCACGCGTCGTACTGCAGTGGCTACGTGGCGAGGCAGGACGCGAATGGAGTGTCGCAGAAGGTGCCGTGTCAGGACGGCGTCTGCTTCAAGATCAAGAACCTCATCGAGCACGCCAAGGTTTGCAAGAACAACGGCTCCAAGAAGTGCGTCAACTGCCGGCAACTAATGGCGCTCTGCACGTACCACTCGAAGCAGTGCAGCGAGTGCAAGTGTCTCGTGCCCTACTGCATGGCGATCCGCAGCAAGAGGCACCAGGAGCGCAAGAGGATGAAGTTCAAGAAGGTGCAGATGATGAACCGTCGCATGGCCTCGATGCAGCGCGGAGGCACCTCGGTCCTCAATTACCCAGGTCTCTCCAGCCCCGTGCCTGCAGGCATGCCCCCTCAACGCTCCT
>OX030959.1:9518914-9523914 GCA_943735955.1 Piscicola geometra | reverse complement strand
ATCATCATCCTCTTCTTCATCATCATCATCCTCTTCTTCATCATCCTTATCCTCTTCTTCATCATCCTTATCCTCTTCTTCATCATCATCATCCTCTTCTTCATCATTCTTATCCTCTTCTTCTTCATCATCATCCTCTTCATCATCATCATCCTCTTCTTCATCATTATTTTTATTATTGCCCTCTTTATGATTATTATGATTATGATGATTTTTCTTTTTTATAATTATCATTGATTTTAATATAGCTAATTCGTCACCACAAGCATCAAGAACCTTATCATATTTCTGAAGGGCAAACTACTCTAGTGTTGTTGTCGCGACAGAGATAGTCTCAGGCCAGATAGCACGCCTTTGACTTCCTATCCATTAGCATTGCTATCAGCACACACACACACACACACACACACACACACACACACACACACACACACACACACACACACACACACACACACACACACACACACACACACACACAACTATTTTAAAAAAGCACAAAAACACACAAATCTCAGTACAACTACTAAGTGATAATTTGGATTATTGTTTAGTTTTATTATTTATTTCTTAAGCCTGTTTTCATTCTTTTTATTATGGACATTCATATTATTCTCATTGCCGATGTTCTTTTGAAGGCTTTCTACACACACACATTTACACATGATTTCTTCTTCACGCGCACCACTTCTTCGTTTCAGCGTGTTCGAACCTCCGCCAGGCCAGTGTGAGTGCCTCTGTGCAGTTGTGGCCATCTATTCATCCATCTATTCATCCATCCATTCATTCATCCATCTATCCATCCATCCATTCATTCATCTGCTCATACATCCATTCATTCATTCATCAATTAATTAATTCATTTATTCATTCATCAATTCATTCATCAATTCATTCATCAATTCATTCATCAATTCATTCATCAATTCATTCATTAAAGCATTCGTTCACTCATATATACGTACTCCGTGTATAGCATGTATAATACAGTTGATTAACACCTTTATATAGACGATCAGTTTAGGAAGAAAATAAAAGGTTAAGATCGTTCGAGCTATCGTGGGACTTTTTGGGCTAGCTTGGAGAGTTGAGAGAGGTTGAGTCTCCAAGAGTGTCGAACTACTCACCACAATTCTCCGTTGTGGCACTGCAGCACTCGCCTCAAAGTGAGTGGCACAGGTGCCCATTTCAGATTGCCAATCTTCGCGTTCTGACAGCCCTCATTGATGGCCACCAAAGGTAACAGCTTATAAAGTTTGAGTTGAACTAAGCAGCTAGCAACAGGATAAGCAACACCATAAGGCATTGCAGAAAGACTGACAAGAGCAGCAGTGGCAGCGGAGAGACAGCAGCAGTGGCAGCGGAGAGACAGCAGCAGTGGCAGGCGATGTTTTACGATGCTTCAAAGAAGTCTTTTGAATGCCGCTGTGCAAACAAGATTTGGCCACAATTTATAGCCCTCCTCAGTAACACAGCAGCGCATATACGCTAGCAGCAACTACAACATACACACTCTACGCGGCCATCGACCTTAGTGAACCGTGTTGACAAACATTAAACGTGTGAACATGTGGTGGTGGTGGTGAGAGGATGTGTGCAAGAGCAGTAAGAAGATGAAATTAAGAGGAGATGAGGTTAGGTAAGTAGGTAGGTAAGTAAGTAGGTGGCTTGTGAGTGGAAGCAGAGCGATAACATGCATACTTCTCTTGTAATGAATCATGCAATAAAGCTTAAACGCCATACTCACGCCCACAGCAACACATGCACGTACACACAGACACACATATATAAACAGACACGCACGCACACTTCTAAACATACACCCAAATTGATTTACAAAAAGTTCGCAAAAACCTACCTCCTTTGATTGGTCTTCTAATTTTGGGGCAGATCAAGGCAGGTGAATGGGAATTGCATTGGCGTTGATTCTTTGATGCCTGCCTGGGTGGGTGTGGTCGAGGTGCACATGTGTCTGCTGCTAAGCGCTCTTAAACGATTGAATTGAGCATTAGGCATTCAGAAATGATGAGGCCTTCTCCTATGACCTCCTAGGAACTTCTGGCCGCATGCTCAAACTTCTAGAACCACGTCGTTTTGTCTTCAAATATGATAAAGCCATTTTCTTTGTTATGAAGGAAGATCTTTAATTGTAATAAATTCTTAATGAGATTAATTAGTTTTCATTTAGGTAAATAATTAAGAGTGTGAAAGACGTATAAAAGCTATCAAAAACGAGAGACACCTCTTAGCAAAGGACACAGAGTGATTAATCAGAGGCATGAGTCTGCTGTGAAGAAAGGAAGCAGACAACATGGCATCGTCTTATCGCCGGTCTGCTCTGAAGACATCAACGTGCTTGGGGAAGTGTGGATCCACATTGGCATTGGTTCCAATTCTGGAAGATTGTATTTAAACTTTTATGATAATTATTAAGTATGGCAATCATATTGTATGATAATTATAGAAGATGTCAATAATAATATCGAATAATTATGAAGGCAGAATTGATGATTGGTAGGGATAAATGAAGTCTGAAGGGGCCAGGCAGAAAAGTCAGCGTAGCAGCTTCGGCGATTGTCCACTCGACAGCACTGCAACTGAAGGCTTCTGCCACTTGCAGGAACTAAGTGTACTTTTGTAACCTTGGCAACTTTTTTTTTAAAGGATCTTCTGTAGTCCACAACTTCTATATGAATGTCTTCAGTGATCTGCAACTGTGGGCAGGTGAAAGAAGCAAAAGGACAAAGTATGCACTGGCTTGTTAGCGTCGCGATGCCAGAGAGACACGTAAAGAAGCACCAGAGTGATAGGGAGAGTGTGTTCTTGGTGGTCTCTTGAGACTGCATGGCGGCTTCGTGGTCGCCTCAGAAGCTGCTGCAGTCTCCCTTCTTCTTCGCTGCGACGTTTATCATTCTCTGCACACGCACGCACACACACACACACAAACACACACACACAAACACACACAAAACACACACACACACACACACAAACACACACACACACACATAAACACACACACACACACAAACACACACATACACACACACACAAACAAACACACACACAAAAACACACACACACACACACACACACACACACACACACACACACACACACTCACACACACACACACACACACACACACACACACACACACACACACACACACATACACACACACACACACACACAAACACACACACACAAACACACACAAAAACGCACACACACACACAAAAACACACATACACACACAAAAACACACACACACAAACACACACATACACACACACACACAAACAAACACACACACACACACACACACACACACACACATACACACACACACACACACACACACACCCACATACACACACACTCACACACAAACACACACACACACACAAAAACACACACACACACACAAAAACACACACACACACAAACACACACATACACACACACACAAACAAACACACACACAAAAACACACACACACACACAAAAACAAACACACACACAAAAACACACACACACAAACTCACACACACACACAAACACACACACACAAAAACACACACACACAAACTCACACACACACACATACACACAAACACACACACACATACACACACACATACACACACAAACACACACACACAAACACACACACAAACACACACACACACACACACACAAACAAACACACACACACACACACAAACAAAAAAACACACACACAAGAACACACACACACAAACTCACACACACACACATACATACAAACACACACACAAACACACACACACACACACACACACGCACAAGCACACACACACACAATCTTCTGACATGTTATATTTATCTGCTACCGCCACTCTGTGCAAATAAAAGGCGCCGCCACTGACGCAAGGACTCAACAAGTGCACCACCAATGGCACATGCACTCTCACGGATAGCTTCTTCCTATAGGCTGTTTCGAAAGGGGGAGGGGCTTGTGCTAGTCTCAAGCTGATTGGATGAGACAAAATCTCCCCAATATATTCCTACAACACGTTTGGCAACAAAGCTGAATAAATTATGATAATCTATTATGACGTTTTAATAACTCAAACGGAAGCGCTAAAGAGTGCATTCTGAGGTGTGAAGGCAAGCCCACGACTGAGCCAACAAGCCGCACCACCCTCCCAAACCTCCTTATCCATACAACATCCCACAAAACACGTGGCAACATTTGAAATCGCCATTAAACGTTTCCTGCCATATTTAAATGCAAATGACACACTCTTCGCCACCCACATACACAGGTTACGTGTTCAACCCCTGTATATATGACAGGGCAATCTGCAGTAGTGGCTAATTTATTCGAGGCATGAGGCGTCCCCTCTGAGCGTCTTGCGTGGTCTTCCTGTCGCTCGTGTGTGAGAGAAGTTGAAGCTTCAGTGAGGATTGGTGCGCTCAAGTTGGATTATTTGTTGAATAGGATAAAAAGACACAACTATGACTGGATCAATAAGTAAAAGAGCATCATCAAAAATAACAACAAAAACAGCTTAAAACTACAACTACAATAAATAATGTTGAAAAAGCGACAACTGCACACAAGAGACCAATGGAGCTGCAACTTTTAGAACAACACAAACCACTGAATGAGGTTCTAAACGTCCATGAAAATTCAAAAAATCAACAACAACAAACACAAAAACTTCAGCTGCAACTACAACATCCCCATCAACTACAACATCAACAACAACACCTGCAGCATTCATTACAACCGCAACAGCCACTACAACTACAGCAGAAACCACATCTACAACAAATCAACAACTACACGAACAACAACCAAAACAACAACCACTTTCATTTTGTTGAGCACAGAACCTACTACAACTACTACCCGCCTCACTACCTATTCTACCCACCTCCCACCCACAACAACTTCCGTTTGTTTGATCAACACCATTTCACTTACCTTAGGAACCTCAACCAACGCAACA
>OX030959.1:9368914-9513914 GCA_943735955.1 Piscicola geometra | reverse complement strand
GTTTGTGGTCAGAGAAGCCTACCTCAATGCAGTCAACTTCAAGACTCTTTCTCGAGGCAACAACATCAAGTCACCCTCCCTGACTATGGGTTGGTTGGTTGACTGATGACTGGAAACCATGAGAGCTCAGGATATTCTGAAACGTCTGAGTGTCGTTATCACTTGGCTTTTCAAGGTGGAGGTTGAAATCTCCCAGGATTAATACTTCTTCACTGTATGTGGCCAAGGTGCTCCTGATTTCATTGAAATCCTTGAAGAACACGCCAGAAGCATAACCTGTTCGATAAACAGTTAAACCAATTACCGCCATTGAACCAGAAGTGATTCTGACACAAAGATGCTCAAGAGTTGAAGACTGAACTTCTGTGTCCAATGGTGCAACTTGGAATCCAGAGTCAGCCACGACTGCAACTCCCCCGTGGTTTGTATGCAGCGTGTTTACTGTATTGGAGAGTCTAGGCCTTGATCTTTCGACCACTACCAAGCCCTACTGCCGCAGTCGGCTGATACAGACTGACTCAGGATCATGCCAAGTTTCAACCAGAAACAGTCCATCTATCCTGTACTCTTTCATGGTCTCCAGAACATCATCCACCTTATTGTTGAGAGACCTAGTGTTGAGTAGGCCCAGCACGACTGGAGGCCCACTCTTCTGACATTTGTGCCGATCAACTTTCTCATGGACAACTGGCTCATGGCTTCTAAGAGCGTGCCGGCTTTGGCGTTCCTTTACAAGTTTTCCGCCTCGTCTGCCACGATAGTGCCAATGCTGGCGGTGCCTTGCCAATCCTAGTCTGTTGATGGTCGCTCTAGCCTCTGCACTAAGCTCCCCATTATTGTTATTGTTAAATTGTAAAAAGAATTCTTTAGAATAAATTGGCATAGGATAGAACAATAATAGTAATAAAATTGTTTAGAGACTTAAAGATCAGTGTTATGTTAGGTGAAACTATGGGAAAGGATTTTAGATTTTTTAGAGAAAATAATATAATGTGAAAACGAAAAGTTTTAATTAAATAGGTTTTAATCAACTCACCGGTCTTTGATTGACACAAAATACAGTTAAATTTAATCAATTTAACTTACTGGCAAGTTGATAACAACTATTTAAAGATAAATAATAATAGAAAACTTGTGAATACAAAATATACCTAAGTATGAATAAAAATAATTAATCTAAACTAATTTAAATAAAATTTTATCTTAAAAATATCTTATTTACGAATAAAAAGGTCTAAAACTTGTCAATTTTAAAAGGCAACCGTAATGGCGCCTAACATAGAAGACAAACAAACACACATACACGCACACACACAAACACACACACAAACACACACACATACACACACACACACACACACACACAAACACACACACATACACAACACAGGAAAGACACGCACGAAGGACAAATACAGAGTGGTGTACAGCGAGGTACAGAAGGTGGAGTTGGAGAAGGAGTTCTTGTACAACCAGTACATCACCATCCAGCGCAAGTCAGAACTGGCCTCGTTCATCGGCCTCTCCGACCGGCAGGTAGGTCGATCGCCTCCGTTGAGATTTTTTGCTTGCTCGATCCTCACTTGTTTTCCACTAGGTTTGAGTTTAGGTTGAAGATGCTGGAAGTATTTCACTTAAAAATAAATAATAAAATTTTCTGAAAATTGGTGTTGTGGTGTTTTTTAAAATGTTTATTACGAGGTAATTTCGAATACTTTGAAATACATTTATTTTTCTAGTTCATAAAAAATTTTCTGTTCAAATTTTAAACTTCAAAATTGACTGATAGTTTTTTTAATTTTTTAAAATTAAAAATATATATAAAAAAAATTATATTAAAAAGAAAAAAATAATTGTCTACTGCAAAATGTTGTCGAAAAGATAAAACAACATTGTTTCTATCGAAAAATTTCAGTGAAAATTGTTGCTAAACATTTATGATAAATGTTTCATCTAAATTAATACTCCACATTTTCATGGTAAATTTTTTTGAACTTTATGCAAAAACAGGTAAAAATCTGGTTCCAAAACCGGAGGGCCAAGGACCGCAAGTGCAAGCGCAGGCAAGAATGTAGGTCACACAAGCTGCAGCCAATGGAAACGCAGGATTTCGAAATTTCGATGAATGACCTGGTTCTGCACGGCAGTGATAGGACAGATGGATTTTATGAAAAAGAGTTGATGGTGTTCGGGAGTCAGGGGATGGAAACAGAGGCGTACAACATGTATGGCGACAACGTCGACTTTGCAAGCAGCAACTTCAACAACAACAATAACATGAACAACATCATCCACGATAACAACAATCTAGCCAGCAACAACGACAACAACAACGCTCTATTCTACTACAACAAACTCTACAACCCCCCAATTGACACATCAGGACACCACGAAAGCATATGTAACTCCGCTGATCTTAACTACCAACAACAACTACAACACCACCAACAACAACAACTGCAACAACAACTACAACACCACCAACAACTACAACTGCAACAACACCACCACCACCACCAACAACAACAAAAACATATTCTTTTTTAACTTTAAATTGCTATTTTTTCTGCGGAATCAATTGAAATATTAAAGTTGATTTTGTAGCGCAGAAGATTTGATTGCTTGAGATGTTTTTGAGCATAATATCCAACACTTTAAACTTAATTTATAACGGATGTTTTATAATTAAAAAAACAATAAATATTTTCGAAATTTGATTAATCAAAATATAAATAAAGTATTTAACACTTTTTCGATGAATTTATTGTTGTCACACATTCCAGTTGCCAGTCTCTGATTGTTTTCTAATAAATTTTGCATCTAAACGATTTACATTATATTCAATTGCATCAGCAATTCTCACTTTTTGTTTTTGTCTCAGTGAGCTTTATTGCATATGATATAAACTCTATTGAACGTCTCTTAGCTTGCAATACACAAAATGTACAATTGAAAAGATAAGGGATTTATTCTAATGGCGCAAACACATCAGTCACACCACTAAAAAGTACATTAAGTTACTCAATGGACAACCACCCAATTACACCCGATGCTGGTAACAAAGTTACTAGTTGCTAGGTATTTCAAATAAGCATTTCCAATATTTGAAAACATTTTTCAGAACTAACCCCGGTAGAGAGCCTGTTACAAAGGTAGCAAAACTGTGAATCAATTTTGCCTTTCTTATAATCCTTTATAGGTTTCCATAACCTTGAAAACCATCACAATCTTCTGACTTTAGGCATATAAACTTCAATACAATAGCGAAAAAAGTTTTCTCAGATTAGAAAGTTTTAGGCACACTCAACAACTTCACCAAGATCCTTTTCTTAATTTTCACTTCTACCACCACCATCGACATGATTTTTATCACCCCCATCGTTGATACAAACCCCATCACTACCACCAGCATTGTCATCACCATCATCACCTCTAACACCACCATCATCATCACGACCACCTAACTGATTACCATCACTATTGTTCTTGATTTCATCACCCCCCCCCCCCTCGCATCATCATCACCACCACCCAATTAGAAAGGCACAAGAGAGAGGGAAGAAGAGAGAGAGATAGAGAGGGAAGTAGAGAAGGAGGTAGAGAGGGAGAGAGGGAAGTAGAGAAGGAGGTAGAGAGGGAGAGAGGGAGGAAGAGAGGGAGGGAGAGAGGGAGGGAGAGAGGGAGCGAGAGAGGGAGCGAGAGAGGGAGGGAGAGAGGGAGCGAGAGAGGGAGGGAGAGAGGGATATAGAGAAAGAGGTAGAAAGAGAGGTAGAGAAAAAGATAGAAAAGGAGGGAAAGAGGGAGGTGGAGAAGGAGGTAGAGAAGGACGTAGAGAGAGAGGTAGAGGAGGACGTAGAGAGAGAGGTAGAGGAGGACGTAGAGAGAGAGGTAGAGAAGGACGTAGAGAGAGAGGTAGAGAAGGACGTAGAGAGAGAGAGGTAGAGGAGGACGTAGAGAGAGAGGTAGAGGAGGACGTAGAGAGAGAGGTAGAGAAGGACGTAGAGAGAGAGAGGTAAAGAAGGACGTAGAGAGAGAGAGGTAGAGGAGGACGTAGAGAGAGAGGTAGAGAAGGACGTAGAGAGAGAGGTAGAGAAGGACGTAGAGAGAGAGAGGTAGAGGAGGACGTAGAGAGAGAGGTAGAGGAGGACGTAGAGAGAGAGGTAGAGGAGAACGTAGAGAGAGAGGTAGAGGAGGACGTAGAGAGAGAGGTAGAGAGAGAGGTAGAGAGAGAGGTAGAGAGAAAGGTAGAGGAGGACTTAGAGAGAAAGGTAGAGAGAGAGGTAGAGAGAGAGGTAGAGAGCAATAACACAGGCGATATCTTCAAGCGTTTACGACCCTTCAAAGCTTGCCGCCTTCGCTTATCAATCTAACTGGGCTTATTGTGCTCCTGGAGATGCCGGCCATAAACATCAAACAGCACTTATTTTTTGCGGGTTTTATTCATTCAATGCCTAATTGAATACTTTGCCACACCGATTTATTAGACGGGTGTTGTGTGTTGTTACGCGTTGCCATTCGAGACTCGAGTGTGTCAGTGGGGAGATATGGAGTGAGGCTTGGTGGGAGGTATGGAGTGAGGCTTGGTGGGGACATGGAGTGAGGCTTGGTGGGAGGTATGGAGTGAGGCTTGGTGGCAGGTATGGAGTGAGGCTTGGTGGCAGGTATGGAGTGAGGCTTGGTGGGAGGTATGGAGTGAGGCTTGGTGGGGACATGGAGTGAGGCTTGGTGGCAGGTATGGAGTGAGGCTTGGTGGCAGGTATGGAGTGAGGCTTGGTGGGAGATATGGAGTGAGTTTTTGTGGATTTTCCTGCTCAGAGCAAAGGTCGAAAGGCAACACGAAGATGCCTTATCGCAAGTTTTATGAGCGTTGTCTTTTGATAACGTCGAATTAATCAAGAGGGAATCAAAAGGTGGCTTGAAGTGCGAAGGCATTGCAGAAACTTACGTTGACAACATTCTAGGCAATATATTTTGCTGTAGGTAAAGCTTACAAAGAGTGAATGATTATTCGCTGAATTTGCGAAAAAGATGACGGGGTTATAACAAGACTGAGTTGGCATGCTGGACTGAAGCGAACTGAAACGTTAGCTACCATGGTACCGTAGAAAAGACTATGCTAATTATGTAACTTGAATACTGATTTATGTATAATTTAAGTCTCAAAAGAGATAATAATTTGTGAAGATAATCCTTAAAGTAAAGCTGTGCCAAATAATTAATTTTTATTTGATTCGGTATCGAATAAGTGAAAAGTATTTGTGATCCAATGAAATGAAAATAATACCAGGGATTTACATGCAACTTCAGCACAATGAAAGTTACGACAAAGTATCCTCTAGTTCTTGTTTGATTTCTTTTCGTTCGAATTGTTTGCTCAATTATTGCCATTCGGTCGACCTGTAAAGCCGGTATCGCATGCATTCGGCACAGTTGCACACTAAGGAGACTTGAACAACTGACTAGCTGAGATTGAGGATGGTTCCCAGGGAAGGACGCGAAGAGTGCTGTCAAGTGCCTCAACATCAAGCAGAATCACCGACCTCTCCACCCACACTGCTTTGATCCTCACTAGCCTACTTAGTAGATACACACATGTAGACACATACAAGCATACACGCATGCATCCTGCAGGCATACGTGCAAACATACATACAAGTACAAGTTCTAGCAGTTTTTCAAAGATTTTCCAGTGTAAATTTCAGTACCCAGTCTTGTGTGGGTACTTAGAACTAAAAAGAGCACTTTTTCGATGGTTTTATTAAAGAATGGATAATCTGTCAGCAATACAACTTCGCAGTGGCGAGCAGACATGACGCGAAGAAATCAAAAAGAATCGATGAGAAACGAACCTCGCATCATCAAATAAATACACAAACAAACGGCGAGTCAAGAGTTAGAAAATACTTTTTCAGCTCAGTCTTAAAGTGTTGCATCAACCTCTTTGGCGCTTCAGCAAGAATCGAATCAGTAAATAATTAAATACCTTTATATATTTTATAATTTACCATCTTGCTTGACAGTTTTAAATATATTAGTAAAACTGACTCAGACTCGAAAGTTTGTATTAAGTTTTCAAACTCATTTTCACCTGCATGACCTACCTTATAATTACAAAGGAATAATATTTATATTTATATTTCGAATCGGTATCGAATAATCAAAAAAGTATTCTATTCGTATTCAGTCGAATAGTTATATAATTCTACTTATAATTAATTTCTTTCAGATCTTTTCTTTTACTAGAACAGTTCAAGGTGAACCTTTTTGTTTTTTAATATTTTATTTGTTTTTAAATATTCAGCTTCAACACAAAAACGTTTCCAAGCCCTGAAGCACCTTGATTAACTACAAAGTAAGTGAGACTTTATAGTGTTTTCTCACTAATACCTAGGAACGAGTACACGGGTAGGCTGTATCAATTAATGCCCCTCACATCAAATAAAGGATTCAAACTGGAATTACAAGCATAGTGGAGATATGGAACGTTTGGGCTGTGAAGACAGCAACTGACAGAATGAATACACTAAGCTTACATGATATGGCGATGATTATGCTGACCGAGAAGAAGCTTGAATCATTTAAGTTAAATGACGTATTCAAGGATTCCTAGAAGGTCTATGGTAAATGTACCGTGGTGGTTTGATGCCTCAAAGTTGGGAAGGTAGTTAATAAAAAAGATTATGGGAGGCTCGTTGAGTTTGAAAGGCTTCAACCAACAAGATCTCATTTAGAGAAAGATTAATGTGGTAGTTGGGAGCAGGTGAATGTGGTTTGGTTTGGGAAAAGTCAACCCACAACTATTTCTTTATTGTTACGTACTAATCGACTTCATTTGAGGATGCTGTTTGAGGAACGATAGAGGAGGGAAGGAGGGAAGGTTTGGTGGGTGCCTGATTAGAAAGTTGGCCAGGTGAAGTAGTGGCTGGATGTAAGTAGGGAGGGCAGTGCTTATTGGAGAGATCAGTGAATGTGGGAGGAGGGTCGTGCTTTGAGGAAACCCTGGTCAGAGTGCTGTAGTTGAGCTGGTGGATTGGAAAGTTTTCGTAAATATGTATCTTTTTTCTCAAACAAAAAGTTTAAAAAATATAAATTGTAAAATCTAATATTAGTTAAACCTCCATTCACAAACCTTTTTGTCGGGATTGGAAAAAGACTGAGGGAACTCATTCTTGAAAACATTCTTCTGAAAATTCGACTCAGAGTCTAACCAAGGCCTGGTCGCTTTGAAAGTATTATTCATAGGCATGAGGTCGGCGTTGTAATCTTTTTGCAGTTCGCTAGACGTCAGGCCGTTTTTGTTGTTCGTCACCATGTAGTGTTCCTTCTGCACTTGTCGTTTGGCGTCGTCGTCTTGCTTGTTGAGGACGAGAATGGCTGCGATGAGGGCGATGGTGGCGAAGGTGGAAACGATGGCAAGGACGATGACGATGGTCAGGTTCCGGTAGGGGTTGCTGCCTTGCGAGTAGCCGTTCCTCCACAAGTACTTGCCCATCTGGAAGAAGAGACTGTCCGAGTTGTTTAAACACACCACTAGGAGACTTGACGTGAAGCTGGGTGAGGTGGTGTGGTGGCAATGGCGGTGGATGTGACAGAGGTGAAGGAATGATCGATTTAATGAATCGATAGTTATCCCTAGCAAGAATTTAACCCATCTCGATAGTTGACAAGTCAAAAAACGTAAAACAAAATTATTTATGGATTTTTCGTTTGATAATTATGACAATTTAAAACGGCACTGCGACCTAAACGATCAAATTAAGAATGGTGATGAGCGGATGCATGCATAGAGGGACGTCTCTGTAGACGGCTGTAACTCACCGAGAAGGCTGGCCATTATCTCGGACGTTAATACCCAAGTGATGGCAGGTGTTTAGCTGGTTTTCTAAGGAGGCTGGCAAATGAATTGGTGATGGTTAGATGGTTAGATGAATTGATGATTAGATGAATTGATGATTAGATGGATGGATGATTAGATGGATGGATGATTAGATGGATGGATGATTAGATGGATGGATGATTAGATGGATGGATGATTAGATGGATGGATGATTAGATGGATGGATGATTAGATGGATGGATGATTAGATGGATGGATGATTAGATGGATGGATGATTAGATGGATGGATGATTAGATGGATGGATGATTAGATGGATGGATGATTAGATGGATGGATGATTAGATGGATGGATGATTAGATGGATGGATGATTAGATGGATGGATGATTAGATGGATGAATGATTAGATGGATGGATGATTAGATGGATGGATGATTAGATGGATGGATGATTAGATGGATGGATGATTAAATGGATGGATTGCATAAAATTAAATGTATGGCGTAAAAAAGGGAAAAAGCGGTCCTGATTAAACGGACTAAAGATTAAAAAAAGGAAGAATGATGGATCGATTGCCTATGTGTGATCGATGAAAGTGTGAAGATAACACGCAAGAAGTCGTCAAAACATGAATGAGAGATTGTAAAGAAGGAACTTAAAAAAAGTAGGTAATGGAAATAGTTTAATTAAGAGAATTGAAAGAAAAAGTTCGTCTTTAAATTATGCATCTTTGTTTCGTGTGCTTCGACACTGAACGTGCCTCCTTTATGCGGCCTACACAGGCAAACACCGCCTGAATGGACAATCAAATATAATAGCCTATCGAAAAAGATAAAGAAAAAAATGTCTGAAGCGTCATAAACAAAAATAAAGTAATTATATTTGAATGATTTTTAAATAATTAAGTAATGATTTTTATGAATATAAAAATTTATTACTCGCTACATAAATAGAGCCAATCTCGTCGTCGATCTTGAACAAGGGGCTGGGAGGGGAGATGAAGTAGGAAAGCCTGGAGTTGTCTCCGGAGTCTGCGTCAGATGCAAGCACCTGGAAGATGAAAGTGCCCTCCGGAGAAGAAGTCGCTACCTGCAATGATAGTCGAATGTATCGTTGGGAAGAAGATTTCGCATGAAGTCGTAAGTTGCATGAAAATCCGTTTAAATAATGAAGAATCTTAAAATATTTTCTTAATAGATTCAAAATGTATTTGAATGCCTCACCTCAACAGACTTATTGTTGGAAAGGGGGTGGGTGATGACTGGAGTGTTGTCGTTTTGATCGATGATCATGACGGTGACGATGCAGGTGGAGGTGAGAGGGTTGTCGAAGGAACTGTCCGAGGCTTTCAGTACCAGGTGGTAAGACTCTTTGACCTCTTTGTCGAACGAGGTGGTGGTGGTGAGGACGCCTGAGGTTGAGTCAACTGAAAACCACTCGTGGTGTGAAAAAGAGGAATAATCGGTTTTGTGGTCGTTGGAGTGACCGCCTTGGTCAGAAGCAATCTCGTCTTTCCAGTAGGAATCAAATACTTGGCTCTCATAGTCTCCGGCAAATGGAACTATCTCGAAGAAGACCACTCCATTGTCTCCGAGGTCTTCGTCTGAGGCTTGCACTCTGCCTAAAAAAACTCCCTTCCCTTCATTCTCCATCACCTCGAAGGTGTAAGACTCCTGACTGAACCTCGGCACCACGTCGTTCACGTCAGCGATGACGATCTTGGCAGGCACGGTGCTGGTCAGACTGGGATGGCCCATGTCCTCAGCTACCACCAGAAACTCGATGTTTTCAACGATCTCTCGATCGAACGACACCAGGGTGGTGAGGACTCCTGTCCTCGCATCGATCTTCAACATGCTGTCTACTGGAACACTGCTCGCTTGTCTCGAAGGAGGGTTCCTGATGGAGTAGATCACTTCTGCATTCTTGCCTTCGTCATGGTCGAATGCAGAGTAAGTGCTCACGAAGGCTCCCACGTAGTTGTTTTCGTGCATCTCTGAAACATAGTGGCTCTTGGAGAACTGAGGACTGTTGTCGTTCACGTCGGTCACTTCCACCTTTATATGAGCCGTGCCGAGCAACACGCGGTCTGGATCGATCGGAGAGTCGAAGCACTCAACTTCTAGCCGGTATTGCGCCTGTGCTTCCCGGTCAAGCATTCTGGTCGTCATTATTTGGTACTCGGAATCCAGAATGAGTTTCAAGTCGAAGTCTTTGTTGAAGCTGTTCAAGACGCAGTTTACCCTACCATTGAGACCACTGTCTGGGTCGTTGACTGAGACATGTGCTACAAAGGTGTTCGCTTCCGAGTTCTCCTGCACCCTGGTCACTCCGAACTGCGAGGACAGCGTGTCAACAGAGATGCTGGGAGCGTTGTCGTTGACATCCTCGACGATGATCTTGACAGACACAGTGATGGGCGTGGAGCCAGGCCCCTGGTCTTGAGCCACCACGGTGAGCTGGTAGAAGGAGGTGCTTTCGTGGTCGAGTGTCTGCTTGTTCATCACTTCGCCACTGAACCTGTCGATTGCGAAGACGTCTCCAAAAGCGTTGTTTGTGAGAGAACTCAATTCGTAAGTCACCTGCGTGTTGAAGGACACAAGAGACGCATTGGTGCTTATAATTTAAACTAAAATCTTGCATCGCTTAGATAAGCACTGCACTGCAATCGTAACTAAGCTACATACCTGTCCGTTGGCTCCATGGTCCGGATCAAGCGCTTCAACGTGGGCGATGATGCTTCCGACGGGGATGTCTTCCTTCACGGAGACCTCGTACACGCTGTGCTCAAAACTGGGAGCATTGTCGTTCACGTCGGAAACCTCGATCTTGACTCTGAGGATGGACCGCTCGATGGTCTTCCTCGCTTGGAGCAGGTCTTCGTTGTCGACGGCCTCGACGATGAAGTAGTACGATGATATCTGCTCCCTGTCGAGTGGGTGCGTGAGGCGGAAACCCGCCTCGATGGAACCTGACCTTCCTTGTCCTTGCGTCATCTCGAAGGGGTTCTCAATGCTCGGGAGGTTCGCAGTGTGAAGGCTTGAGTGGTGGTTCGGAGAAAGAAAGTTGAAGTATCCGCGGTGGTTGTCATGATGGTTGTCGTGGTGGTTGTTATGATGGTTGTCGTGGTGGTTGCTATGATGGTTGTCGTGGTGGTTGTCATGATGGTTGTCGTGATGGTGATAATGGCGGTGTTTGTTGAAATCGTGGCTTTGTTGGCTCTTCGCAAAATGAGAATACAAGGCTGAAAAGTTGTCAACTCTGGAAGAATTGAACAAGAAGTAAAAGTGTTGGTCGATGGTGTTTCTGTAGAGGGACGAGCCTGGGTGCACGAGGTGTCGTTGAATGGAGAAGCGAGGACTGTCTTCGTCAACGGCTGCAGGCAGGCTCAGGGTGCCTCCCACAGCAGTGCTCTCTGACACTGTCAGCTTAACCTTAGAGCGAAATGAGCTGATTAGGATGTAATAAGTTTCAAAAAATCAATTTAGAAATTGATGGTAGTTTTAGGCTTTAAATTGAAAAGTAAAGTTTTACCTACGTTTTGCATGGGGAAGATGGGAGGGTTGTCATTGATGTCGACGATGGTGACGATGACTCGCAGGATGCTGAAGTACTCGACTGGTCTGACGGCGATGTCGAACTTGACGGCACACGATTCTTGTCCTGGACACTCTTCCTCCCTGTCCAGACGCTTGAAGACCCTCAAGTCACCGCTCTTCGAGTCCAACGAAAAACTCATGAACTCCTGCTGCTGCTGCTGCTGCTGCTGCTGGTGGTGGTGACTGTGGTTGCGATGCTGTCGCAGCTGCTTGAAGAAAGTGAAGTATAGGCGGTCGAGGGCTTCAGGTGGGTGGATGGAGGAGAGGTTGGAGTCGTTAAAAACGTTGCCCAGGTAGGTGTTGGGAGACACTTCTTCTTCCACAGTGTAGTGCAAGTCAATGATTTCTCGCTGACCACTGCACACCAACACGCATCCTAACAAGCAGCATGCCGACGCAAGTCTCAGACGCACTTTGATTTCTTCTTTATTGAACATCTTTATTGTCCATTTTGCTCCGAATGTCATTTGCCTCGTGAACTTTCAACTGAACATTCCAGCAGTTATGTCGTCATCGTCCCATTGAAGTTCTCCTGTTTTGTTTTAAAGTCAGTTTTCCGAAAACCAAAAAAGTTGCTTTATAATGCTTTGAAACGAAAATATTCGACCCGAATTCATACAAGATAGCATTCTTAAGCTTCCGAAGTGCTCAAAATAAAAATTCAAAGAATTAAAAATAATCTTTTTAAATCGGAAATAAAAAAATGGCATCCCATAAGCACTCAAACAAATGTTATTTTGGGATAAGAATACTGCATTCTAAATCATTAAAAGAGCGTCTATATGTATATTTCTTCCAGGGAGAATCTGCAAAGTTGATTTAGAAACCTTGTCATAATAGATACATATATAAGGGCCTTCATGTTACAACTGCTTACACATTGACGTTTATACTTTGTATCGACGATACAAAAAGTGTCTCGTGAGTTAATCTCTTTAAAAATACTCAAAACAATAATTTTAAAAACTTTATTTAGATTTGAATTTGAGTATCCATCTCATTTGAAGGGACTTGGATCCATTAGAAATCTCAAAACATCCCTACCATGAAAGGCCTGTCAAGCTGTCAAAGTGCCGTATGCTCTCTGAATCTTTAACTGACTTTTAAGTTTAGCACTAGCGCTGCATTTGAGCTTCAAAAAGACCGTTGAGAATCGTCCTTTAGGACTATTGAGCTCGTCTCGGTAATCCATCAAGCTATCTTTTCACCCTTCCATCAATTTAACTTTCAACTCGTCAGTCTCTTCAAAGAAGCCATGACTCCTTCAAATGCGTGCCTGTTTATTCCTTTCAATTATAATACCATTTCAAAAGGTTTTATCTAAATGCATGTAATCTCCAAATGTCTGCACCACCCACCACTGCACCACCCACCACTGCACCCCCCCCCCCACTGCACCACCCCCACTGCACCACCCACCACTGCATCCACCCACCACTGCACCACCCACCACTGCACCACCCACCACTGCACCACCCACCACTGCACCACCCACCACTGCATCCACCCACCACTGCACCACCCACCACTGCATCCACCCACCACTGCACCACCCACCACTGCACCACCCACCACTGCACCACCCCCACTGCACCACCCACCACTGCATCCACCCACCACTGCACCACCCACCACTGCACCACCCACCACTGCACCACCCACCACTGCACCACCCACCACTGCACCACCCACCACTGCACCACCCACCACTGCACCACCCACCACTGCACCACCCACCACTGCATCCACCCACCACTGCACCACCCACCACTGCATCCACCCACCACTGCACCACCCACCACTGCACCACCCACCACTGCACCACCCCCACTGCACCACCCACCACTGCATCCACCCACCACTGCACCACCCACCACTGCACCACCCACCACTGCACCACCCACCACTGCACCACCCACCACTGCACCACCCACCACTGCACCACCCACAACTGCACCACCCACCACTGCACCACCCACCACTGCACCACCCACCACTGCATTCACCCACCACTGCATCCACCCACCACTGCATCCACCCACCACTGCACCACCCACCACTGCACCACCCACCACTGCATCCACCCACCACTGCACCACCCACCACTGCACCACCCACCAATGCATCCACCCACCACTGCACCACCCACCACTGCACCACCCACCACTGCATCCACCCACCACTGCACCACCCACCACTGCACCACCCACCACTGCATCCACCCACCACTGCATCCACCCACCACTGCACCACCCACCACTGCACCACCCACCACTGCATCCACCCACCACTGCATCCACCCACCACTGCACCACCCACCACTGCATCCACCCACCACTGCATCCACCCATCACTGCATCCACCCATCTCTAAAGTGTAAACTCACAATTTCCCAATACCGGTGAAGAGATAAAGAGATTTTTTTCTTAGTTTCTGTTCACGGGGCTCAAGTTTTTTTTGGAACTACCAATATTCTTTTCAAAAAATATAGGCTACTAGGGTGTGTGGGAATCGAACCCACGACCTATGGATATGAGCCGTGAGTCGTTAACCACTTAGTCACTCCTTCACCTGAGCACCACCGCAGATCACTACAGGCACAAAACTCACCCTAAAACAGACACACAATCACAGTTTAGTTTAAAGTGGTTTAAGCGAGTTGGCTTGCCTCACCCTCCTTAAACGCTTGCATTATTTACAGTCTTTCTAGCCATTCATTCACCAAATCACCTCCGGCCAGACTAGTCATCTTCCATTTCGAAATAAATCTAAGGAGAAAATAATGACTTGGAAAGTCTAAGATGAAGAAAATATGAGAAAATGGTGGATGGGAAAAGAGGAAAAGAAGTTCAGATAAAAGGAAAGAAAATTAATTAATGGAAAAGAAGTTTTTAGAGGAATAAAAATCAATGGAAAGTGAGTCTTATGATCAAAAAGAATGCAAATAACAAAAGAAGTCAATACCAAGAAGTAAAAGGTCATTAACAAAGATAGATCACCAGAACACAAGAACCCTTCTCCATACACTCTTCAAGGTTCTTTTCTTCATTTCTAACTTTCATCCATTCCTCTTTCACTCACTCTTCCATTCTTCCATGCACTCATCCAATCATTCCTTCAGGCACTTATCCATTCATCCTCCCATCCATTCATCCTCCCATCCATTCATCCTCCCATCTATTCATCCTCCCATCCATTCATCCTCCCATCTATTCATCCTCCCATCCATTCATCCTCCCATCCATTCATCCTCCCATCCATTCATCCTCCCATCCATTTAGTCCTTCCATCCATTTAGTCCTCCACCCACTCTTTATCACGTGGTATATCCTTCTTTGGCAACTTACAGCTCCTGTCCTGCTTAAACCATTCCACGTTGCAAACACCTCTTTTCTCCTTAATTGACAAAAAGCACAAAACTCATATGTGAATAAACTAAGATGTTGTGCTTGTGATGTTTTTTCAGTGGTTTTTTTGTTTTTTATGTTGCTGTTGGAGTTATTGGTAATTTTTTGTTGTTGTTTATAAATTTAGAAATCGCTCAAACTTTTAAAGAGAAAAACGCATTACTTGGTGTAAGAGACGTCGTTAGAAGAAATACCGCACAAATGAATTTTCAAGCTTCAAGAAAAACTTGCAAGAACCTCCTTTTCTCAAGTCACGGCGACAGAGACTGGAAAGACCACTGAATACTTGATCTTTTAGAAGGTTTGCAAGTACTGATATTACCACTAACAGTTTTGCTAATAATACTACAACCCCCATAAGGGCTAATAGGTCCGAAGGCAGTTGATGGCGCTAATAGGGGAGAAGAGAGATCTTGTTGCGTTCTTTATGGCCACTGTGGCACCGAGAGACTTTAGGAGAAATCGAAAATTTGTAAATTCGAAAAACTTTATTTTTGATCTTTCGAAGGCTTGAAGAGTGAAGCGCTTTTAATGAAAAGTGTGGTTATTATCAGCTATAAAAAATAATTATCGTAAATGTACTTTGAAGTTTTGGTGTTTGTATAGAAAGTGGAAACATTCACTCATACATCTCCGAGCTGAGATGTCCATCTCGAAACTTCAAATGTTAATTTAATCAAAAAAGATAGATTCTTTTTTTTTGACTAAGTAAGTCAATAATTTCAAAATTATTGTTATTAACTCATTAAATAAAATACATTTATAAAGACGTAAAAATAAATATTTATATTTTAGTTGAATATACAAGCTTCAACAAGATCTGGATATACGCATATTGCCGTTTTTTAGAACCGAACAAAATGTTGATTATTTAACAGATTTCCCCAAGACTTCACGCAACGTTGAAGAAAGTATATAATGCGTAATGATCGCTATTGCTGCTGCATCTCTTATCTGCAACTTCTTTGAAACGATCAATCTTTCTTAACTTCCCATGCATCTTCCATCCTTCCACCACTCACCACTCCTCTTCCAGCCATTCCACTGATCCCACATCAATCTAATCAATCTCTTTTCATTTCTTTCAAAAGCCTCTACTGTGCATTCAATCATTAAGTAGCTTTTAATATTTCTTGATAATTATTTTTTATCAGCTTTTTGAAAATTTCTTTGAAAATACATTTACGACACCTCATTTTCGTTATGAAAATATTTATAAATATTAATAATAATAATTATTTTGAAAAATACTATTATTTAATTTTTTTTTTTTAAACTTTTGCTAATAAATCTTTTAATTTTAAAGACAATCCTCAGTAACCATAAGCATTTCCAAAATTAGTTTTCCCTTTTTTAAATATTATTTCTATTTAATCCACCACCTTTCTAGCGTCCTTCCAACCACCCCTCCAGAACACCTCCTGGCGCTCGCATGATGGATGCCCCACACTCGATGGACATCCCAACCCATCCATCATCCTTTTGCATCATCATCCATCCATCCATCATGCCCTCATCCATCAACCTTTTACTTATCATCTACTCATCATCATAGTCTACCCATCACATTCCACTTCATCCACCCATCACCTACCATTCCAACCACTCACATTGCATCCATTCACATGCATTAAAATCGCTTTCTCGCCTCGATCTCACAGATTTACGACCTGCAAATTGATAAATTGAAAGGCTTTATTTTCTTTTTCAAACCTGCTTCACTTTTACACGTTTCCAAAGTAGTTTCATATTTCCTTACTTTTACGACCTACCCCCCTTTTATAAACTAAGACCACTGGTTTATTATCTCTTCACTTGCGCGCATCTTTACGCCTATCCTTTCAAGTGATTCTTTAATTCTATTTTTTTGCCAATAACCTTCAATCTAACGACTTTAATTATCTTCTTTTTGTTTGCGGCATTCAAAAAGCCTTTGGGGAAATCTTGAGGGAATATAAAAAAGATGTTCTCCTGATGCCATATACAGACTCTAGTGAGAAACTGCAGAAACTCTTTCTTGCCGATACCTCTGACAACCTCCACTATTTCACTCCACTAGCCACCTTCAACATCTTCCTCACCTCCACCATCTTCTTCACCTCCACCATCTTCTTCACCTCCACCATCTTCCTCACCTCCACCATCTTCCTCACCTCCACCATCTTCCTCACCTCCACCATCTTCCTCACCTCCACCCTCTTCTTCACCTCCACCATCTTCCTCCCCTCCACCATCTTCCTCACCTCCACCCTCTTCCTCACCTCTACCCTCTTCCTCACCTCCACCATCTTCCTCCACTCCACCATCTTCTTCACCTTCAACATCTTCCTCACCTCCACCCTCTTTCTCACCTCCACCCTCTTCCTCCCCTCCACCCTCTTCTTCACCTCCACCATCTTCCTCCCCTCCACCATCTTCCACCCCTCCACCATCTTCCACCTCTCTACCCTCTTCCACCCCTCCACCCTCTTCCTCCCCTCCACTCTCTTCCACCCCTTCACCCTCTTCCACCCCTCCACCCTCTTTCACCCTTCTACCCTCTTCCACCCCTCTACCCTCTTCCACCCCTCCACCCTCTTCCTCACCTCCACCCTCTTCCACCCCTCCACCTTCTTCCTCACCTCCACCCTCTTCCTCACCTCCACTATCTTCCTCACCTCCACCATCTTCCTCACCTCCACCATCTTCCTCACCTCCACCATCTTCCTCACCTCCACGATCTTCCTCCCCTCCACCCTCTTCCACCCCTCCACTCTCTTCCTCACCTCCACCCTCTTCCACCCCTCCACCCTCTCCTACCCCTCCACCCTCTTCCACCCCTCTACCTTCTTCCACCCCTCCACCCTCTTCCTCACCTCCACCCTCTTCCTCACCTCCATCCTCTTCCTCACCTCCACCATCTTCCTCTTCTCCACTGTCTTCCACCCCTCCACCCTCTTCCACCCCTCTACCCTCTTCCTCCCCTCCACCCTCTTCCTCCCCTCCACCATCTTCCTCCCCTCCACCCTCTTCCACCCCTCCACCCTTTTCTTCACCTCCACCCTCTTCCACCCCTCCACCCTCTTCCACCCCTCCACCCTCTTCCACCCCTCTACCCTTTTCCACCCCTCCACCCTCTTCCTCACCTCCACTCTCTTCCACCCCTCCACCCTCTTTCACCCTTCTACCCTCTTCCACCCCTCTACCCTCTTCTTCACCTCCACCATCTTCCTCATCTCCACCATCTTCCTTACCTCCACCATCTTCCTTACCTCCACCCTTTTCCTCCCTCTCCACCCTCTTCCTCACCTCCACCCTCTTCCTCACCTCCACCCTCTCCCACCCCTCCACCATCTTCCTCACCTCCACCATCTTCCTCCTTTCCACCATCTTCCTCCCCTTTACCCTCTTCCACTCCTCCACCCTCTTCCTCACCTCCACCATCTTCCTCCCCTCCACCATCTTCTTCACCTTCAACATCTTCCTAACCTCCACCCTCTTTCTCACCTCCACCCTCTTCCTCCCCTCCACCCTCTTCTTCACCTCCACCATCTTCCTCCCCTCCACCATCTTCCACCCCTCCACCATCTTCCACCTCTCTACCCTCTTCCACCCCTCCACCCTCTTCCTCCCCTCCACTCTCTTCCACCCCTTCACCCTCTTCCACCCCTCCACCCTCTTTCACCCTTCTACCCTCTTCCACCCCTCTACCCTCTTCTTCACCTCCACCATCTTCCTCACCTCCACCATCTTCCTCACCTCCACCATCTTCCTTACCTCCACCCTTTTCCTCCCTCTCCACCCTCTTCCTCACCTCCACCCTCTTCCTCACCTCCACCCTCTCCCACCCCTCCACCATCTTCTTCACCTCCACCATCTTCCTTCCCTCCACCATCTTCCTCACCTCCACCCTCTTCCTCACCTCCACCCTCTTCCTCACCTCCACCATCTTCCTCCCCTCCACCATCTTCTTCACCTTCAACATCTTCCTCACCTCCACCCTCTTTCTCACCTCCACCCTCTTCTTCCCCTCCACCCTCTTCTTCACCTCCACCATCTTCCTCCCCTCCACCATCTTCCACCCCTCCACCATCTTCCACCTCTCTACCCTCTTCCACCCCTCCACCCTCTTCCTCCCCTCCACTCTCTTCCACCCCTTCACCCTCTTCCACCCCTCCACCCTCTTTCACCCTTCTACCCTCTTCCACCCCTCTACCCTCTTCCACCCCTCCACCCTCTTCCTCACCTCCACCCTCTTCCACCCCTCCACCTTCTTCCTCACCTCCACCCTCTTCCTCACCTCCACTATCTTCCTCACCTCCACCATCTTCCTCACCTCCACCATCTTCCTCACCTCCACCATCTTCCTCACCTCCACGATCTTCCTCCCCTCCACCCTCTTCCACCCCTCCACTCTCTTCCTCACCTCCACCCTCTTCCACCCCTCCACCCTCTTCTACCCCTCCACCCTCTTCCACCCCTCTACCCTCTTCCACCCCTCCACCCTCTTCCTCACCTCCACCCTCTTCCTCCCCTCCACCATCTTCCTCTTCTCCACTGTCTTCCACCCCTCCACCCTCTTCCACCCCTCTACCCTCTTCCTCCCCTCCACCCTCTTCCTCCCCTCCACCATCTTCCTCCCCTCCACCCTCTTCCACCCCTCCACCCTCTTCTTCACCTCCACCCTCTTCCACCCCTCCGCCCTCTTCCACCCCTCCACCCTCTTCCACCCCTCTACCCTTTTCCACCCCTCCACCCTCTTCCTCACCTCCACTCTCTTCCACCCCTCCACCCTCTTTCACCCTTCTACCCTCTTCCACCCCTCTACCCTCTTCTTCACCTCCACCATCTTTCTCATCTCCACCATCTTCCTCACCTCCACCATCTTCCTTACCTCCACCCTTTTCCTCCCTCTCCACCCTCTTCCTCACCTCCACCCTCTTCCTCACCTCCACCCTCTCCCACCCCTCCACCATCTTCCTCACCTCCACCATCTTCCTCCTTTCCACCATCTTCCTCCCCTCCACCATCTTCTTCACCTTCAACATCTTCCTCACCTCCACCCTCTTTCTCACCTCCACCCTCTTCCTCCCCTCCACCCTCTTCTTCACCTCCACCATCTTCCTCCCCTCCACCATCTTCCACCCCTCCACCATCTTCCACCTCTCTACCCTCTTCCACCCCTCCACCCTCTTCCTCCCCTCCACTCTCTTCCACCCCTTCACCCTCTTCCACCCCTCCACCCTCTTTCACCCTTCTACCCTCTTCCACCCCTCTACCCTCTTCTTCACCTCCACCATCTTTCTCACCTCCACCATCTTCCTCACCTCCACCATCTTCCTTACCTCCACCCTTTTCCTCCCTCTCCACCCTCTTCCTCACCTCCACCCTCTTCCTCACCTCCACCCTCTCCCACCCCTCCACCATCTTCTTCACCTCCACCATCTTCCTTCCCTCCACCATCTTCCTCACCTCCACCCTCTTCCTCACCTCCACCCTCTTCCTCACCTCCACCATCTTCCTCCCCTCCACCATCTTCTTCACCTTCAACATCTTCCTCACCTCCACCCTCTTTCTCACCTCCACCCTCTTTTTCCCCTCCACCCTCTTCTTCACCTCCACCATCTTCCTCCCCTCCACCATCTTCCACCCCTCCACCATCTTCCACCTCTCTACCCTCTTCCACCCCTCCACCCTCTTTCTCCCCTCCACTCTCTTCCACCCCTTCACCCTCTTCCACCCCTCCACCCTCTTTCACCCTTCTACCCTCTTCCACCCCTCTACCCTCTTCCACCCCTCCACCCTCTTCCTCACCTCCACCCTCTTCCACCCCTCTACCCTCTTCCTCACCTCCACCCTCTTCCTCACCTCCACTATCTTCCTCACCTCCACCATCTTCCTCACCTCCACCATCTTCCTCACCTCCACCATCTTCCTCACCTCCACGATCTTCCTCCCCTTCACCCTCTTCCACCCCTCCACTCTCTTCCTCACCTCCACCCTCTTCCCTTCTTCCACCCTCTTCTACCCCTCCACCCTCTTCCACCCCTCTACCCTCTTCCACCTTTCCACCCTCTTCCTCACCTCCACCCTCTTCCTCACTTCCACCCTCTTCCTCACCTCCACCATCTTCCTCTCCTCCACTATCTTCCACCCCTCCACCCTCTTCCACCCCTCTACCCTCTTCCTCCCCTCCACCATCTTCCTCCCCTCCACCCTCTTCCACCCCTCCACCCTCTTCCTCACCTCCACCCTCTTCCACCCCTCCACCCTCTTCCACCCCTCCACCCTCTTCCACCCCTCTACCCTCTTCCACCCCTCCACCCTCTTCCTCACCTCCACTCTCTTCCACCCCTCCACCCTCTTTCACCCTTCTACCCTCTTCCACCCCTCTACCCTCTTCTTCACCTCCACCATCTTCCTCACCTCCACCATCTTCCTCACCTCCACCATCTTCCTTACCTCCACCCTTTTCTTCCCTCTCCACCCTCTTCCTCACCTCCACCCTCTTCCTCACCTCCACCCTCTCCCACCCCTCCACCACCTTCCTCACCTCCACCATCTTCCTCCTTTCCACCATCTTCCTCCCCTTTACCCTCTTCCACTCCTCCACCCTCTTCCTCACCTCCAATATCTTCCTCCCCTCCACCCTCTTCCTCCCCTCCACCATCATCTCCCCTTCCACCCTCTTCCACCCCACCACCATCTTCCAATCCTCCACCCTCTTCCTCACCTCCACCTTCTTCCTCCCCTCCACCATCTTCCTCCCCTCCAACATCTTCCTCACCTCCACCCTCTTCCATCCCTCCACCATCATCTCCCTCTCCACCCTCTTCCACTTCTCCACCATCTTCCTCACCTCCACCCTCTTCCACCTCTCCACCCTCTTTCACCCCTCCACCCTCTTCCACCCCTTCACCCTCTTCCACCCCTACACCCTCTTCCTCACCTCCACCCTCTTTCTCCCCTTCACCCTCTTCCTCCCCTCCACCCTCTTCCACCCCTCCACCCTCTTCCACCCCTCCACCCTCTTCCACCCTTCCACCCTCTTCCTCACCTCCACCCTCTTTCTCCCCTCCACCCTCTTCCACCCTTCCACCCTCTTCCTCACCTCCACCCTCTTTCTCCCCTCCAACATCTTCCTCCCCTCTACCCTCTTCCATCCTTCCACCCTCTTCCTCACCTCCAACATCTTTCTCCCCTCCACCTTCTTCCACCCCTCCACCCTCTTTCACCCCTCCACCCTCTTCCACCCCTCTACCCTCTTCCACCCCTCCACCCTCTTCCACCCCTCCACCCTCTTCCACCCCTACACCCTCTTCCTCACCTCCACCCTCTTTCTCCCCTCCACCCTCTTCCTTCCCTCCACCCTCTTCCACCCCTCCACCCTCTTCCTCACCTCCACCCTCTTCCTCACCTCCACCCTCTTCCACCCCTACACCCTCTTCCTCACCTCCACCATCTTCCTCCCCTCCACCCTCTTCCACCCTTCCACCCTCTTCCACCCCTCCACCCTCTTCCTCCCCTCCACCCTCTTCCTCCCCTCCACCCTCTTCCACCCCTCCACCCTCTTCCACCCCTCCACCCTCTTCCTCACCTCCAACATCTTCCTCACCTCCACCCTCTTCCTCACCTCCACCCTCTTCCACCCCTACACCCTCTTCCTCCCCTCCACCCTCTTCCACCCCTCCACCCTCTTCCTCCCCTCCACCCTCTTCCTCCCCTCCACCCTCTTCCTCCCTTCCACCCTCTTCCACCCCTCCACCCTCTTCCTCACCTCCAACATCTTCCTCACCTCCAACATTAGGTTCCTTTCCATTGCGACCCTTTCTCAAGCTCGTAACTTTCTCACAGCTTTTGTAGATTTGCACTCAACAAATCTCCATAATTACAGAAGGTTTCTTTGTATTCGTTTGTGTAATTGTTTGTAATCTTGCGTTATTGAATTGAAGGTATTTGTCTCATATTCAATTCAGTTCAGTGCATCCCTTCGTCACTGAAGCGTCTTAAGTGGCTTCCAGACAAGCAGCGAATTTTTTATTGAAAAATGCTTTCAAGTCAAGGTGACTTTACGTCTTTCTATGCTCACGAGTTTTGTTTTGATATTTCTTCAAGCCTTTCCTCGTTCAAGAGAGCATGCAGCGCAATTGCGTCAGTCTCAGCAGTGATGCGCCTCACAAAGATCAATTTAATTTAAGTTTTGTAAAAGGAATAGACACCCTCTAAGTGTTTCGAGTCAAGAACGCTCTCATCCTATTGCAAATCTTGAGGAATAAAGTTTGTTTATTTTAGAATGTTACCATTTGGAAAGTGTTATGAAAATCTTTTCTTTCCCCACTCACAGAGAAGCAAGCCGATGCCTCACTCTGAACCATTTTCCTCTAATTAACGCTTTTAGCAAGTCATCTTTAAAAGTCAAACAAACTAAAAAGCCATTTACACCGAAGCCCTCCAAACGGGCTGTTTATTTTTCATCTCTTTAATGTTTCAACAGCTTCAGTTCTTATTATTCTTACTTATTTGTTCTTCTAAGTTATTAAGAATTACTATTTATTATTAATATTTATTATTTCTATTTTTTCTTCTTCTCAAGCCTAATGAGGGTGTTGACACATAAGTAGGACAGCTTCAAAGCTTCCTTGTGGTGCTTTGAGGGATGGGTGCTTCTGCTCATGATAGTGATTCTGAATATTTTCATTATAATGACCATTACCATGGTTATGAATAGGATTATTGTGATCATAAGTCAGTTCAGAGTCGATAAAGAGCCAGCCTCTAGTACCACGTAGGACAGTACAACCTGTGTCGTGGTCGTGGTCTGAACCGGCCATTATAATTCTAAACATGATTTTCCTGATTATCCATAAATCAAAGGCCTTCGCTATTTACGATTTGTGTTGTCTTTTCAGACACTCGATTTGACAGACTCTGCGACCAATGCATTGCATTGCTGCATGTCAATTAAGTTCTCAATTAAGTTCTCAATTAAGTACTCATCTTGAAACAAAAGATTTTGAAATATTACTTTCAAGCATTTACACATATATATTTTTGTATAATACACATTGGATATATATGGGTGTAACTTGTCTATGCATTTTTATGCATGAGCTGAGGCGAAAGTAATTTGTAGAATTGAATTTGCAAGTATTTGTGTGTTAGAAGGCACTAGAATTAAGTGGCGTGTCAGTATTTGGAGGCTGTACATGAATTTAAAGGTCGATACGAATGCCCGTATTCAAATAGGAGCTCGAATGTGGATTGCATCATTGGACAATAGGCTGATATGATGTGGATAAAAAGATAAAATGTATATAATATAATATAAATATTTTATAAATTTTATTTGATAATGATATGCTAATGATGGGAGGAAGAAAAAGAATGTTATCAACAAATAAAGGATGAAAAAACTAATTTTAAATATTTTAAAAGTGAGAGAAAAGCGTAAAAGAAGCATTGGCACGGAATGGAGAAGAGTGTTAGCGCTGAATGCATCGAAGCCGCTGCAGGATTATGCGGTGGGTGGAGAGGTGCAGTGACGAAGGAAGCCATGAGTTATTGGAAGGTGTGTGTTTAGGTAGTTTGTGAGTTTGTGTGTGTTTGTGTGTGTTTGTGCGTATTTGTGTTTGTGTGTGTATTTTGTGTATGTGTGTGTTTGTGTTGCTGTTGTTGTTGTTGTTGTGTGTGTTGTGTTGTGTGTGTATGTGTTTGTATGTGGGTGTGATTGTGTATTTTTCTATGATAAGAAGCGTGTTCATTTGAAGAAAACCCTCCATATGATGATGATGATGCAACAGTAACATTGGCGTCATTAGCATAGCACCAGCCATCTTGCAAAACCACAAACACAGAGCAACAACAGCACTGCAACAACAATAGTAGCAACAACCACAAACACAGAGCAACAACAGCACTGCAACAACAATAGTAGCAACAACCACAAACACAGAGCAACAACAGCACTGCAACAACAATAGTAGCAAGAACCACAAAATTGAAAGCAAAAGAGTTGCCATGGAGACTGACGAATAGGTGAGGAAGTGCTTGTAAAGAGCCTCTGCTCCATCACCTGCACTGAGAAGGTGCGCATCATGGTGCGTTTGTGGTGGTTGTTGTGGTGGTTGTTGTGGTGGTTGTTGTGGTGGTTGTTGTGGTGGTTGTTGTGGTGGTTGTTGTGGTGGTTGTTGTGGTGGTTGTTGTGGTGGTTGTTGTGGTGGTTGTTGTGGGGGTTGTTGTGGTGTTGTTGTGATAGTTGTTGTGGTGGTTGATGTGGTGGTTGTTGTGGTGTTGTTGTGGTGTTGTTGTGGTGGTTGTTGTGGTGGTTGTTGTGGTGGTTGTTGTGGTGTTGTTGTGGTGGTTGTTGTGGTGGTTGTTGTGGTGGTTGTTGTGGTGATTGTTGTGGTGGTTGTTGTGGTGGTTGTTGTAATGGTTGTTGTGGTGGTTGTTGTGATGGTTGTTGTGGTGGTTGTTGTGGTGGTTGTTGTGGTTGTTGTTGTGGTGGTTGTTGTGGTGTTGTTGTGGTGGCTGTTGTGGTGGTTGTTGTGGTGGTTGTTGTGGTGGTTGTTGTGGTGGTTGTTGTGGTGGTTGTTGTGGTGGTTGTTGTGGTGGTTGTTGTGGTGGTTGTTGTGGTGGTTGTTGTGGTGTTGTTGTGGTGGTTGTTGTGGTGGTTGTTGTGGTGGTTTTTGTGGTGGTTGTTGTGGTGGTTGTTGTGGTGGTTGTTGTGGTAGTTGTTGTGGTGGTTGTTGGCTTAATGTAGTTGTGGTTGTGTGTGTTAGTGGTTGTGGTGTTGTTGTGATTGTAGCGTGGTCGTGGTTTCAGTGTTTTCGGTTTATTTAATGTAGTAAAAGTAAACTTATTTTTGTGTTTGTGCTTTAAAATGTTTTGTATTGGCGACAAAAAAACGACTCTAGCATGCATGTACTGTGGTGTGTGGATGGAGTGGATGGAAGGCGGTCAATGGGAATGTAGTGAGGATGGAGTGGATGGAAGGCGGTGAATGGGAATGTAGTGAGGATGGAGTGGATGGAAGGCGGTGAATGGGAATGTAGTGAGGATGGAGTGGATGGAAGGCGGTGAATGGGAATGTAGTGAGGCTGCATGCAACGACTCTTTACGGAGGAGTAAAGAGATTATAGTCGGAGGCAAAGTACCGGTGGAGAAAAGAATATGGTAGTGGGGATGAGGACGATGGTGAGGAAGAAAAGAAGGGAGATGTTGGTGATGATGATGATGGTGTGGATAATGATCACGGAGACAATGGTCCAGATGCAAAAGAAGATTGTTGTTGATGATGGTGATGGTGATGATGATGCTGATGAGAATGATGATGATGATGATGATAATGATGATGATGATGATGATGATAATGATGATGATGAAAATGATGATAATAATGATGATGATAACGATAACGATAACGATGATAACGATGATAATAATGGTGATGATGATAATGATGATAATGATGATGATGATAATGATGATGATGATAACGATGATAATAATGGTGATGATGATGATGATCATGATGGTGGTGATGATATGATGCACATGTCTATTCTTTGAAGATTCTTACGAACAACTGTGAGGCAATGAACCATGTTGCAGTGTGTGTGTGTGTGTGTTTGTGTGTTTTTGTGTATGTGTGTGTGTGTTTTTTTTAGTGTATTTGTGTATGTGTCTGTGTGTGTTTGTCTGTGTGTGTTTTTGTGTGTGTGTTTGTGTATGTGTCTGTGTGTGTGTGTTTGTTTGTGTGTGGGTGTGTGTTTAATTGTGTGTGTGTGTGTTTGCATGTGTGTTTTTTTGTTTATTGGCACTTTATGGGTATTTGTACGCGTGTCTTGTTGAATGTGACTCTGTTAGTAAGCTTGCATGTATGTGTGCATGTGTCTGGCAAGAGGCTGTTGTACGCTGTGTGGTGTTTGGAAAGGCTGAGGAGCATCTATAATGCCAATAAAAAGAGTTCAGTTGCAAGGATGGAAAGGTGACCTGTTGGCCGGCTGGATAAATAGTGGGATGGATTGATCTATGAATGAATGGATTGATGAGTGATTGAATGGATGGATGGATGAATGAATGAATGGATGGATGGGTGGATGGGTGGATTCATGGATGGATTAGTGAAAAATTGATGGTGGATCGATCAATGGATGAATAGTCAGATAGATAGATGGAAGAAATGCAAGCACATGTGCCTCTCAAATGATTGTGATGGAGGAAGTGTGTGTTCGGAGGAGGCTATAAGCAAATCGCTTCAGCGCTGACCTTGAAGCAACAACTTGTTGCCATTCGAGAAATTGTTTGAAGGAGGGGAGCCTGAGAGTCAGATCTCCCGTTTAAAGTGAGATCCTAGTAGGCAATGAGTCTTTTTCATCAATGAGTGTACCAAACAATGTGTGTGTGTGTATATGTGTGTGTGTGTGTTTGTGTGTGTGTGTGTGTGCGTGTGTGTGTGTGTGTGTGTGAGGGGGTATGTGTGTGTTTTAGCGTTTAGTTTTAGTTAAACTGGAAATAGACGAGAAAAAGAGTTGTTAGTTTTAATGTTTAGTTTAGGCTTCTTGACACGTCGTTTTGTGCTGGCGCTAGCCACGACGCAAGCAAATGCGCTGTTTATGCGCCTTCTTTAGATGGAAATTTTAATTAAAAATAATTTTTATTGAGAGTAAATAACTGATGATGCTGAAATAGTAAATGCTATATAAAGAAGATCAATATAAAATAGGAACTACAACATCTTCAAAGCATTTCGACATGTCAATGATTTGTCAATCTGCACAAGCATCAAGGTGATCATCTCTGCAGTCGAGCTTCATCAGAAGCACGATTTACTTCCCATGGCATTATTCTCAAGCAACCTCATCCACCCTCCATCTATCCACCCTCCATCTATCCACCCTCCATCTATCCACCCTCCATCTATCCACCCTCCATCTATCCACCCTCCATCTATCCACCCTCCATCTATCCACCCTCCATCTATCCACCCTCCATCTATCCACCCTCCATCTATCCAGACCTCCATCTATCCACCCTCCATCTATCCACCCTCCATCTATCCACCCTCCATCTATCCACCCTCCATCTATCCACCCTCCATCTATCCACCCTCCATCTATCCACCTTCCATCCAGCTTCCATCTACTCCCGATTCTACCTTTATTTTTCATTCATCTTTTCTTCTTTTTTTAATCCTTTATTCAACCCAGTTTTTTTATTCATTCTTTCAGCCATTCTTTCATTCCTTCTTTTTTCAACTTCTTTCCTACTTATTCAAAACCATCCATTCTTCCACCTCCCATCCATTCTTCCATCTCCCATCCATTCTTCCACCTCACATCCATTCTTCCATCTCACATCCATTCTTCCACCTCCCATCCATTCTTCCATCTCCCATCCATTCTTCCACCTCACATCCATTCTTCCATCTCCCATCCATTCTTCCACCTCACATCCATTCTTTCATCTCCCATCCATTCTTCCACCTCCCATCCATTCTTCCATCTTACATCCATTCTTCCATCTCACATCCATTCTTCCATCTCCCATCTATTCTTCCACCTCACATCCATTCTTCCACCTCACATCCATTCTTCCACCTCCCATCCATTCTTCTACCTCCCATCCATTCTTCCATCTCCCATCCATTCTTCCATCTCCCATCCATTCTTCCATCTCCCATCCATTCTTCCATCTCACATCCATTCTTCCATCTCACATCCATTCTTCCACCTCCCATCCATTCTTCCACCTCCCATCCATTCTTCCATTTCACATCCATTCTTCCATCTCACATCCATTCTTCCACCTCCCATCCATTCTTCCATCTCCCATCCATTCTTCCACCTCACATCCATTCTTTCATCTCACATCCATTCTTCCACCTCCCATCCATTCTCCAACCTCCCATCCATTCTTCCATCTTACATCCATTCTTCCATCTCACATCCATTCTTCCACCTCCCATCCATTCTTCCATCTCCCATCCATTCTTCCACCTCCCATCCATTCTCCCACCTCCCATCCATTCTTCCATTTCACATCCATTCTTCCATCTCACATCCATTCTTCCACCTCCCATCCATTCTTCCATCTCCCATCCATTCTTCCACCTCACATCCATTCTTCCACCTCCCATCCATTCTTCCACCTCCCATCCATTCTTCCACCTCCCATCCATTCTCCCACCTCCCATCCATTCTTCCACCTCACATCCATTCTTTCATCTCACATCCATTCTCCCACCTCCCATCCATTCTTCCATCTTACATCCATTCTTCCATCTCACATCCATTCTTCCACCTCCCATCCATTCTTCCACCTCCCATCCATTTTTCCATCTCCCATCCATTCTTCCATCTCCCATCCATTCTTCCACCTCCCATCCATTCTTCCATCTTACATCCATTCTTCCATCTCACATCCATTCTTCCACCTCCCATCCATTCTTCCACCTCCCATCCATTCTTCCATCTCCCATCCATTCTTCCATCTCCCATCCATTCTTCCATCTCCCATCCATTCTCCCACCTCCCATCCATTCTTCCACCTCCCATCCATTCTTCCATCTCACATCCATTCTTCCATCTCACATCCATTCTTCCACCTCCTATCCATTCTTCCACCTCCCATCCATTCTTCCACCTCACATCCATTCTTCCATCTCCCATCCATTCTTCCACCTCCCATCCATTCTTCCACCTCCCATCCATTCTTCCATCTCACATCCATTGTCTCAGCACGCGTTTATGAACAACGTCATAATTGTTTGCCTCTTTCGAAGCCTTTCATCCGTTTTAAATTGATTCGCAGCCTACGACGACAGTTGCAACAACTTCTAGCCTATAAATTTCACCTTCTGAATTTTACAAACACCCTTGAAAACACTTTGCCACCATTTTTAAATTGACTTTTGTATTAGACACATATGTCGACTAGTTTTTGGTAGAGCATGTGTAATTCATTCAAACGACTTTACATGTTTACTTTTCTACTCTTTAAACACTCGCTTTGAATATATAGCCATGCATTAACACTTGCAACGTGTCTTTTCCTTTTGAAACTTCAAGTCTCAATAAACAAAAAATGTTTAAAAAACTGTTTGAAACGCCAGCAAACTCCTCGGATGCATGCCTTCAGTGCATTTTCTCAATTCATCCATCATCAATGCATTCACCACAGAAAATATTGGACATTCGAAAGTGAGTACTGCTGTGAACTAGGGTTCAGAAGGCATTTCGAGGGTGTCAAGTGGCACAGGGCAGTTCCTGTCAAAGCCCTTCCATCGAGGCGCTCAAACTATTGCAAAGATTTGCTGGAAGTATTGAGGATAATAAGGACATTGAAAATGAAAATGGAAATAAAAGCAATGAAAGTAGTGTTAGAGAGAATAGAGAAGTGAGGGTAATATAAATAGGAATGAGGATGGTGACAGTGACGTATAAGTCAAGCATACAGTGATCGAGCGCCAGTGAGAGAGGAGACCCAATTACGAAGGCAAAAATTTATTATGATCATTTTAATGGTAGTAATTAAATCATAAAGAATAATAATGACCATGATTTAAGTAATATTAGTTTACAATGAGACTTTGCAAAATGGATCCTAATTAAATTAGGATGAATAAGGCAATTGAACAAACGAATAAGAAGAATACAATGCTTTAACTAATAATAATAATCATAATAACAGTAATATAAACAATAATAATAAAAATAAAAATAATTAAAAAAAGAAAAATAAAAATATAATAATAAAAATAATAAGGCTCTGAACGCTAATAGAGCAGGGATTGAGAGAAGTAAGTGCACGAAACAATGGTCTTTGAAACAAAGAGAAGATAAAAGGAAATAGAAAAAACAACGAAGAAGAATAAAATAATAAAATGAGATAAAAGCAGATAAATAAATTCTAATGCAACAAAGACAAAAGACTCTAAATATCGAAGGAGGAGAGTGCCGAGAGAGCTGGTGAGGGTGTGTTTATGAGGCTGCAATGCGGGGAATCGCCTGAGTCAGTTGCACACGACATCCAAGACTTCTTTTAAGGTGCTTCGCAGAAATGAGAAGCCAAAAAATGTGCTGATTTTATGTGTTTTTCATTAATAGTTTAAATGTATGATTATTTAATGTACATTTGTCGCCATTTATGTCAGGATTGTAATCATTTTCCTCATTATAAGCATCCTCATGGAAATAACGGAGAAATAGAAACACAGAAAACTTTGAAATAAAAAACCCGATAAATTACGAAAGCAAAGATGTAAATATTGAGAAAACACGTAGTGTTGTTGCTATAAATAGCACGCGTGATGAATGGTGTCCTGCGGGAGATTAGAGGCGGGTGACTTGAGGGCCTTTGGGCAATAATAGAATTATAAGTTTTGCAATATTTTAAAAACTGGCTTTTAGATGGACTAGGGGGTGACTGCAATGGCAGCAACGGCAGTTTTACTCTTAGTGCTTGATTTCCCAGCGAATTAGTCGCAGAAAACCCGCACTTGGCCACGCTATTAGCGACAGTTTCATCGAATCTGCTTCTTTTATAGAGCGTTGAAGATTTATGGGAGGTTCTCAGTTAATTGTTTATACCATTTCAGAAGTGTTTTTGAATAGAGGCTGGAAGGAGGAAAGGAGTAGAAAGAAGATGCCGGTTCAAAATGCATATTTCACAAGCTGTTTTTAAATAATAAAAAATAACGTAAAATAATTGTTTTTTCAAATGTCCGAAAATAGAGTTATTAGCCAACATAGACATTCAATTTTTAAATAAACTGTTAAAAATACTATGTCCGAAATAACAGAAAAAAAATGTTTAAAATGATTGTAAAACTGGAAATGTATTTTTACAGTAGTTTTTCAGTGGATAAAGAAAGAGTATTTAGAAGTGATGCTTAAGGGAAAACATATAGAATAGAATTGGAAAAGTGTTGAGTGATGTGCAGGTCAAAGGTGCTCCATGAATGCAGGTGCGATGAAAAAATCTCGTGAAATCAACAAAATTCTCTCTATAAAACCCATTTAATTTTGCTTTTTTAATAGTTTAAAAATTAAAATTGAGAATCAAAAGAGAGAAAACTATAAATAAAAACTGTAAATAGGAATGAACAGAATGCTGCAGAGAATGCTGTAAGGAAGGCAATGGTACGCCTCGAGAGGGCAATGATCTCGTCTGCGTTTGCAATCCACTTCTCGCAAACTGATCTCCGATACCTTCTTCCAATTAATTATACTAATGAATTAAGTTTAATCGTTTAAAAAAGATGTCTAAAACTCTGCATGCTCTGACGGATGAAGGCTGCATCAGCCTCAAGCTGATTAGAGCTTTCTTGGCGGGCAGTTTCAAACGTTTCTGATTCCTGCGCCGATTATTTCTGAGTCATTTCACAGATTTTCAAACCACCGAGCCTCAAGCGGCCTTCCTGCCGTCACCATCGCTCCCTCTTGTGCACCCAAAGACCTCAGCTCGCCTCGTCTGAGTCGATTTGTCATCAAATAAGAAAAAGATGATTCATGAAGGCATTCCATAAAGAGCAAAGGAATGGTGATGATGACGCTAAGATGATGATGAAGACGATGATGATGGTGAGAATGATGATGATGAAGAAGACGATGATGATGAAGAAGAAGATGATGAAGAAGACGATGATGATGATGAAGAAGATGATGATGATGAAGAAGACGATGATGATGATTATGTCAAAGGTTGCCTAGAAAACAGGCAGAAAGTGAACGGTGCGAGACTAATACATAAATGGAAGATGGCCTTAGATGAGAGTGTATGGAGAGGAAGAAGATGGAAAAGGAAAAGGAAGAAGATTTGAAAAAGAGAAAAACGAAGAAAAGAAGAGTGTTTGTAGATTGGCATGACAACTAAAGGGATCGTATGAATAAGAATGTCTCGAGATGAATAGGTTTAGAAGGAATTCTTTGATACGTCGTTGCAAGTTGAACGGAGGCAAGCGAATGCAGAGCGAGCATTTAAAGTTGTTTCATTGAATTTGTTGGAGTCATAATACAGTTAGTGGGGGAAGTTTAATTGAATTATGCATGAGCTTTGTTTTCACTTTTCGTCAATGCAAACACCATTTGAAAACGGAGTACGGAAAACAATTTATATTTATGTTCACAACTTTCACCACATTGAAAATATATTTAAACAAACATTAAAAGTTGTTCTAGAATTTTCGACCCATTCTCAAATAATCACTGGTGCAAAAGCCATTTAAAACTTCTCCTATCCGTCAGTGGCTGAATTATTGATGCCGTGATGCTAGAGCACTTGAGGAAATTACACGTGACTAATCGCATTGTCATCTCCTCGGTTAGTCCTCCTCCCTCAGAAACACAACAACGCCACTTCCAGCACACAAGGATTCTTCTATTTAAACCTTCATGTTATTTTTGTTTATAGAAAAAAAAAATGTTGAAATTAAATGTTTTTGATTATTTTTAAACTAAATAAACTTTTTAAATGATTTGAAACGTGTTCATCTCTATGGAATGGCGTCCACACCAAGCTTTGGAGAATAATTTCTAAGCATAAAAGCTTGAAATAGTTTCACAATTGGCAGTGACTCACGAGGATGGACTGCCTTGGAACGAAGAAAGATCTCAGTTCATTAAGGTCTTTAACGAAAATTATTTACCGTTTTATCGTTAATGTTATTTTCTTCGAGACCAGTCAAACCAACAAAACTGTCTCTATTCAAAACCTTTGAGTCAGCAATAAATAACAACTTCACAAAGTCTTCCTCTAATCTTCCATTCCAACTTCTTCAAACTCATGGTAGTTTAAACGCCACGACGAGCTTTATCAGTCCTGAAGTGATTCTGCAAACACTCAATAACATCGCATTCAATCTCGACCAGGTCATCAAAGGCCTCACATACAACCACTCTTTAATTTATATACCTTCGACTCACTCCTTACACTTACAGGCATTCATATGCACACTGCAGTGCAAGTCTCACGAATGCATGCGATGGCAGCCTATATAGGTAGTGTAGGTGCATGTAGATGCCCGTTGAGATGGTGTATGGCGTGGGTTGAAGCGGTGTTCCTATGCTTCTAGGTGGAATTATAAGACTTTTGAACCGGCTTTGAGAAGATTGTGGTCAAAAAAAAGTAAATGATGGTGATGAAGATGATGGTGATGAAGATGATGGTGATGAAGATGATGGTGATGAAGATGATGGTGATGAAGATAATGGTGGTGAAGATGATGGTGATGAAGATGGTGGTGATGAAGATGATGGTGGTGAAGATGATGGTGATGGAGATGGTGGTGGTGAAGATGGTGGTGATGAAGATGATGGTGATGAAGATAATGGTGGTGAAGATGATGGTGATGAAGATGGTGGTGATGAAGATGATGGTGATGAAGATGATGGTGATGAAGATGATGGTGATGAAGATGATGGTGGTGAAGATGATGGTGATGAAGATGATGGTGATGAAGATAATGGTGGTGAAGATGATGGTGATGAAGATGATGGTGATGAAGATGGTGGTGATGAAGATGATGGTGATGAAGATGATGGTGATGAAGATGATGGTGATGAAGATGATGGTGATGAAGATGATGGTGATGAAGATGATGGTGATGAAGATGATGGTGATGAAGATGATGGTGGTGAAGATGATGGTGATGAAGATGGTGGTGGTGAAGATGATGGTGATGAAGATGATGGTGATGAAGATGGGTGTGATAAAGATGATGGTGGTGAAGATGATGGTGATGAAGATGGTGGTGATGAAGATGATGGTGGTGAAGATGATGGTGATGAAGATGGTGGTGATGAAGATGGTGGTGATGAAGATGATGGTGGTGAAGATGATGATGGTGAAGATGATGGTGGTGATGAAGATGATGGTGATGAAGATGGTGGTGATGAAGATGATGGTGGTGAAGATGATGGTGGTGAAGATGATGGTGGTGAAGATGATGGTGATGAAGAGGGTGGTGATGAAGATGATGGTGGTGAAGATGATGGTGATGAAGATGGTGGTGATGGAGATGGTGGTGATGAAGATGAGGGTGGTGATGAAGATGATGGTGGTGAAGATGATGGTGGTGATGAAGATGATGGTGACGAAGATGGTGGTGATGAAGATAATGGTGGTGAAGATGATGGTGGTGAAGATGATGGTGGTGAAGATGATGGTGATGAAGATGATGGTGGAGAAGATGATGGTGGCGATGAAGATGATGGTGGTGAAGATGGTGGTGATGAAGATGATGGTGATGAAGATGGTGGTGGTGATGATGATGATGATTGTGATGATGATGACGAGGGTAACCAAAATGAAGAAGATCATTTGGATGATGACGATAACGGTGACCTTAAAATGAATTTCTTGTTGAAATGTTTTTACCACGAGTATATGCTTCTTGCGAAACTCAGAAGATGAATTAGCTGACCACCCTTGGCCTAACCTAGACCACTACAACCAACCCCTAATTATTCTAGACAGTAAATAAGAGACACTTTTCTCAAAATTATTTAGACTGTAAAAAAGTTTTCAAAACAAAAAATTAATTTTTCTGCATGCCAGGCTTGATTGTGATGCTGCACAAACAGCCTACTCGTGCTGGCCAGCCACGGGCGAACACGTTTTTATGGCGGGAAACAAATTATTTATCTCTGAATCGTAGATGTTTGGCTTTTAAAGAAAAAAAAATTCTGCTCTGAATAAGTTTAACATTTATTGCACAAGTATTCAAGCTTTATAAAGTTTGGAACGGGACTTTGAAGAATTCAATTTTGTTTGAAAATACAAAAAGCGATGTTTTCAAATTTTCCCTCGTTGGTTCTCAAAGTTGAATTCAGCGAAGGCATGGAGACACGAGTCGCAAAGGAACAGTTGGTCAGCTCACAAGGGTGCAGTGGCTCGGATGTGCTTTATGGAAGCAATGCCAGCAGAAGATGTCTTAGTTGTTCGTTGACCCTGCAAGGCCTGCGTCGCTTTCTGAAGATGCTAGCGCGACGAGGTTACGCCTGAAATATACGAACGAATGTATGCACGCCTATTCTTGCTTTGACAAGGTGTTTTGAGACGGCTTTGTTTCATAAAGTATTGCTTTTGCTGTTATTAACCGGATTTTAGTTGAAACGCATTTAATTAAAAACCAATGAAAAATTATTATTATTATTATTATTATTATTTGAAATGCCAGTCAAAAAAGATTTTAATTTCGTTTCTACGCCGTCGATACAGGCAATCAAGAGTGCATTAAATAAATTGAAATATGATAAAATAAGGCCTCCTGAGGCTTTCACTCTTTGCAAAAAAATTTCAAAAAGTTTTCAGAATTATATATTTCTAATTTTTGACATAACGATTTCAATTGTGTAACAAAAAGATTATTTTTAGCTTTTCATTTCGCCTCTCTCAAACTCTTATTTACGCTGCTTACCACTCCAGTTTCTAGTTGAAGATTCTTCAAAGTATTGTTTGCTTTTTAATGAGCTTTGATAGGATGTTTAGATAAGGAGTTCAAACGGTCTCCTCTTCCCCCTATAGTTTGCACCCTGTTTCATCTCTCTTCCTCACTCTGTTTATACCACACCTCTTATCGCAATTCTACAACCACTTCAATACCACCACCACCAAAACAAGCACCACTACTACCACTGCAACAAGACTATTGCACTTTTACTTGAAGTGCTTTTGAATTTATAAAAGAGCGCTATATAAATTTATTTGATCCACTAATTGATTAAATACCTCGTACACTCTCCTCTAGAACCATCGCACCAGCACCACCCCTCCCATCTAATGGCAGTGGCACTCAACAGCATCCTGGGGCGGGCTGGCAAGGCTCCAGCAGTGCAGCTTCAGTGATGACGATGGCACGCAAGAGAGGCAACAAAAGTCCGTCCACCAGCCACTCTCCATCCATCATCTGTCCTGCTTTGTAATTAAACAAAGTATTTTATAATAAAAATAATAAGGTTTAATACATTTTTTTTTAAATTTTGTTTTTATTAATCAAAACACCAAAGGCTAATAAAGGTGGTCTTGACAACACTTCTGACTGTTATAGGTTTTGTTGCCTTCATAAAAGATACAGATGCTTGCTTTTTTGAAAACATTGGAAATAGAATAAGCATTTATACTTTTAAAATGAACTTGAGTTGATTTTAGAAGCAAAAAAGTCGAGAGTATATATGGGAGCTTAAGACCATTCGAAGGTAATGCTGGAGATTTAGAGGACTTGAAAATATTAAAAATGTTATTGAAACTTGTGTTTCTTCAAAAGGCAAGATACAGAAATAGTCGTTTAATGACTTGACTAAGTAACAACCATCAAAAAACAATCTCCAAAATATTTTACACCATAAAAATTCAAAACCAGCAACAAAATCGTCAGGACTGGTGTGTTATAATTATTTTTATTGTTACTCGCTTGTATGTTCAGAAGCATGTCAGCCTTTTAAAAGGTTGAATACAGAAAGGTGAGAAATTAATAGCCCCGGAGGAATCTTGACGATATGCCGGGAAGATGAATGCCTGCAAACTCATCATTCATCATCGGCCCTCGCGAACGAGCACTTTGCTTACTTGAGCTTCGCTCTTGCATTTTTTCTTGCATTTTATATATTTTACATTTTCTCTGGTTTCTTTTTTCTAAGATTTTGTTTTTTTTAAATTTTTTATTTATTTTTCAAATTAGACACAAAAAACTTCATGCCAGTATTGCATATTATTGCCCAGTATTGCGCAGTATTGCACGCCTTTGAAAGGATACCAAAAGATTTTCTCAATTGTCTGAAGATGCAGCCGTTGTGTGCAGCCTTGAAACATGCGTTTTCAATGATGCGAATATTAGTTCTATGCTGTTGCTTATTTTCATCCACCAGCATGCTCCTAAAACCATCCTTACTCCAATATTTTCCACCATCCTCTTCTTCCCACCACCTTCCTCTTCTTCCCACCACCATCCTCTTCTTCCCACCACCATCCTCTTCTTCCCACCACCATCCTCTTCTTCCCACCACCATCCTCTTCTTCCCACCACCATCCTCTTCTTCCCACCACCATCTTCCATGATTATCTCTCCACCGCAAATACAAGCAGCATTTTAGATGATTCCTTAATCACCTCACCAACATGCTTCTGTCGTCGGCAACATTAGCGTTTGAGATAACCGAGATAATTGCATTTTCTGGCGCAAACCTTGTTCTAACAAGCCTGACACGTTCTCCCGGCAATTAAACACGATTTATGCTCATTTAGCACATTCAATTAGGCTCAATTAAGGCATTTAATTAACGCAAAAACATCGAAAATCAATTGTGAGCTTTTAAATGAATTGTAATTAGCCCTTAAAAAGTTGAGAACTAAGTTAGGCTCGAGGTAGCATCAGCATCGATAACTTCCCTGGTGCAGTCAACCAATCAATTATTCGATCTCCGCTTCATTAGGCGGGGTTATTAAAAAGAAAAGCTTCAAAGTTGCGGGAAAAAAATCACGCTTTGAGAGATTATTGAAGGGCATTGAAAGGTCATTAGAGCGCTTAAGTCCGAATTACCGACTCATCAATCCTCAGGAAAGCCCTCATGTTTGAGGATGAAGATCATGACGGCGATGGTTATGATGAAGGTGGTGATGATTGTGATGGTGAGGATTTTAATGAAGATTATGATGATTATGATGGTGATGATGTTAATGATAATGACGATGATAGTAATGATGGTGATGATGATGAAAAGATGGTGATGATGGTAGTGATGGAGGGAAAGTGAAATGAATAAATGACGTCATTATTAATCATCGCTTGGACACGTGGTCAGTTTTTCAGGATACAATTAAGAGTAAGTGGCGTTTGTGGGGACGAGAAGGGAAGCGTGAAATGATGATGATGATGATGAAGATGGAATGTTGATTATGATGATAATGAAGATGGAATGTTGATTATGATGAAGATGATGATGATGATGATGTTGATGATGATGATGATGATGATGATGATGATGATGAAGATAGAATGTTTATTATAAGGAGAATGGAACTTTAATTATGATGACAATGATGAGATGATTGGAAAAGTGATGATGATGATGAGATTGACAATCATGATTGGATTGGGATTCTGAAATGATTCTGATTGTGAAAGGAGGAGGAGGAGGATGATGATGATGATGAAAAAAAAGAAGAAATGATGGACCGTAAGACGACTGTGATGAGAAGGTTTGATTTGACCCGAAGACAAAATCCCTATGAATTAGCACTACGTAATCGTTTCATAAAAGGATTATTGTGGCATTAATATCAATCAAACTATGTCTGGGTGGATGGGTGGATGGAAGAGGTGGATGGAAGAGATGGGTGGAAGGGATGGAAAAAAAAGATGGATAGAAGAGGTGGGTGGTAGAGATGGATGGAAGAGATGAATGGAAAGAAGTGGGAGCGGAGATGGCTTAGATGGTAGACGTCGGACATGCAACTCAAAGGTTGCCTGTTCGAATCCTTGACGAGCAACCATGAACTATCATATACCTAGTGTACATGATGCGGTGTTTGCGACGTATGCATTGAAAGATGTGTACGTCGTGTGGAGTGGCGTCTCTGGCGCATAAGAACCATGGTTCTCAGAACGATTATAACTTGGCCTGCGTCTGTCAGGCTTTGGACGATAGAAACCAAAAAAACAAAACAATAGATGGATAGAAGTAACGGAGAGAAAGGATGAATAGAGGAATGGATGCGGTAAAGATAATTGTTGGAAACATGACTGAGAGCTAATGGGCTAAAAAAATGGGTAAAAAAAATAGATGAAAAGAATAAAAGATGAATGGATGAAGTTGGATAGCATGGAATGGATAAAACTGAAATGAATGGATGGTAGTGAAGAATAGATAGAGAGAAAGATGGGAGTGTGCAGTATTGATGGAGATATCAAGACAATTGGCTTATGGAGCTTGAAGCGATGTTTTTTCTGTCAAGTTATGACACCACCATCGTCTGCATATTTATCCACGTCATCACCATCATCACCACCACCACAGCACTCTCATTTTCTAGCATTTGAACCACGGAGGAAATAGGTCTCAGGTAATTGTTGGTATGGTGACAGGGCAACTGCTTTAGTGGTGTGGTTGGTGCGTGATGGGTGGCTTGTTGGTGCAGATGTATGTGTGTGCACCTATGGGGGAGTGCTGTTGCTAGGGAAGATGAGGGGTTAGTGATGATAGTGGTGTTGGATGTGTGTGGTTGTGGTTGGATGTGTATGGTTGTGGTTGGATGTGTGTGGTTGTGGTTGGATGTGGTGGTTGTGGTTGGATGTGGTGGTTGTGGTTGGATGTGTGTGGTTGTGGTTGGATGTGTGTGGTTGTGGTTGGATGTGCGTGGTTGTGGTTGGATGTGGGGGTTGTGGTTGGATGTGTGTGGTTGTGGTTGGATGTGTGTGGTTGTGGTTGGATGTGTGTGGTTGTGTTTGGATGTGTGTGGTTGTAGTTGGACGTGGTAGTTGTGGTTGGATGTGTGTGGTTGTGGATAGATGTGGTGGTTGTGGTTGGATGTGTGTGGTTGTGGTTGGATGTGGTGGTTGTGAGTTTGGTGGTGATTTGGCGTGTAAAGGTGATGGAAGTGTTGATACTGATCTTATTAATGAGGATGGTGGTGATGATGATGGAGATGATGATGATGGTAATGATGATGATGGTAATGATGATGATGAAGGAGATGATGATGATGATGGAAATGATGATGTGAAATAGCAATGATGGCGAAGGTAGTAGTGATGGTGGTTGATGGACGTTCAGTCACAAATCCTTCGAATCGACAAAGTAGCAGAGTTTGCAGGCAGCTAACATCCGAGTTTGGCATTGGATGGTGGAAATATGGAGGGACAAGGTTGTAAGGACTGTGAAAGGATAATGGAGGAGGATGAATGAATGAGAAAGAGATGGAAAAATGAAAGGAAGATAGGAAATGATGGTAAAGCTCAGATGAGATGGTGGTTCGTGAATATTTGCACGAGTGAATTAGTTAGCTTCAGTGGTTGGGTGTTGATGAGTGGATGATTGAGGATGATGATGAGCACTGTGTGAGTGGATGAGTGAGGATGATGATGTGAGTGGATGAGTGAGGATGATGATGTGAGTGGATGAGTGAGGATGATGATGGTGATAACAGTGTGAGTGGATGAGTGAGGATGATGATGGTGATAACAGTGTGAGTGGATGAGTGAGGATGATGATGGTGATAACAGTGTGAGTGGATGAGTGAGGATGATGATGTGAGTGGATGAGTGAGGATGATGATGGTGATAACAGTGTGAGTGGATGAGTGAGGATGATGATGTGAGTGGATGAGTGAGGATGATGATGGTGATAACAGTGTGAGTGGATGAGTGAGGATGATGATGTGAGTGGATGAGTGAGGATAATGATGGTGATAACAGTGTGAGTGGATGAGTGAGGGTGATGATGTGAGTGGATGAATGAGGATGATGATGGTGATAACAGTGTGAGTGGATGAGTGAGGGTGATGATGGTGATAACAGTGTGAGTGGATGAGTGAGGATGATGATGTGAGTGGATGAGTGAGGATGATGATGGTGATAACAGTGTGAGTGGATGAGTGAGGATGATGATGGTGATAACAGTGTGAGTGGATGAGTGAGGATGATGATGGTGATAACAGTGTGAGTGGATGAGTGAGGATGATGATGTGAGTGGATGAGTGAGGATGATGATGTGAGTGGATGAGTGAGGATGATGATGTGAGTGGATGAGTGAGGATGATGATGGTGATAACAGTGTGAGTGGATGAGTGAGGATAATGATGGTGATAACAGTGTGAGTGGATGAGTGAGGATGATGATGGTGATAACAGTGTGAGTGGATGAGTGAGGATGATGATGTGAGTGGATGAGTGAGGATGATGATGGTGATAACAGTGTGAGTGGATGAGTGAGGATGATGATGTGAGTGGATGAGTGAGGATGATGATGTGAGTGGATGAGTGAGGATGATGATGAGCACTGTATGAGTGGATGAGTGAGGATGATGATGTGAGTGGATGAGTGAGGATGATGATGAGCACTGTATGAGTGGATGAGTGAGGATGATGATGTGAGTGGATGAGTGAGGATGATGATGAGCACTGTATGAGTGGATGAGTGAGGATGATGATGTGAGTGGATGAGTGAGGATGATGATGTGAGTGGATGAGTGAGGATGATGATGAGCACTGTATGAGTGGATGAGTGAGGATGATGATGTGAGTGGATGAGTGAGGATGATGATGTGAGTGGATGAGTGAGGATGATGATGGTGATAACAGTGTGAGTGGATGAGTGAGGATAATGATGGTGATAACAGTGTGAGTGGATGAGTGAGGATGATGATGTGAGTGGATGAGTGAGGATGATGATGTGAGTGGATGAGTGAGGATGATGATGTGAGTGGATGAGTGAGGATGATGATGAGCACTGTATGAGTGGATGAGTGAGAATGATGATGTGAGTGGATGAGTGAGGATGATGATGTGAGTGGATGAGTGAGGATGATGATGAGCACTGTATGAGTGGATGAGTGAGGATGATGATGTGAGTGGATGAGTGAGGATGATGATGTGAGTGGATGAGTGAGGATGATGATGAGCACTGTATGAGTGGATGAGTGAGGATGATGATGTGAGTGGATGAGTGAGGATGATGATGTGAGTGGATGAGTGAGGATAATGATGTGAGTGGATGAGTGAGGATGATGATGTGAGTGGATGAGTGAGGATGATGATGTGAGTGGATGAGTGAGGATGATGATGTGAGTGGATGAGTGAGTGTGATGATGTGAGTGGATGAGTGAGGATGATGATGGTGATAACAGTGTGAGTGGATGAGTGAGGATGATGATGTGAGTGGATGAGTGAGGATGATGATGTGAGTGGATGAGTGAGGATGATGATGAGCACTGTATGAGTGAGGATGATGATGTGAGTGGATGAGTGAGGATGATGATGTGAGTGGATGAGTGAGGATGATGATGTGAGTGGATGAGTGAGGATGATGATGAGCACTGTATGAGTGGATGAGTGAGGATGATGATGTGAGTGGATGAGTGAGGATATGATGGTGATAACAGTGTGAGTGGATGAGTGAGGATGATGATGTGAGTGGATGAGTGAGGATGATGATGTGAGTGGATGAGTGAGGATGATGATGTGAGTGGATGAGTGAGGATGATGATGGTGATAACAGTGTGAGTGGATGAGTGAGGATGATGATGTGAGTGGATGAGTGAGGATGATGATGTGAGTGGATGAGTGAGGATGATGATGTGAGTGGATGAGTGAGGATGATGATGGTGATAACAGTGTGAGTGGATGAGTGAGGATGATGATGTGAGTGGATGAGTGAGGATGATGATGTGAGTGGATGATTGAGGATGATGATGAGCACTGTATGAGTGGATGAGTGAGGATGATGATGTGAGTGGATGAGTGAGGATGATGATGTGAGTGGATGAGTGAGGATGATGATGTGAGTGGATGAGTGAGGATGATGATGAGCACTGTATGAGTGGATGAGTGAGGATGATGATGTGAGTGGATGAGTGAGGATGATGATGTGAGTGGATGAGTGAGGATGATGATGGTGATAACAGTGTGAGTGGATGAGTGAGGATGATGATGGTGATAACAGTGTGAGTGGATGAGTGAGTGTGATGATGTGAGTGGATGAGTGAGGATGTTGATGGTGATAACAGTGTGAGTGGATGAGTGAGGATGATGATGTGAGTGGATGAGTGAGTGTGATGATGTGAGTGGATGAGTGAGGATGTTGATGGTGATAACAGTGTGAGTGGATGAGTGAGGATGATGATGTGAGTGGATGAGTGAGTGTGATGATGTGAGTGGATGAGTGAGGATGATGTACCTCAATCAGAAAGTGCTGCAAGTTTGATTAGATTGGCAAGACTGATCGAGCGAAAAGGCACAATTTCACGAATTTGAAGTCTTAATTGAATAAAAAGAACTATTCATATACTGGCATGCCTTTCGGAGTGCACAGTGCATGGAGACTCTCAGAAGTTTGAGTTGTGGTGGTGAGTTGTCAGCTTTATGAACTGTGCCGACCTGATTTGGTGGGCCGATGCCTTCAGTTAGTGTGCGCTGGAGACGTTCCTTGATGAAGTGTGCGCAGTCTTACAGTCGTAATGCGCTTCTAATGCGAACGATTCTTTTTCGGAGTTGAGATTTCAGCAAGCATTTTGAGTTCTGATTTCGCTTTTAAACTTTTAAGCTCGAAGCTATTAAGATGTAAGCGCACATTTGGCTGACAATTTTAAAGCTTCCTTCGATGGCTTGTACGCACTGAACGAGCAGAGCTGCATCGACAAGGTTTCAGTCAACTCCAGTTAGAATGCCTCAGGCTCCAAAGCATCGACAACATATTTTCTAATTACCAAACTTTCCAAGCCTTGGCAGGGTGCTCAGCAAATCTTCATGTTGTCAGTGCATAAAGATGGCACCTCGATGCAGCCCTGCTCCTCCATAAACCTCCCAGCCACATCAGCATCCTATTAAGCAGGGCTCAAGTCACTTGCTTCAGCACCAATTAATTCCTCTTCGATCTTTCTTTAATTTCATTTTTGTAAACTTTTTTTAGCCACGTCAATTTTAAATGCTCACTTGATACTTTATTGAGCCCCTTTCGAAGCACCAAAACCACGCACTCAACCACTCCCTCATCCACCCACCCAAGCACCCACTCAACCACCACCACCCTCCCTCATCCACCCACCCAAGCACCCACTCAACCACCACCACCACTCTCTCATCCACCCACCCAAGCACCCACTCAACCACCACCACCACTCTCTCATCCACCCACCCAAGCACCCACTCAACCACCACCACCACTCTCTCATCCACCTACCCCAAGCACCCACTCAACCACCACCACCACTCCCTCATCCACCCACCCAAGCACCCACTCAACCACCACCACCACTCTCTCATCCACCTACCCCAAGCACCCACTCAACCACCACCACCACTCCCTCATCCACCCACCCCAAGCACCCACTCAACCACCACCACCACTCTCCAAACACCCCAAGCACCGAACTATTTCAAGCACCGCTCTGGGCCATACATCATTTCATTCAGCCATGCAATCTAGCCGCTATTTCTGCCCCTTAAATTCGCATTCCATACAGCGGAATCCATTCAGGCTTCTTGTGGTATTTCTTACTAGATAAATAATTGTCTAAATACGCACACACACACACACACACACACACACACACACACACACACACACACACACACACACACACACACACACACACACACACACACACACACACACACACACACACACACACACACACACACACACACACACACACACACACACACACACACACACACACACACACACACACACACACACACACACACACACACACACACACACACACACACACACACACACACACACACACACACACACACACACACACACACACACACACACACACACACACACACACACACACACACACACACACACACACACACACACACACACACACACACACACACACACACACACACACACACACAAACACAAACACAAACACACACACACACAAACACACACTTTTTAAGTTATTTAACGATGAATTAATGTAGTATACAAAGATACTTGAACGTGTTTTTATGTACGTGTGTGTTTATGAACGTTTGTTTCTTTACGGCTCTACATTATTTACTTTGCTTTACGTGCCTTGGTGCGCATAAAGAGGCGCAAGTGTGCACAGCTCGAAGCATTCATTATGGATGGACTCGACTGATTGCTCCATAAACACTGCCATCACTTCATCTCGCTAATTTCGACACAAGTCTTCCAATCCTGTCCTCGTTACTCAAACGCCCTCTCTCTTTTTCTCTTTTTTTTTCTCTTCTTCATTTCCTCCTTTTTTCTTTTTTTCTTCTCCAAAATTCTCTCAACTCATTTTCCTCCTTTTTCCTCCTCCACTCAAACACTACCGAAGAACAGCGTCTCGATGCTCTGAAAGACGAGGTACTGCATTCACTTGCAGGCGATACAGACTCCTGCATGTACGACATGGCAGGTAGCGCTGCCTTTTAACTGCTGTCATATTTACCGTTCTATGCTGCTGCTTCTATGTACCCTTTTTTCGGATCACGCGAATGGACGATAATTCACTCAAGCGTTGTGCCTTAATATCGCTCAGAAAATCAATTTGATGCGAATGCCTGCGCTAAAGTGAATCAAGTGAATCACGAGAATAAGGATGATGATGATGATGAGAAAGAAGTGGTGGCTGTGATGAAAATGATGATGATGATGATGTCTTTTCTGCTAGTCTCAAGGCATTGTAGAGAAGGTGTCTGAAGCTGGAGGTGAGGATAATGATGATGATGATGATAATGATTATGATGAATTAATGAAACTGAAAATTTTGAAAATTGTTTGCTTTTATTTGGGTTTCAGTTTGAAATAGTGAAAGCTAGAATATTCTATTCATAAAAATAATGTTATAAACTCTTTAAATAATTCATAATTTCTCTTAAATGGCATTCTTCCGGTTTCTTTTGATGCTTCTAAATCATCGTAAAAGCGCAATAAATCAAAGTTTAAAAATAGAAGTTTTTATTTGAATCTGTCGTGAGTGGTTTTTAGGGAAACAGGAAGTTTTCCAGCAAGAATAATGGCGCTGCAAACTCTTGATTCAGAATTATGACTGCGCTGCAAACTCATTTTGCTACTAATTGTTGCCAAAAGTGGCGATGTTACGTGAGTTTTTTAAAAGTTTTGGCTCATAATTCTGAAGAACTTTGTTTTTGCCATAATTTTGTGTTGCTTGGTCTCTTTCACCGCTCTTCTTCGAATCATCTGTCATTTAAAGTTTACTGAGAATTTAAAAATTGTTGAATTTCTAGTACTTCTTTATATTTTGAGTAATTTTATTTTAAAGAATATAATCTCTCATGTCTCGCCTCCATTTAAAAGCCATTCATTTCCATAAAATATTAACCAATCTTGGAAGCTTCCTCGCGCATCCATCAAACGTGAATCCTGCGCACAAAGGCGTCCATCTTGACGGCTCATTTAATACAAACTCTACCTCCGTTTTAGAATTATATTCATCTTTTCTAAAACGATATTTTATATTTCAAGTGCCATATTCTAAAGTTGACTAATTTCTTTAGAATATTTTTAAAGAAAGAAATTATTGTAGGAGGAAAGCCTAATTTCCTAAAAGAATTATTTTAGTTACTCTTTTGTTAAATGCAAAATGTACTTAGTTTGACTATATTTATTTAAAGAGAATTCGAATTTCTGTAAAAGATACGCTGAAGATCAAGAATTTCCAAATATAAATGCAAATATATTTTCAAAATAAAAAGTAAAAAACTCAACTTGAAAAATCGAAGGGTAGTCGAGATATATAAAGCTCATCAATAGATACTTTTACAAAATAATAAAACTGCAACAATGCCACATTCAAAATAGAAAAATGGAAGAATGTTCGAGGAAACACAAAAAGCACTTCTAATTGAGACGCAAGGACAGCAGCGAAACGACAGCGACACAGACGCATGCAGTGGCTCACATACAGGCTTCAGGCATGCAGTGGCTCACATACAGGCTTCAGGCATGCAGTGGCTCACATACAGGCTTCAAACATGCACCGTGGCGCGTGACGATCGTGTGTGGTGGCGTGTGTGCAATCGATGGCCACAATGCCTTTCTGCGAAGAGACTCTTTGAAGCCTGCAAGTCTCATCGAAGCTAATTCGATTTTATTGAAATGTTTCTTTTGTATAGTTTTACGCCTATTAAAAATAAAATTTGTCTGCCTGAAATGTCACGAACAAATTATATCTTTAAAATCTCCAAAATAACATGCTCCAAATTAACAAGTTTGATGTCTAACGAGGTTTGTAGACTCAACCAAGGTCAGCATGAATTCTTTTTGGTGGAGGTTTGAATTGTGGTTTGATTTGATTATGGGCAGTGATGTTGGCATGATCGCACGCAAGCATCTACGGCGATAATAGCCCCAGTGCCTAATCGCATCACCTGCATTACGGCCATCTCCATCTCATTCTCTTTATTTATGCCTTCTCTGCACCACCATCGTGCACTAACGTCTCTCTGTGTCTCTCACCGTTTGTACGCCTGTTTTTGAACGCAAGCGGCTTTGTAAATCCAGGTGCATTATTCGACCACGACTCAATCCATCGAGTGCTCGACCCACTCGAGACTGTACCTTTCATGCAAGTCATACATTGAAAGAATCGCTGATCGATGCTCATCGAGCCTTGCACGATCATCTCCGATGAAAAAAACATCTTTTGTTCGTCCAGAGCAGCCTCTGAGGACTGAGACTTCAAACATTGCAAGTCCCTGCGTGTCAGCATCGAATGTTTGCACACTTGATTCTGTTCAATCGACAAAAAGAAGCTTTCAGATGGACTACATTTGCACTACTTCTCTGGCCTTTATTGTCTTTTGAGCGCCACAATCGATTTTCGGAGGCTCTGAAAGGCATTCTTCAAGACCTTGGTTCACATCGTCGTTTGATTGTTTTACATTTATACTCTAAAAATTATACTTTTCCATTTCTAAGAATCGAAAACAACTCGACAAATAAATGTCAAAACATTTCAAAATGCCTCGAAGTCGTCTCAAAGAAGCACGACCTTCATCAACGATGCCACTTTAGCTCCAACCCTGCTGACCCGGAAAGATTTATTTAATCAATATTCTCACCCTTCGGACGCCCATTCCCTCCCTCATCACAATAAAGCATCACACCCAGCATCCCCGCATAAAGGTATCACCAGTTATTATTACTTTCCAGATCAGGCGAATAAATCGTCGGCAGGAAGAGGGGGAACGAGCGTGAAGTTTAGTGCTGATCGGCAAGGCGACCGATCGATGTCTGGTCGATTCGCTTACAAGGAAACATCGATCCGAAGTGACTTACTGCCGTCGATAAACTACGGCTGCATGTACCTCTTTTTGATCGTCTCACGACTTTTATGCATGGAGTGGTGCGTTTTCCTTTCAGTTGGATTCCTTCCCGAGTGTTCTATCTCATTCCTCCTCAGCTTTGTGGCCACATCAAGTGACTTCCACGCTTTTTCAGGCAACTTTTCTTCCACAGTGCACTCATCTTCGCCTCGAGTCCTCAACTGCTGGCATTGTTTGAGGAACAATCATTAATCTTCGCCGCAGGATTCCTCGAATGTTCACATTTTCATGTCGCTTCTGATGTTTCTTTTTTTCCTTTGAATTATCGCTCGTACCTTTTTATTGATTCTACATTTCTGCATTATTTTGAGGCTGTAATTAAACTTTCTCCTTTATACATTCACTTCTGCACTTCTGCACGGGCTTTTCGCCTTTCCTTCCATCCACTCCGTTTATAAATGCACACAATTCCTCTTTGTGAAGTCAGGTCAAATGCTCATATTCGGTGTATAAACTCTCATTAAAAGTAATAAAATTACCGATGCTCTGGAAGATATACGGCGATATTTAAGGAAGCGATTAAATGTTTGGTAGGCTCGAGCGGGGTGATTTATGGGGCAGAGTGTCAACTTCTCGCTGACCATACATTATAATAGACCTTTATTGCTGTCTCCTGACTTGCCGCTCAGACGACGAGCAGTGAACGAGGGGCTTCCGAACCTCGATGCAGTCTCGCAGGCAGTTAATGCCTGGCAGCATTCATCACCCTCGCCATTATAACCATCCATTCTATGCATCTTTCATTGTCGATACTATTGATTATGGTCATTGTTTGATAACAAAAAGACAGTTCTTTCTTTGAATATTTATTTTTATCAAAGCCAATCCGTCCTTTCACCCATCATCCATTTATCCATCTACATAGACACCCATCATCCATTTATCCATCTACACAGCCACCCATCATCCATTTATCCATCTACACAGCCACCCATCATCCATTTACCCACCCATCATCCATCTATTAATCTAACCACGCAGACAACTTTCTCCGATATTTCCTTCTATTAATCTTGCATTTTCTTCAGCATCCATCAAGCATACTTGCATCCTGGAAGCCTTTGATTAATACACTCTCTTTATCTTCTTTATGTCCTTTTTCTTTCTATTTATTATGCTTCTCAAAAAAGAAAAACAAATTTTTTTATTGTTTTTAATATAGGTAAAAAATAAATAATAAAAAGATGAGTGTGTGGAGTAGGTATATACCTTGAAAACAATACATATTTTTAAATTACCCTTATAAGCGGTATGCTTTTAAAGATAACAACTCACTAATGAATACTTAAAAAAGCAGAAAAGCCATATAAACAACAAATCCTGAAGTTTTTTCGAAGAGTAATAATTACTGTGGCATGAGCCAAGGTTTGTTCTGCTTTACTGCCTTCACAGTGCAGTAAGGGGCTCTTGCAAATGTCTCCTCCGAAAGTCTTCATGTCTGAAGGCATCAGACTTTTAAGGCCACTGTTGTGTTTCCTCTCACTCAACGACCATCCATTCCTTCTTTTATTATTTATTATTTTTTTACATTTTCTTCAACTTCTCTCAATTCATTCCTATTTTTTTCCTTCTTTCATTCCTTCCACCCATCCTTTTCAATCCAGACATCGATTCGCTAGCACCAGCAAGCAAACGACACAATACACCTTCGTGACTCCCATCCATAACTCATCCATTCCACACACATACACACATTAAACACACAATTACCTTCAGGCGCAAACAAAAAACACACTAACAAACACATAAACACACCAAAAAACACATACAAATACTCATACCAACAAACACACATACACAAACACACATACACAAACACACCAACAAACACACACACACGCCAACAAATACACTCGCATATATCAAGTACTTTTGGAACTGTTCCATGTTCCATGACGTCACGTGTTTTTGGGACGTCTGCTTGCTTTATGTGCAAGATTTGCTTTTGATCTTTCATGCACGTGTGTTTGTGTGTGTGCATGTGTATGAATATACTCTTATACACACCAGGCATGCCTTTACACTTACATTTACACACACAAAAACACAAACACACAAAAACACACAAAAACACACACACACACACACACACACACACACACACACACACACACACACACACACACACACACACACACACACACACACACACACACACACACACACACACACACACACACACACACGCACACACACACACACACACACACACACACACACACACACACACAAAATGAATTTCAATCTGGCACCTATAGGATGGCACTCATCAAAGAGACATCACACTCGACCACATTCTTGACAGAGGCTTTCGCACTGGCAGACGATTTATGGCTTAGGCTGCCAAGAAATGACAACATTCCGTCGAAAGCATTGCTTGCGTGGAAGGCGAGAAGTATTTAAGGCTTGTGAACAGGAAATGGTCTGAATAAAGTCTCTTTTGTGTGTGTTTATAAAGTCGAAAATAAGTCGATAAGGCAATTGAACTTCGGTGAGTGGTGACGCTGGAAAATAAGTTGACAGTCACTGAATCCATTTTCGAATCGAAAAGCTTCAAAGGTTTTATAATGACAAGGAAGGAAATTTCGATACAAAAGTAAAAATTTAATCAAGATCACGTGATAAGCGTGACGTCACCGTTGTCAGCAGCCAATAGAAAGAGGTGGTTGAGGGGAAGACAGGAGAGGCAAGTGAGGTTTCCCTTAATCAGGTCAGACTTCAACTTGACCTGGTTACAGAGATGGCTTGGAGTGGGGAAGGAGTGGAAGGAGATGCGTTGAAAGAGGTTGGTGGAGATGATGGTGTTGTGGTGCAGGTGCACGCAGTGGTGGCTCTCGGAGGATCCTGTGGTGGTGGCTGGTGTTTGGTGGCTGGTATACTATGCAGCAGTGCAATACAAGTTTTCATGGCATTGCAGCAATTTGCAGCATAGACTATGTTAGTGTTTTTTAAAGTCGTGGACTTCTGTGGCCGAAAAATAATTTTTTTTAAATAACTCTTTTTACATTTCTTTTACACTAATGATAGACAATTGAGTGTCAAAGATGCACCTTTCGAATGAGTCTAATGCAAGAGGAATTAACGGAATGACTGAAATAATTGAAAAGCAGCGTAGTGGAAAGTAGAGAAGTCATCTTGTGTGGCTGTTCTCACAAACCCACAGACCTTCCTAACTTGCCTATTCTTCTTGCTTACGTTCGGTAATAGTGGCATTTTTGAAAACAGTAGTGGTTAGTGTGGTTGTGGTAAAGTAGTGGTTAGTGTGGATGTGGTAAAGAAGTGGTAAGTATGGTTGTGGTAAAGTAGTGGTTAGTGTGGTTGTGGTAAAGTAGTGGTTAGTGTGGTTGTGGTATAGTAGTGGTTAGTGTGGTTGTGGTAAAGTAGTGGTTAGTGTTGTTGTGGTATAGTAGTGGTTAGTGTGGTTGTGGTAAAGTAGTGTTAAGTGTGGGTGTGGTAAAGAAGTGGTAAGTGTGGTTGTGGTAAAGTAGTGGTAAGTGTGGTTGTGGTAAAGTAGTGGTTAGTGTGGTTGTGGTAAAATAGTGGTTAGTGTGGTTGTGGTAAAGTAGTGGTAAGTGTGGTTGTGGTAAAGAAGTGGTAAGTGTGGTTGTGGTAAAGTAGTGGTTAGTGTGGTTGTGGTAAAGTAGTGGTTAGTGTGGTTGTGGTAAAGTAGTGGTAAGTGTGGTTGTGGTAAAGTAGTGGTAAGTGTGGTTGTGGTAAAGTAGTGGTTAGTGTGGTTGTGGTAAAGTAGTGGTTAGTGTGGTTGTGGTATAGTAGTGGTTAGTGTGGTTGTGGTAAAGTAGTGGTTAGTGTGGTTGTGGTAAAGTGGTGGTAAGTGTGGTTGTGGTATAGTAGTGGTTAGTGTGGTTGTGGTAAAGTAGTGGTTAGTGTGGATGTGGTAAAGTAGTGGTTAGTGTGGTTGTGGTATAGTAGTGGTTAGTGTGGTTGTGGTAAAGTAGTGGTTAGTGTGGTTGTGGTAAAGTAGTGGTTAGTGTGGTTGTGGTAAAGTAGTGGTTAGTGTGGTTGTGGTATAGTAGTGGTTAGTGTGGTTGTGGTAAAGTAGTGGTTAGTGTGGTTGTGGTAAAGTAGTGGTTAGTGTGGTTGTGGTAAAGTAGTGGTTAGTGTGGTTGTGGTACAGTAGTGGTTAGTGTGGTTGTGGTAAAGTAGTGGTTAGTGTGGTTGTGGTATAGTAGTGGTTAGTGTGGTTGTGGTAAAGTAGTGGTTAGTGTGGTTGTGGTAAAGTGGTGGTAAGTGTGGTTGTGGTATAGTAGTGGTTAGTGTGGTTGTGGTAAAGTAGTGATTAGTGTGGTTGTGGTATAGTAGTGGTTAGTGTGGTTGTGGTAAAGTAGTGGTTAGTGTGGTTGTGGTAAAGTAGTGGTTAGTGTGGTTGTGGTACAGTAGTGGTTAGTGTGGTTGTGGTAAAGTAGTGGTTAGTGTGGTTGTGGTATAGTAGTGGTTAGTGTGGTTGTGGTATAGTAGTGGTTAGTGTGGTTGTGGTAGCAATACTCTCACAAAAAGCACACAACCCGCCTCAACCACCTCACCCTTGTAGGTGTCGACAAACTTGCCCGTTGGAAAAGTCCACACACTCATGCACGCGTCAATGCTGCACGTGACCAACTTGTCGGCAAACACCTGCATCTGGAAGTGGGTTGGATGGTCAAGGGTGGGTGGGTTGGATGGTGGGTGGGTTGGATGGTGGGTGGGTGGGAAGGATGGTGGGTGGGTTGGATGGTCAAGGGTGGGTGGGTTTGATGGTGGGTGGGTGGAAAGGATGGTGGGTGGGTGGGTTGGATGGTGGGTGGGTGTGAAGGATGGTGGGTGGGTGGGAAGGATGGTGGGTGGGTAGAAAAGATGGTAGGTGGGTGGGTTGGATGGTGGGTGGGTGGGAAGGATGGTGGGTGGGTGGGAAGGATGGTGGGTGGGTAGAAAGGATGGTGGGTGGGTGGGTTGGATGGTGGGTGGGTGGGAAGGATGGTGGGTGGGTGGGTTGGATGGTGGGTGGGTGGGAAGGATGGTGGGTGGGTGGGAAGGATGGTGGGTGGGTAGAAAAGATGGTGGGTGGGTGGGTTGGATGGTGGGTGGGTGGGAAGGATGGTGGGTGGGTGGGTTGGATGGTGGGTGGATGGGAAGGATGGTGAGTGGGTGGGAACGATGGTGGGTGGGTAGAAAGGATGGTGGGTGGGTGGGAAGGATGGTGGGTGGGTGGAAAGGATGGTGGGTGGGTGGGAAGGATGGTGGGTGAGTGGGAAGGATGGTGGGTGGGTGGGAACGATGGTGGGTGGGTGGGAAGGATGGTGGGTGGGTGGGAAGGATGGTGGGTGGGTGGGAAGGATGGTGGGTGGGTGGGAAGGATGGTGGGTGGGTGGGAAGGATGGTGGGTGGGTGGGAAGGATGGTGGGTGGTGGTCAGTGGTTAAGTGGATAGGAGGGATGATGAATCAGTCACAGGGTTGATGGGTTACTCGGTCAGTGAGTTAAAGTGAAAACACAGATCGTAAATTCTGGAAATAATATTAATAATAATATTAAGAACAACAATAAAAAGAAATACAACATTAAAATAATAGAATAATGAGCAAGAGGCACCTCGTGAACCTCGCCCTCGTGGGCCTTCCAGGAGGCGACACAGGCACCAGTGCGCACGTCCAACGTCGACACGAAGCCAGTGCTGAAGGCGACCGCCATGTGCAAGCCGTCGTCGCCGACCGCTAAGCTCTTCACTTGGCCTGTGCGTTGGTGTGGCGATGCATGGGAGTGGTTGCAAGGGAGTGGTTGCATGGGAGTGGTTGGCATGGGAGTGGTTGGCATGGGAGTGGTTGCATGGGAGTGGTTGCATGGGAGTGGTTGCATGGGAGTGGTTGCATGGAAGTGGTTGCATGGGAGTGGTTGCATGGGAGTGTTTGCATGGAAGTGGTTGCATGGAAGTGGTTGCATGGGAGTGGTTGCATGGGAGTGGTTGCATGGGAGTGGTTGCATGGGAGTTGTTGCATGGGAGTGGTTGCATGGGAGTGGTTGCATGGAAGTGGTTGCATGGGAGTGGTTGCATGGAAGTGGTTGCATGGGAGTGTTTGCATGGGAGTGGTTGCATGGGGAGGTTTGCATGGGAGTGTTTGCATGGGAGTGGTTGCATGGGAGTGGTTGCATGGGAGTGGTTGCATGGGAGTGGTTGCATGGGAGTGGTTGCATGGGAGTGGTTGGCATGGAAGTGGTTGCATGGGAGTGGTTGGCATGGGAGTGGTTGCATGGGAGTGGTTGCATGGAAGTGGTTGCATGGGAGTGTTTGCATGGGAGTGGTTGCATGGGAGTGGTTGGCATGGGAGTGGTTGGCATGGAAGTGGTTGCATGGGAGTGGTTGGCATGGGAGTGGTTGCATGGGAGTGGTTGCATGGAAGTGGTTGCATGGGAGTGGTTGCAAGGGAGTGTTTGCATGGGAGTGGTTGCATGGGAGTGGTTGCATGGGAGTGGTTGCATGGAAGTGGTTGCATGGGAGTGGTTGGCATGGGAGTGGTTGCATGGGAGTGGTTGCATGGGAGTGTTTGCATGGAAGTGGTTGCATGGGAGTGGTTGCATGGGAGTGGTTGCATGGGAGTGGTTGCATGGAAGTGGTTGCATGGGAGTGGTTGGCATGGGAGTGGTTGCATGGGAGTGGTTGCATGGGAGTGGTTGCATGGGAGTGGTTGCATGGAAGTGGTTGCATGGGAGTGGTTGCATGGAAGTGGTTGCATGGTGGTTCTGGTGCAAGTGTAAGTTTGGTTGTTGTAGTTGTGATGGTGGCAGTGATAGTTGTTGTGGTGTGGTAGAGATGTTAGTATTTGTTTTGGAGGTGGTGATAGTGGTGTTAGTAGTAGTTTTGGAGGTGGTGATAGTGGTATTAGTAGTAGTTTTGGAGATGGTGATAGTGGTCATGGTAAAAAAACATAGAAAAAGGTTGTAGGAATAAAAAAAGGAGAGTGAGAGAGCAGAAAAGTAACGATGGTGAAAGAAGGAAAGCAAGCAAGCTCACCAGTTGAGGCAACAGACGTCTTGAATTGGTGACTCAACTTCTGCGATCTCACGTCGACAAACCTGTGGTGGCTTCCTACATTGCAAACCCGAACTCATTCATTCAACTCCATCGGAACCACGAGACAATACATATAATAATAATATTAGTATATTAAAATAAATAGGAAAATAGTAATATTAATAATAATAATAATAATAAATAATAAATAAATAAAATAATAATAATAATAATAAAGAATAATAATAAATAATAATAATAATAAATAATATTAATAATAATAATCATTATCAAAATATAATTAATAATTAATAATAGTATATCACGACACATCATCACTACCATCCCCACCACCGCCATCCAAGAACATCACACCCCCTCTAGCCTGATGACGGTGTCGAGACTCGAAGCTGCAGCGAAGCAGGCGTGGTCAGGAGGCAGCGACGATAGGTGCGTCGTCGGTGGTGCTCGTTGGCCCTCCCACTTGCGCACCAGACTCAGTCTGTGAGGGTCCCACAACTGAACGGTGGAGGTCGGTGAGGGATTGGGGAGGGCATTGTATCACCGCCATTTTTCTGGCATAAACCAATCTATATTGACCGACCTTAGAGCTTAACAATCATAATAATTCAGAAACTGCACGTAGATGGGGTGTGAAACAGCCCTGAATAGAGAGGTGGGAATCAATTGATATAGCGCTTGACGTCTGCAGACTCACGTGGATGCTGAGGTCAGACGATACGAGCATGCCCCTTCCGTGCAGCATCGCCATGCACACCAGTCCTTTCCGGTGCCCCCTGTATGTGCCCTCGCATGCCGTCCTGTGTGTGTTTGTGTGTGTGTGTGTTTGTGTGTGTGTGTGTGTGTGTGTGTTTGTGTGTGTGTTTGTGTGTGTTTGTGTGTGTGTGTGTGTGTGTGTGTTTGTGTGTGTGTGTGTTTGTATATTTTTGTGCGCATGTGTGTATATGAAAGAAACATATCCTACATCTATTTTCATTTTATCAAATCTCCCAATCATACAACCCCTCAAAGATCACCATCATCATTATCATCATCATCACCACCACCACCCCCACCCCCACCACCATCATCATCACCACCATCCCCATCATCACCACCACCACCATCATCATCTTCATCATCATCATCATCATCATCATCGTGGCAACCAACTCAGAATCTCCTGCCCCATGGTTGGCAAGACGCCACAACTTGATGGTCTTGTCCTTGCTGGCGCTCAAGAAGGAGGCCTCACTCTCAAGAGCGACTATGCTCCTGACAGCTGAGGTGTGTCCTGGTGTGGTGGTGTGGTTGGTGGTGTGGTTGGTGGTGTGGTTGGTAGTGTGGTTGGTGGTGTGGTTGGTGGTGTAGTTGGTGGTTTGGTGGTGTGGTTGGTGGTGTGGTTGGTGGTGTGGTTGGTGGTGTGGTTGGTGGTGTGGTTGGTGGTTTGGTGGTGTGGTTGGTGGTGTGGTGGTGTGGTTGGTAGTGTGGTTGGTGGTGTGGGATGAATGATGTAATGAGTTTTATGGGTTGAGTGGGATGGGCTGGGTGGTTTGAGGTGGGATAGTGGGATGGGCTGGGTGGTTTGAGGTGGGATAGTGTGGTCTAGTGAGTGGTGTAAGTGGTGTGAATGTTGGTTGCTGAAGTTTGGTGGGTAGAATGGTGGGTCCTTTTGTGGGTGGTGTTGAGAGTGGTTTGTTGTAGTGGTCATGAGAGGTTCATGACGAAGAGTGGTTGTGAGGGAATGGTGGTGCAAGAGTGGTTGTAAGGGAATGGTGGTGCAAGAGTGGTTGTGAGAGGCTGGTTAATAGGAGTGGTGTGGTGTAGTGGTTGTAAGGGATTGGTGGCGAGGAGTAGTGGATCTGAAAGGATGCACGACTCACCCTTAAAGACCTGCAGCTTCATCTGCTTCACGTTGAACTCCTCTTGGTGCGTACTCAAGCCCACCTCGTGCTCCCAATAGGCCAGCCAATCGCCTTTCAGATGCCTCATAGACCCACTCTCATTGGTCCTTCATTTCAATGATCGATATTAAAGTTGGGATAAAAATACTGACGAGCATTATTATAGAAACGTATAATCACAAACGAGCTTCCAGACCACTTTGACCGTGTATTTCTATAAGCGAATAAGCATAAAGTTGAAAAACTTTTACAACTCTAAGCCTGCTGCCTCACTCACCCTTCAGTGCTGACCCCAGCAGGCACTTCAGCACCACAACTGGCCGCCTGCCTGCCCTTCTTCCTCACCCCTCCTCCTCCTCCTCCTACCTTGCCCACCAGAGCTGACAAGGACCGCACCACGATCTTGTTACCCTCAATCGACACATTATCATACTCCTCCTCTTCCTTCTCATCCTCCTCCTCGTCATCATCGCCATCATCACTGTCATTTCTGGCATCGTGTTTTGAGATTTCTTTTCCATCTTTATTCTTTGGTGCTTTCTTGTTGTCAGGGAGGCCATCATGGGCAGGAGGAGTTGAGAGCTTGCCAGCGGAGGCGACCGGCTGAAGGCCCTGTCTCGTCTGTCTTTGCACGTCCGATTCTGTAGGAGGAGATTTGATACGCATTGATTTATCCAGTACTTTCAACTAGTTCATGATTATTTTTAGTTTTAAGTTCAAGATGATCTGTCTAACTGATCAAATTCCTGTAGTACTTAGAACTATTTCGTGGGTTCTTATCGACTTTAAGGTCTAAATGAGCTGTCTGACTGATTAAATGCACAGGGTATGCAATGCAAACCGGAAAAGACCCTAGCGAATCGTTTGCTCCTTAGGAGAGCCAGAGGGTGTTTGAGGAATGAGTGTAGTGCAGGTTGCTGTTGTAGTGGTTGGACAGGTTCTTGTTGGAGTTGGCTTCGTTGTTGGGGTGGTTGATGAACTTTTCCAACATCATCCCTAACCACTCCTATTCCCTCATCTTCCTCCTCCTTCCCCTCTTCTCCTCCCTCCATCACCACCACATTCTTCCTCTCCTCGTCGTAATCGGCAGACAACTGCCTCACAAAATCGTGCTCCTCCAGCACCCTCTCCATGAAGATGCTTTTGTGTGTGTGTGTATTTTTGTCTGTGTGTATGTATGTATGTATGTATGTGTGTGTGTGTGTGTGTGTGTGTGTGTACGTGTACGTGTGTGTATGTACGTGTACGTGTGTGTGTGTGTGTGTTTGTGTGAATGTGTGTTTGTGTGTATGTATGTGTGTGTGTGTGTGTGTGTGTGTGTGTGTGTGTGTGTGTGTGTGTGTGTGTGTGTGTGTGTGTGTATGTGTTTGTGTGATTGTATGTTTGTGTGTTTGTGTGTGTGTATGTGTGTGTGTGTGTGTGTGTGTGTGTGTGTTTGTGTGTGTGTGTAGAAGCAAAATAATAAGGTATAAAATGTTTCTTACTCAATATAAACTATTTAAAATTCAATTTTTAAACTATTTAAAATTCAATTTTTAAACTATTTAAAATTCAATTTTTAAACTATTTAAAATTCAATTTTTAAACTATTTAAAATTCAATTTTTAAACTATTTAAAATTCAATTTTTAAACTATTTAAAATTCAATTTTTAAACTATTTAAAATTCAATTTTTAAACTATTTAAAATTCAATTTTTAAACTATTTAAAATTCAATTTTTAAACTATTTAAAATTCAATTTTTAAACTATTTAAAATTCAATTTTTAAACTATTTAAAATTCGATTTTTAAACTATTTAAAATTCAATTTTTAAACTATTTAAAATTCAATTTTTAAACTATTTAAAATTCAATTTTTAAACTATTTAAAATTCAATTTTTAAACTATTTAAAATTCAATTTTTAAACTATTTAAAATTCAATTTTTAAACTATTTAAAATTCAATTTTTAAACTATTTAAAATTCAATTTTTAAACTATTTAAAATTCAATTTTTAAACTATTTAAAATTCAATTTTTAAACTATTTAAAATTCAATTTTTAAACTATTTAAAATTCAATTTTAAACTATTTAAAATTCAATTTTTAAACTATTTAAAATTCAATTTTTAAACTATTTAAAATTCAATTTTTAAACTATTTAAAATTCGATTTTTAAACTATTTAAAATTCAATTTTTAAACTATTTAAAATTCAATTTTTAAACTATTTAAAATTCAATTTTTAAACTATTTAAAATTCAATTTTTAAACTATTTAAAATTCAATTTTTAAACTATTTAAAATTCAATTTTTAAACTATTTAAAATTCAATTTTTAAACTATTTAAAATTCAATTTTAAACTATTTAAAATTCAATTTTTAAACTATTTAAAATTCAATTTTTAAACTATTTAAAATTCAATTTTTAAACTATTTAAAATTCAATTTTTAAACTATTTAAAATTCAATTTTTAAACTATTTAAAATTCAATTTTTAAACTATTTAAAATTCAATTTTTAAACTATTTAAAATTCAATTTTTAAACTATTTAAAATTCAATTTTTAAACTATTTAAAATTCAATTTTTAAACTATTTAAAATTCAATTTTTAAACTATTTAAAATTCAATTTTTAAACTATTTAAAATTCAATTTTTAAACTATTTAAAATTCAATTTTTAAACTATTTAAAATTCAATTTTTAAACTATTTAAAATTCAATTTTTAAACTATTTAAAATTCAATTTTTAAACTATTTAAAATTCAATTTTTAAACTATTTAAAATTCAATTTTTAAACTATTTAAAATTCAATTTTTAAACTATTTAAAATTCAATTTTTAAACTATTTAAAATTCAATTTTTAAACTATTTAAAATTCAATTTTTAAACTATTTAAAATTCAATTTTTAAACTATTTAAAATTCAATTTTTAAACTATTTAAAATTCAATTTTTAAACTATTTAAAATTCAATTTTTAAACTATTTAAAATTCAATTTTTAAACTATTTAAAATTCAATTTTTAAACTATTTAAAATTCAATTTTTAAACTATTTAAAATTCAATTTTTAAACTATTTAAAATTCAATTTTTAAACTATTTAAAATTCAATTTTTAAACTATTTAAAATTCAATTTTTAAACTATTTAAAATTCAATTTTTAAACTATTTAAAATTCAATTTTTAAACTATTTAAAATTCAATTTTTAAACTATTTAAAATTCAATTTTTAAACTATTTAAAATTCAATTTTTAAACTATTTAAAATTCAATTTTTAAACTATTTAAAATTCAATTTTGAAACTATTTAAAATTCAATTTTTAAACTATTTAAAATTCAATTTTTAAACTATTTAAAATTCAATTTTTAAACTATTTAAAATTCAATTTTTAAACTATTTAAAATTCAATTTTTAAACTATTTAAAATTCAATTTTTAAACTATTTAAAATTCAATTTTTAAACTATTTAAAATTCAATTTTTAAACTATTTAAAATTCAATTTTTAAACTATTTAAAATTCAATTTTTAAACTATTTAAAATTCAATTTTTAAACTATTTAAAATTCAATTTTTAAACTATAAAACAAATAGATAAATTGTTAACAACATGAATGAAAATAGAATAGTTCAAGAGATCCGAGGTAACAGCACCAACCCTCCAGTGAGTTTGCAGAAGAAGACGTAAGTGAGGTGGGCGTATGGCCGGTCGTAGGTGCTCGCGAGATCCTGCAAGGCTAGTGTTCTCTCGTCCGTTGGAGGTGGTGCTGTGGTGGTGATCGTGGTGGTGTTGTTGTGTGGTAACGGTGTTATTGTGGAGCAAGTGTTATTGTGGAGCAAGTGTTATTGTGGAGCAAGTGTTATTGTGGAGCAAGTGTTATTGTGGAGCAAGTGTTATTGTGGAGCAAGTGTTATTGTGGAGCAAGTGTTATTGTGGAGCAAGTGTTATTGTGAAGCAAGTGTTATTGTGGAGCAAGTGTTATTGTGGAGCAAGTGTTATTGTGGAGCAAATGTTATTGTGAAGCAAGTGTTATTGTGGAGCAAGTGTTATTGTGGAGCAAGTGTTATTGTGGAGCAAGTGTTATTGTGGAGCAAGTGTTATTGTGGAGCAAGTGTTATTGTGGAGCAAGTGTTATTGTGGAGCAAGTGTTTTTGTGGAGCAAGTGTTATTGTGGAGCAAGTGTTATTGTGGAGCAAGTGTTATTGTGGAGCAAGTGTTATTGAGAGGCAAATGTTATTGTGAAGCAAGTGTTATTGTGGAGCAAGTGTTATTGTGGAGCAAGTGTTATTGTGGAGCAAGTGTTATTGTGGAGCAAGTGTTATTGTGGAGCAAGTGTTATTGTGGAGCAAGTGTTAATGTGGAGCAAGTGTTATTGTGGAGCAAGTGTTAATGTGGAGCAAGTGTTATTGTGAAGCAAGTGTTATTGTGGAGCAAGTGTTATTGTGGAGCAAGTGTTATTGTGGAGCAAGTGTTATTGTGGAGCAAGTGTTATTGTGGAGCAAGTGTTATTGTGGAGCAAGTGTTATTGTGGAGCAAGTGTTATTGTGGAGCAAGTGTTATTGTGGAGCAAGTGTTATTGTGGAGCAAGTGTTAATGTGGAGCAAGTGTTATTGTGAAGCAAGTGTTATTGTGGAGCAAGTGTTATTGTGGAGCAAGTGTTATTGTGGAGCAAGTGTTATTGTGGAGCAAATGTTATTGTGAAGCAAGTGTTATTGTGGAGCAAGTGTTATTGTGGAGCAAGTGTTATTGTGGAGCAAGTGTTATTGTGGAGCAAGTGTTATTGTGGAGCAAGTGTTATTGTGGAGCAAGTGTTATTGTGGAGCAAGTGTTATTGTGGAGCAAGTGTTATTGTGAAGCAAATGTTATTGTGAAGCAAATGTTATTGTGAAGCAAGTGTTATTGTGGAGCAAGTGTTATTGTGGAGCAAGTGTTATTGTGGAGCAAGTGTTATTGTGGAGCAAGTGTTATTGTGGAGCAAGTGTTATTGTGGAGCAAGTGTTATTGTGGAGCAAGTGTTATTGTGGAGCAAGTGTTATTGTGGAGCAAGTGTTGTTGTGGAGCAAGTGTTATTGTGGAGCAAGTGTTATTGTGGAGCAAGTGTTGTTGTGGAGCAAGTGTTATTGTGGAGCAAGTGTTATTGTGGAGCAAGTGTTATTGTGGAGCAAGTGTTATTGTGGAGCAAGTGTTATTGTGGAGCAAGTGTTATTGTGGAGCAAGTGTTATTGTGGAGCAAGTGTTATTGTGAGGCAAATGTTATTGTGAAGCAAGTGTTATTGTGGAGCAAGTGTTATTGTGGAGCAAGTGTTATTGTGGAGCAAGTGTTATTGTAGAGCAAGTGTTATTGTGGAGCAAGTGTTATTGTGGAACAAGTGTTATTGTGGAGCAAGTGTTATTGTGGAGCAAGTGTTATTGTGGAGCAAGTGTTATTGTGGAGCAAGTGTTATTGTGGAGCAAGTGTTATTGTGGAGCAAGTGTTATTGTGGAGCAAGTGTTATTGTGGAGCAAGTGTTATTGTGGAGCAAGTGTTATTGTGGAGCAAGTGTTATTGTGGAACAAGTGTTATTGTGGAGCAAGTGTTATTGTGGAGCAAGTGTTATTGTGGAGCAAGTGTTATTGTGGAGCAAGTGTTATTGTGGAGCAAGTGTTATTGTGGAGCAAGTGTTATTGTGGAGCAAGTGTTATTGTGGAGCAAGTGTTATTGTGGAGCAAGTGTTATTGTGGAGCAAGTGTTATTGTGGAGCAAGTGTTATTGTGGAGCAAGTGTTATTGTGGAGCAAGTGTTATTGTGGAGCAAGTGTTATTGTGGAGCAAGTGTTATTGTGGAGCAAGTGTTATTGTGGAGCAAGTGTTATTGTGGAGCAAGTGTTATTGTGGAGCAAGTGTTATTGTGGAGCAAGTGTTATTGTGGAACAAGTGTTATTGTGGAGCAAGTGTTATTGTGGAGCAAGTGTTATTGTGGAGCAAGTGTTATTGTGGAGCAAGTGTTATTGTGGAGCAAGTGTTATAGTGGAGCAAGACTCTCAGTGGGTTCCCTCCTGGTCCGGGGTTTCCCCAAGAAAAACTGATGAAAGGTCGACCTGCGTTGCAGGCTCTGTTCCAAAGTCCAACAGCATGTCTCCTCGTGGCACTCCATGGATAATGCTAAATGCTGAAGAGGCGAAAGCGGGTTGTTGGCGCTATAACTAACTTGACTCCCTGTTCCAGGGCTTGGAACGAAGATTGGAACTGTAGCGTGCGCAGTGGTCTAGGAATGTCTACCTATGTACGTGAAGACTGGAATCGGCGGACGGAGCGGAAGAACCACTTGATGGTCAACGGTCAAGAAGGCGATTCTCAGCAAAGAGTTGTGGAACGCTAAGGGCATGACGAGACACGAAGAACATCATGGCCATCCACTGCACCCGTTTCCATCTCCAGCCGTCTCGACTCTGTCCTGCTACTGGATCAAGAAGGTCTCGGGCGAGAGAGTGAGATCGACGAACTGCGCAACTCTTTCTCACTTTAATCCAATTCATCGCGCAAGTCACTTTTAGTCATTCATTCACCTCATTCGACAAGTCCTGCGGTGACAGGCAAGCGACGAAGCGGCAGGTGTGGGTACACTGGGAGTCGTAGTCGTGACCCTGCACACAGGCGGCTCAGGGCATTGGGTCGTTCTTCGCCAATATGGAACAGCGGTGGAGTCCGGCAGCCCCCTGGGCGACTGAGCAGCCCTTTTCAGGAATGCACTGCTCACCTCGTGGCATGAGGAAGGGGCTAGAAAAGGTGCCCTAAAAATTGCCTGTTCCAAACTTCCCTAGCCAGCTCACCGCGGTTGGTGGGGACCCTATAAAAGCGGTAGAAACCAAAAAATCAAAATAATTCCTCTTAAACTGGGCACATGGAATGTTCGGACACTCTTGGACAGAGTCGATGTGGACAGACCCCAGAGGAGAACAGCCCTGATTGGTCAAGAACTCGCAAGATACGGCATCGACATCGCAGCCTTGAGCGAGACCAGGCTTGCGGAAGAAGGAGAGTTCTGCGAAAGAGGCTCTGGCTACACATTCTTCTGGAGTGGCAGACCCAGCGAAGAACGACGTGAAGCAGGTGTTGGCTTTGCAGTTAAGACAACTCTTGTCGAGAAACTGGCAGGACTTCCCAAAGGAGTGAACGACAGGCTCATGACCATGAAACTCTCACTGATGGGTGGAAGGAAGCATCTTACCATCATCGGCGCCAACGGCTGAACCATGACCAACCCAGATGAAGTAAAAGCAAAGTTCTATGAAGAACTTCACACTCTCATTGCCGACGTTCCAAAGGGGGACAAACTCGTCCTGCTAGGTGACTTCAACGCAAGTTAGCAAGGACAACGCTGCCTGGGAAGGAGTCCTCGGACATCATGGAGTGGGCCACTGCAACAGCAACGGCCTTCTCTTGCTCCAGACTTGCGCTGAACATGATCTTGTGATCACAAACACGATCTTCCGCCTTCCTACTCGTAATCGGACGTCATGGATGCACCCTCGCTCAAAGCACTGGCATCTTATCGACTACGTCATCGTGAGGAAGAAGGACAGGCAAGATGTACGAGTGACCAAGTCAGTGTGTGGTGCTGAATGCTGGACAGACCAACGTCTCATGATCACCAAGCTCAACATCCGCATTCAGCTGAAATGACGCCCGCAAGGCAAAAAGGTTCCCAAACGGCTGAATATCGCCAAGCTGAATTGTGCCAGCTGCAAGCAGTCTTTTGTGGACGCTTTGGAAGATCGTTTGGAATCCACCTCTCTGAATAACCAGAATGTGGAGGAAGATTGGGCGTCACTTAGAGAGCTAATTTCCACCGCAGCTTCAAAGACTCTGGGACCCCAGATAAAGAAGCACAAGGACTGGTTTGACGAGAACTGCGAAGTCATCAAGCAGCTATTAGACAAAAAACACCATCTCCACCAAGCTTATCTCGCCAACCCCAGGTCCACGACAAGGAGAGATGCATACATCAACATACGCAAAACAGTGCAGTTCAAACTTCGTAAGATGCAGGACGATTGGCTGAGTAACAAAGCCGACGAGATCCAAGCTTATGCAGACAAGAAAGACCACAAATTTTTTTATAACGCCTTGAAAGAAGTTTATGGCCCCACGTCTTCTGGCTCATATCCCCTCCTCAGCGCAGATGGTTACACTCTCATTACTGACAAAGAGAAGATCTTGGAGAGATGGGCCGAACACTTCGACAACGTCCTCAATTGCCCCTCCAACATCAACGTCGAAGCCATCAATCGTCTTCCCCAAGTGCCCACCAACGAAGCACTGGATGATCCTCCAACCTTGCACGAGACCCAAGAAGCAATACCTCTTCTTTCCAGTGGCAAAGCACCTGGTTCAGACGCTATACCAGCTGAAGTCTAAAATGAGGGGGGACCAGCCCTGACTAAAAGGCTCCACCAGTTGTACCTATTGATGTGGGAGAAAGAGACGATTCCGCAGGAATTCAAAGATGCTTCCATTATACATCTCTACAAGCGGAAGAAGAGTAGACAAGCTTGCGAAAACCACAGAGGCATATCACTGCTTTCCATTGCAGGAAAGATATTTGCCAGAATCTTGCTCAACCGCCTCACAGCCCACCTTGACCAAGGTCTCCTGCCTGAAAGTCAGTGTGGTTTCCGTAAAAAACGTGGAACCATCGACATGGTTTTTGCTGCCAGGCAGCTGCAAGAAATGTGTCAGGAGCAAAACTCTGACCTGTTTTCTACATATGTGGACCTCACCAAGGCTTTCGAAACCGTCAGTAGAGAGGGTCTATGGAAGATCATGGCCAAGTACGGTTGTCCAAGGAAATTCATCGTCTTGGTGGAAAAATTCTACGATGGAATGCAAGACAGAGTCCGGGACAGTGGAGAATCATCTGACCCTTTCCCAGTCACGAACGGGGTCAAGCAAGGATGCGTTCTGGCACCAACTCTGTTTAGCCTTATGTTTTCAGCCATGCTGACCGATGCATTTAGAGATGAGATGGTTGGTGTCAATCTAAAGTACCGCACAGATGGCAAACTGTTCAACCTTCGGAAGCTCCAGGCAAAAACCAAAGTTACGACAGACATCATCAGAAACCTGCTGTTTGCTGATGACTGTGCCCTCAACGCTGTCTCAGAAGCCGACATGCAACGCAGCGTAAACCTGTTCTTCAGCGCCTGCCCAAGCTTTGGTCTGACGATCAGCACAAAGAAGACTGAAGTCCTTCATCAGCCAGCACCCGGAAAGCCCTACGTTGAGCCTAACATCACGGTCAATGGACAAAAGCTCAACGCAGTGGACCGATTCACCTACCTATCCCAGAGTGTCACTATCGATGACGAGGTGAATATCAGGATTGCTAGAGCCAGTTCCACCTTTGGCAGGCTGTACCCCAACGTCTGGAACAGAAGAGGCATCACCACCAAGACAAAGCTGAAAGTATACAAGGCTGTGGTGCTCCCCACACTGCTATATGCATGTGAAACGTGGACTGTATATCAACGCCATGCTAGGAAGTTGAACCACTTTCATGCAACAAGCCTCAGAAAAATCCTCGGCATAAAATGGCAGGACAAAATTCCAGACACAGTGGTACTGTCCATAGCAGGTCTTCTCAGCATCTTCACCCTGCTAATGCAATCTCAGCTTCGCTGGGCAAGACACGTAGTCCGAATGCAAGACGAGAGACTGCCAAAAAGACTCTTCTATGGTGAACTTCTGCATGCACAGCGGTCTCAGGGTGGGCGAAAGAAACGCTTTAAAGACACTCTGAAAGCCTCACTAAAAGCGTTTTCCATCAACGTAGAAACGTGGAAACAAGCTGCAACAAATCGTTCCACCTGGCGCTCTTCCATTCACAAAGGTGCCATGGCCTGTGAAGCAAACAGGATCAACGCCGCAGAAAAGAAGAGGCAAGTCCGAAAAGCCCGCACTGTCAACCCCCCTGGAGACGTCGCACTCATCTCATGTCCCTCATGTTCCCGAACCTTCCATGCCAGGATCGGCCTCATCAGCCATCTGCGCACACACAGAGAGCCAGTCACATCACCCTCCGAATGACTTTTAAAGTGGTCCTCGTCGACTCGACGGACGAACGAAAATTGGTTTGGCGTGATGGTGTTGATAGCGGTGTGTGGTTGATATTGGTAGTTGTGTGGCTTAGTAGTGTGTTTTAGTGGTAGTCGTAATGTGTAGTGGTGGTGGTGTGGTTAAGTGGTGGTGGTGTGATGATATAAAGTTGGTGTGTTTATGATGATGATAATGATAACAATGCATGCTCACCAGCGGAGATCTCAGCAGGACCTTGTGCCTGTTGCCCTGAGGTTTCTGAGGATGGTGATGATAATGATGATGATGATAAAGAAAATGAAAATAATTTAATAACAAAAATTAGAAAAAATGATAATATAATAAACAAGAATAATGATGATGACGATGATGATGGAACTCGCCTGCAAAGTGGTCTGCAACGAGATTCGAGATGAGGGCGTCGTTGGCACCTGGAGAGGCCTCCAAAGATCTGTGCAACGTCAGCAGTCAATAAACGCATCAACCCTTCTACAATTGCAAAATGTAACTGAAAAAACCTTCGGGAGCAATGCTACTATATGCTACATCATTCCAGCACACACACAGAACACACCTCTACCACACAAACACCCTTCCAGCACACACACAGAACACACCTCTACCACACAAACACCCTTCCAGCACACACACAGAACACACCTCTACCACACAAACACCCTTCCAGCACACACACAGAACACACCTCTACCACACAAACACCCTTCCAGCACTCACAGAGAGCACTCATTCACCACACAAACACCCTTCCAGCACACACACAGAACACACCTCTACCACACAAACACCCTTCCAGCACACACACAGAATACACCTCGACCACACAAACACCCTTCCAGCACACACACAGAACACACCTCTACCACACAAACACCCTTCCAGCACACACACAGAACACACCTCTACCACACAAACACCCTTCCAGCACACATACAGAACACACCTCTACCACACAAACACCCTTCCAGCACACATACAGAACACACCTCTACCACACAAACACCCTTCCAGCACTCACAGAGAGCACTCATTCACCACACAAACACCCTTCCAGCACACACACAGAACACACCTCTACCACACAAACACCCTTCCAGCACACACACAGAACACACCTCGACCACACAAACACCCTTCCAGCACACACACAGAACACACCTCTACCACACAAACACCCTCCCAGCACTCACAGAGAACGCACTTCTACCTCACAAACAAACACCCACTCACCTGCTCCTCTTGAGCACAGCGAAGCCCCTGAAGAGTCTGCTGATGGTCGACCTCAACTCCAGCCTGCTCATCTCGAAACCTAACTTGTCGCTCAACGAGGCTGCCACTTCAAAGGCCCTGTTGTTGTCGTTGTCGTTGGTGGTGTCAGTGGGTGTCGTTGTCGTTGTCGTTGTTGGTGTCAGTGGGTGTCGTTGTCGTTGTCGTTGTTGGTGTCAATGGGTGTCGTTGTTGTTGTTGGTGTCAGTGGGTGTCATTGTTGGTGGTGTCAGTGGGTGTCGTTGTTGGTGGTGTCAGTGGGTGTCGTTGTTGTTGGTGTCAGTGGGTGTCGTTGTTGTTGTTGGTGTCAGTGGGTGTTGTTGTTGGTGGTGTCAGTGGGTGTCGTTGTTGTTGTTGGTGTCAGTGGGTGTTGTTGTTGGTGGTGTCAGTGGGTGTCATTGTTGGTGGTGTCAGTGGGTGTCGTTGTTGGTGGTGTCAGTGGGTGTCATTGTTGGTGGTGTCAGTGGGTGTCATTGTTGGTGGTGTCAGTGGGTGTCATTGTTGGTGGTGTCAGTGGGTGTCATTGTTGGTGGTGTCAGTGGGTGTCATTGTTGGTGGTGTCAGTGGGTGTCATTGTTGGTGGAGTCAGTGGGTGTCGTTGTTGGTGGTGTCAGTGGGTGTCGTTGTTGGTGGTGTCAGTGGGTGTCATTGTTGGTGGTGTCAGTGGGTGTCGTTGTTGGTGGTGTCAGTGGGTGTCAGTGGGTGTCATTGTTGGTGGTGTCAGTGGGTGTCATTGTTGGTGGTGTCAGTGGGTGTCATTGTTGGTGGTGTCAGTGGGTGTCATTGTTGGTGGTGTCAGTGGGTGTCATTCTTGGTGTCAGTGGGTGTCGTTGTTGGTGGTGTCAATGGGTGTCGTTGTTGGTGGTGTCAGTGGGTGTCGTTGTTGGTGGTGTCAGTGGGTGTCGTTGTTGGGTTTGTTGTGCTTGTGATTGCTACTGCTCATTCAAACGATTTTAAATCCTTAAAGAACGTGGTAACTTTCAAACTTGCCATCTTTCGATTAACTTAAAACTTTTATTTATTTTCGAGTTATATTTTTCCAATGTTGCTTTGCAACAAGGCTTCTCATTCAACCTAGGACTGTTAACCGTTGGTCAAGCCAAGATGCCTTATAAACTTGGCTACCCGTTCACTCACAAACGCATGCTTATGCCCGTGACATACCTGTACGCCAGGAGAGTCCTGGCAGTGCTTGCTGTAGAAGGTTCTTGTGGAGGTTTGCATGAGGCAGTGGTGGCTGGTGTAGTGGTGAAGCAGGTAGTTGCAGAAGTTGTGAAACCAGTTGATGTCGTTGTTGCAGTTGTAGTGGCGCAGGTGGCTGATGCAATTGAAGCCACTACTCCTTGCCCACCGCTGGAGATTCTCCCGTTGTTTTTATTCGATTCAGCAGCACTATGCCCTTTATAATTCTCATGATTATTCGAATTATTATTTTTATTATTAATATTATTGTTTGTGTGGATGTTGTTGCTGAAGGTGACGTCAGCAGAGGCGACCATCTTGAGGATGGGGTGCAGAATGCCGTCTGTGATGCGCTGCTCGAATGGTTGTGTGATGTGGTGTGATGCGGTGTGATGTGGTGTGATGCGGTGTGGTGTGGTGTGGTGGTTTAGTGGTGTGATGCGGTGTGATGTGGTGTGGTGGTGGTTTAGTGGTGGGAGAAATAAGGGTGGGAGGGTGGTAATGATTTGTATTTGGGGATTTTGGGGATGATGTGGTAGATGATAGAAGATGAATAATTTAGAATTCTGTCGGTGATGTTGAACGATGATGATGATGATAACGATGATGATAATGATGAGGATGATGATGAGGATGATGATGAAAGATAAAAACCAACCTATAATAATGATAATCAATATATAAATAGAAATAAATTGATACAAATGCTGGTGATGATGATGATGATGATAATGATAATAACAGGAAGAAGGTCGATGAGGGTGTCGATCGGGAGGATGGAGATGGTGATGAGGAGGAGAGAGAGGCAGGCAATGAGGCAACCCTCTGACCTTGAGGTCACGTGGATGCAGTGGTGGGTGGCGGAATGGTGGTGGGAAGTGGAGAGACGAAGAGTGGAGAATTGAGAGGATGATTTGATAGAAGCCACCTGCATTGAAGGGTGGTTCGGAGAAGCTTCATGGACAACTTGTATAAAGATCTTCGGTTTTTCAAAGCATTAACAAAATTAACGCATTAATGCATATAGAGTCCTTAAAGAGTTGAATGAAAACCTAACCTAGCAACTAACGCACTCCATAGCAAAGCCTCCCAGGAAACACTCACCATATCTTCCATGTATTTGAAGTAGTGGGAAACAATCACTAGCTCTCCATAGTGCAGTGCTATGTGTCTTAGGTTCCCAATCAGTTCGTCAGCGTTCAAGTCTCCATTCACGTACATCTCACATCTTGCTAGTTTTATCTTCACTGTGGATGGTGGTGGTGGTGTGGTGGTCAGGTGGTAGTTTAGTGGTGGTGTGGATGGTGGTAGTGGTGTGGATGGTGGTGGTGGTAGTGTGGTGGTCAGGTGGTAGTTTGGTGGTGGTGTGGATGGTGGTGGTGGTGGTGGTGGTAGTGTGGTGGTCAGGTGGTAGTTTGGTGGTGGTGTGGATGGTGGTGAGATGGTAGTGTGGTGGTCAGATGGTAGTTTGGTGGTGGTGGGGATGGTGGTGGTGATGAGGTGGTAGTGTGGTGGTCAGGTGGTAGTTTGGTGGTAGTGTGGAAGGTGGTGATGGTGAGGTGGTAGTGTGGTGGTCAGGTGGTAGTTTGGTGGTGGTGTGGAAGGTGGTGGTGGTGGTGAGGTGGTAGTGTGGTGGTAGTTTTGTAGTGGTGTGGATGGTGATGGTGGTGAGGTGGTAATGTAGTGGTCAGGTGATAGTTTGGTGGTGGTGTGGAAGGTGGTGGTGGTGAGGTGGTAGTGTGGTGGTCAGGTGGTAGTTTGGTGGTGGTGTGGAAGGTGGTGGTGGTGAAGTGGTAGTGTGGTGGTCAGGTGGTAGTTTGGTGGTGGTGTGGAAGATGGTGATGGTGAGGTGGTAGTGTGGTGGTAGTTTGGTGGTGGTGATGAGGTGGTAGTGTGGTGGTCAGGTGGTAGTTTGGTGGTAGTGTGGAAGGTGGTGATGGTGAGGTGGTAGTGTGGTGGTCAAGTGGTAGTTTGGTAATGGTGTGGAAGGTGGTGGTGGTGAGGTGGTAGTGGGGTGGTAGTTTTGTAGTGGTGTGGAAGGTGGTGATGGTGAGGTGGTAGTTTGGTGGTGGTGTGGAAGGTGATGGTGGTGAGGTGGTAATGTGGTGGTCAGGTGATAGTTTGGTGGTGGTGTGGAAGGCGGTGGCGGTGAGGTGGTAGTGTGGTTGTCAGATGGTAGCTTGGTGGTGGTGTGGATGGTGGTGATGGTCAGGTGGTAGTGGGGTGGTAGTTTGGTGGTGGTGTGGATGGTGGTGGTGGTCAGGTGGTAGTGTGGTGGTCGGGTGGTAGTTTGGTGGTAGTGTGGATGGTGGTGGTGGTCAGGTGGTAGTGTGGTGGTCGGGTGGTAGTTTGGTGCTAGTGTGGATGGGATGGTGGTGAAGTGGTAGCAGTTCACAATGATTTCCATGAATTAAAAAAATATCGATTAAAAGTTAAAAGAATGGGTCTTTGAGTCTTCAAAGGTTGAATCCTCTAAAACTCTAACATTTGTCACGAAGCTGAGTCGACAGGAGCTTCAGCTGTTGCTGCTGTTGCGAGACGTAACAAAGAGCGAGCATTCTGAGAAGGTTGTGCGAGAGGTGCTTGGCTGTCAGCACTGGTCCCAAATGCCCCGTCAACCACTGCACACTATCACTCGCCACTTGCGAAATATTAATGTTGTTGTCGTTGCTGGCCGTGGTGCTTTTGAAACCATCACATGCGGCTTCCTTGGTGCTGGAGGTGTCTTGGAGGGCGTTTTTGTCTGCTTGGTAGGTGAACAACTCGTCGGCGAAGTTAGCGCTGCTGCCTACGTTGAAGATGACATTGTTGTTGCTGCAGCTGTTGCTGCTCTTGGAAGGGCTGACGTCGGTGTTGTCTAGTGAGTTGGGAGTGCTGAAGAGCATGGAAGAGGGAATGATGGTACGCATGCTGGTGGTAGTTGTCACTGGCATGTAGGTGACATCGTCGCCTTCATTCACGTCCTCATCATCATCGTCTTCATTTTCCTCATCATCATCATGATTGCCAGAGTCATGGGGTGGTGCAGTGGTGGCTTCATCGAGAAACAGAATGCCTCCTTGTGCGTAAAAGTCGCCATCTGCGTCGCCACCACCACCACTGCCACCACCACCACAAATAGCGCTGATACTATCTTCCTGCTTGTGCAGACTGAGAGGCTTGCTGTCGCCTGTGGTGCTTGCAGATGTGCCAAACTCGAAGTTGGGACTTTTATCATTTCTTGAGTTGAAACACCTGAAGTGGTTCTGAGGTGGTGATGATGATGCACCCAGATCGGTGACAGGTGCATCTTTGCAGTGAATAAATTCGTCGTCGTTGTTGATGTTGGCCTCATTTGCAGTGCTTTCTGCAGATGTTTGAAGGTCGCTTTGGAAGTCTTTGAGGGCGGAGACTGCCTCAACGAGGGGCGCCGAGAAGTGCTCAAGGAACGTCTTCAGCGAGAACATCTCGATCAGCTTGGCGACGAAGAGTGCATGGTACACCTTCGCGAAATGCCTGCTGGTCTCGTCGCATTGGAAGAGTTGCAGAGTGGGTTTGAGGAAGTGCTGGGTGATCACATCCCTGCCAAGTACCCTGAAGAGCGGATGCAGCAGATGGAAGAGGGTGTCGACAGCCACATCAGTGCCCAGTACTGCACTCAACAAGAACTTAACGAAAGGCAGCAGAAGGTGTGACAGCATCTCGTTGTCGGCCCTGGTGCCTGCACGGTGGATCCTCCGCACACAAGCAGCCCACTCCTGCAGACATTCATTCGTGACGTGGTATGTCTCAGAGGGGCTCCCGGCCTGATGCGACTGATACAACGACGTAGGAATGCAGTGGAAAATGCCGTCGAAAAGGCTCGTGAAGTTGGGCGAGAAAGAGATGAGGTCGACGACGGGAGAGATGATGATGTCGATGGAGGGGCAAGGAAGGTCGAGGTTGGGGTGCATGAGTGGGTAGGTGGTGGGCAGTGGCAGGGCTTGCGAAAGGGTCTTCGTTGGTGACGCCTCGAGGACTGCCTCGATGTTGAGGAGGTAGTCTAGGCACTTCCTGATGAATCTGAAGAAAAGTCATGAGCTTTGCCATAAATGCTTCTATCCTAGGGGTCACTCAACTATAATACATCCCAACCATAACCCCCCCTCTACCACCCCCCAACACTCACACGGGCATCTGAGACTGCTCATTGATGGCGAAGGATCTTGCGATGGCATAGCGGTGTTTGAGCGGGGTTGGCTGCTGGTTGAGCTGGCCACTGATCGATGGGCACAAGAGTTCAACCAAGAGACAGCCCAGTGTCAGCATGTCCCTGCTCTTCAAGGCTACGTGCAGACCATGGTCCTGGTATTGATGCTGCTTGGTCGACTCCTCTGTAGGATCCTTTATGGAGATTGAAAAGTGTGCTGAATAAGAACTGTGATTTAGTTGGGTTGCTAAAACTTTTAGTTTTTCATAAATATTATTCTCCAATTGCTTAAATCAAATAATAAACCAAAATGAAAGATTCTAAAGCACCAGCAACAACCTTTCCAAGGTCGTCTTGCAGGTATCCAGTTGCAGAGATGCAGAAACGATAGAACTGCTCCAGCTCTTCCAGCTCCTGCAGGGGGTCAGTGACCTTCCGATGCCCCTGCCCCTTCCCCTCTGCAACACCCTCCCCCTCCAAGCTGCTGATAGACGCATCAAATGGAGGATTGAATTAATTAATTTAAGAAATTGATCATTTCATTTAACGAAAAGTTTAATTTTAAAAATTACTGATAGAGTATCATCATCAAATCTCACATCCGACTGGCGGGAGGGGAAACTTCCAGGTCATCCAGGTCAAAGTTCACCTCCTTATCCTTCTCCGACAACACCAGCCTCTTGAACTCGCCATCTTTGTCATCTGAGTCACCATTTAAATCCACTTTTCGAAGAGGATGAGGTTGGTTGAATAGTTGTACCACGCCGTGATTGGTCAAAACCTTGTGCTTGTCGACCAATTGCAGGCAGACATTCTTGCTTTCGACAGCCGCTAGTCCACTCAGCTGTGGTCACAAAAGTTTTCATGAACTAACAAACCCGCTTTAAAACTAAAAAAAATGAAACAAACAACTATTTCGCAATAGAGGTCGGACATGGACAATTTTTCATTCCCGGTCCCGTCCCGTTCCCGATGGGACATCAGAATTTTGATTCCCGTCCCGTCCCGTTCCCGCAACTCGATTCCCGGTCCCAAAACGTTCGCGAAACTTTTGTTTTTTTATTCATTTTCGCTGCCGTTTTAACTGGTCCCAAACTTGCTAGTCCTAACATTTCTCAAAATGTATTATTTGAAAGTCAGAGGATATTTCTTTTAATAAAGTTTTTTTTAAAGATTTAAATTTCAAATATTTATTGAAATGAATGTATTGAAGTTAGTCATTGTTTTTGAGTAATTCAATCAAGTCTTTATTGCTTTTCACACGGGTTAAACCGTTAAGAGTTTCAGCTTTCGAATGAGATGATTTTGGGTCTGAAGTTAAACGACCACATATTAAACAATTCCGTTCACAGGGAATATAACTTGCAGATATACTAAACAAAATTTTGGCTACTTCTTGAAGTATTTTAAAATTGCTCATTTTACTCCAATAAAATAAAACAACTTTATAATCTTGAATTTTTTGGGACGTAATTGTTTAATATTTGTACAATTCATCCTCTTCTAAATTTTTTTCTTCATTCATTATTATTAATTCTTCAATAATGTTAGAAATATGGTTTTTGACAACATTCTTATTCTCCACAACTGCAAATGAAATCATTGGTATAATTTGATAGTATAATAATTTTATTATAATTTTTACGTTCTAAAAACAAACATAATAGGTCTAAATAACCATCATTTGTTTTTTTTCTCAACGGCACTGCAGCTTGGTCTGGCTGTAAAAAATAGAATTAAATTTTCTCTAATGAAAGTCTTGGTATTCATTTCTTTTCTATTACAAACTTTTTTCCTATTATTCTTTCATACTGGGGATGCAACAGACATGCTGCCATATGAATAAGATCAATGGCATCTTTTCTTTTGCCGAAATGATCAACTGAGCAATCATTTGGAAATTAATCATTTAAACTCAAAGTATTAATTTACAAAATTAAAATAATATAACTGACCATTTTGATTTCATCTGTAAAGTTTTCATCATCACCCATTTGTTCTAATCTCCCTAATCTTTGGACTTACCATAACAACTTCAAATGTAGTGTTGGAGATTTTGACATTGGCAACGCAATGGTGGCTTCGTTATACATTTCTATTGCATTTAATACTTCGTTTAAGTACGGAGTATCGATGAAATAAAGATTTCCATACTTAGAAGTTTGCTGAAAATTCATTGTTAAAGAATCCAATCTCAATAACTGTTATTCCCGTTTTTCCTGTTCCCGATTTAAAAGTTGATTCCCGTTCCCGTCTTTTCCCGTTCCCGATTTGAATATTGATTTCCGTTCCCGTCCCGAAAACCTATTCCCGGTTCCCGACTTTTCCCGTCCCGAAATTAATTTTCATTCCCGTTCCCGCGGGTACCCGGTCAGATCGGGTACCCGGTCAGATCGGATACCCGGTCCAACCTCTAGTTCGCAAGCGTTGACAAACAAATGCACTTCAGTAGACGACCTTGTAGCCAAAGGTGAGGTCAATCCAGTGGTGCAGCTGCCTCGACACCTGCTCACTCTCCAGGGCACTGAGGTGCACTTGAGTGAAGTGGGAAGGGGAAGAGGCCCAGAGGGGCAGTTGTAGGTCAGGCAGGTCAGCATGGCAGGTCTCAAAGACACCAGGATCGAGGAAGTAAGCAGGGATGCACTCGTCAGGCGTCCACTCGTACAGTCGTTCGATGCTGACCGGGTAGTGCTTCGGCTGCCATCGAGGCCTCACGATGCGACATAGAACGTCCCTCGGCGTGCTCCTGGCCACGTAGACGTAAAAGGTGATGTCGGAGAGGAAGTCTGAGACGTGGAATGGCGTCTGCGTCATGCGGCAGTCCGGCGTTGACGAGTCGAAGGTGAGGTCCAGCTGCTCCTCTCCCTTGTTCAGGCGGTACTTGCTCTTGCCAAGGTCTCGGAGTTTCAGCTTGTTCGAGGAAGGTCCTGAGAAGTCGACCACCCATGGCAGGATCACATGATGGTTCGGCTCATCTGTGTGCCTGCCTGTGTGTGTGTGTGTGTGTGTGTGTGTGTGTGTGTGTGTGTGTGTGTGTGTGTGTGTGTGTGTGTGTGTGTGTGTGTGTGTGTGTGTGTGTGTGTTGTGCCTACTGTATTTGTGCGCTTGTACGTGTGAATTGTATAACTTGGAATTATAAACAAGCCCAATACAATACAAATAATATTATCAACGTGGCGTAAACCCGGACGAGCTTCAAGACCACTCGGTTATGAACAATTTAATAATAAATGAAAAATAACAACAACAAAAAGTATTAATCTGGTCGGCACTCACCAGCCAGCCTGTTGAGTGCCATGAGGTAGTCCAGATTCGAGAGTCGTCTGTGCAGCCACGAGTGGGTGAGGAGGGGCAGGCTGTGCAGACTGACGCCGTCGTCGACTTTTAGAGACTTGCAGACGCTCAAACTCGTCACGTCAACCAACCTGTCGTAAATGATGATGATGATGAAGAAGAGGATGATGATGATGATGATGAAGAAGAGGAGGATGATGATGATGATGATGATGATAAGGATGATAACTTTAATGATGAGGATGATGATGATTATAACAACACACACACGCACATACTGGATGTCTTTATAGAAAGCCTTGAAGTTGACGTGCTGTAGTTGAATGCAGAGACGATCGTCGACTGAAAAGTCGCTCAGTTTCAAGCCGTCGACGTTGAAGCCGAGGACATTCAGCTGCTGCACAGTGCTCAACAACTGGTGCACGAGCAAGTGCTGGCAGTGGTGGTTGGCGATCCTGCCCGGACTGAAGACGACCAGGTCTGCCAGCGAGAACTTGTGCATCGGTCGGAAGAGGTAGAAGGCGTGCTTGCTCTCGCTCGTGAAGAAGACTGCACCGATGAGTGGGTGGAACGACTCGAAGGGTGAGGGAGAGGAGGAAGAGGATGGTTGGGCGGATGGGTTGGCAATGTAAAGGGGTGCTGAGACGTTGTTGAGGTGTTGTTGTGGCATTGTGTTGATGGGTGGAGTTGAGGATTGGTTAGGTTGCAGGTTCTTGAGATGGATCGTCTGCTTTTGGAAGTCATTGGAGGTTGCAGTGTTGGACGCCTTGGTGGAGGTGTATCTATTATTGGGAGGAGCACTGAAAAGTGGGGTATTCTTGCCGCTTGCATTAATATTTTTGTTGCTGTCGAGAATGTTGAAACTGTTGACTGAAAAACTGTTGTTGTTGTTGATGATGGGGTTGTTTTTGTTGCTGTAGAGGGAGTTATTGTTGTTGATGGGGTTGTTGTTGAAGGTCTGTATGAGCATAGGAGGCTGGCCATACAGCTTGCTGAGAGCCTCCCCCATCAAACGGTCATGGTGCTGGTGGTGCAATGGTGGGTATGAAGGATGCATGCATGCATGTGGCATGAATGCGACAAAAACGCCTCAAAGCGAGGCAATTTTATAGAGTCTGAGTGCAAACTTGAGTTTAAGGAGTAAAAAAATGTTTAAATTACACAAAAAGACTACGGAAACGTCTTAACCAAAAGAAAAGCCTTGATTGTCTAGAACAGACCCACCTTAATAATCTTTCTCTCCCTGGAGCGGTGCATGTGTTGTACTGCATGCTGGTACTTTTCCATGTTCAGCAGCTGCAGTACACTGTTGTACTGGTCGTCCACGTGACACCTCACCTTGGCATTGACCTGGCATGCCTCAGGCCCTATGCTCAGAGGTGTTTCTATCAGACTGTAATTGTTTATGACAATTGAATTAATTTTTTGAAACAAGTATTTAAATCATTTTGGCAAATTATTTATCTAAGTGGGACAAACCTTTCGACGAATTTGCTTTTCTTCTCAATGACCTGCACTGTGACACTCCTGAAGCCATCAACTTTTTGGTTGTTGGTGCACCTGGCCAGGCATAACTCTGCCAGCTTCCTGTCCAGGCCCCGGTATGTGGAGAGGGGCAGCCGAGGAATGGAGCTGCATTGTCTGGTACTGATTAACTTCAGCCAGTCTTCTGGCACCTGCAGATGAGTGATTAATTATATTGAAATTTTATAAACTTTTTTATAAGTTATATTTTTATGAATAATATTTCAGAGCATATCAGAACTACCAGGCAGTTAAAGAGAAATTCATTTTTTTTGTTGATGCAGTGTGAGGGAATGCCAAAGGTGGCAGAAAGACCATCCATAAACTCTGAAATTTATATTTTCACAAAATAAAAATTATGACTCTTTATTCTCTTTTATTCTCATAATTATTTGAACTCAACAATATTTAACTTTTAACTAAATTCACTTTTGAGGGGTGGGCGTTAGTTAATAATTAAAGATGATTAATTGACTTGAGTGCAAATATATTACAAATGACTTTTAAACAAATTAAAAAGTATATACAATTATAATACTTAAAAGAATAAAGTTATTGGATTTTTGGGGTTTTATTAACTGAAACGATTAACGCAATTTAGTTTCATAAAAGACTGCAAAAGCCGACAAAATATGATTTAAAGGTTAATCTAATAACAATTTATCATCAATTGAACCGGCCCTGGGGCCTCTGGAAAGTAGCAGTAGAGATCGGTCAGTGATACAAACAAATGAAACACATGCCAGCCACCCACACACTGAAGCACCCATGCACCCTGATCTCAGTCTTCTGCAGTGTCTGAGAGGGCTTCCTGGGGTGGTGGCTGCTTCTTCTCATCCTCTGGATACTCACCAGTGTCGGAGTCATTCGCCTCACTGCCCTCCCTCTCCTTCTTGCTCTTGCCTCCCTCGTCACTGCGATCACCATCGTCATCACCCTCAGACCTCCTTCTCTTTCTTTCCTTCCTCTCTGAACCACTCCTGCTGTCTGACCTGCCACGCGACCTTGAATGTGACCTTGACCTCGATCGCGAGTCTGACCTTGACCTAGACCTAGATCTTGACCTCGATCTCGACCTGCTGATTGTCATCAAGATATTATTTTTAAGCACTTCATCAATCTTTATAGTACATGACTATGAAGAAAATGTATACCTTCTAGCTACATTGAAATACTATATCTAAGCAACACCAGTTAGTTTAGTGCCAAAAAGGCAAATGTTCACAAAACGAAATGTAAAAAAGTATATAAGAAATAGAAGAGTTTAATCTAGGCAAAATACATGAATTCGCATCTTTTGAAAGCTTTTGAGAGTAACATTCAGAATTAGAAGTGAATACTGCATTAGTGACTATCTACCTGCGCTTGCTGCCGTCTCTGACTCTTAGCTTCCTGCCTTCGAGCTCGTAGCCGTCGAACTTCTCGATGGCTTTCCTCACGTCAGAGCTTGATGCGAACTCGACAATGCTGTGTGTGGTGAAGGTGGTGAAGAGATGTGCTTGTGACGATAACTACAACAAAAAGAATATATCAAAATATATCGTCAATATTGTGGCAGGATAGCGTAGCCGCGTGGTTGGTGTTATCCTGCGTCCAGATTTTAGCGAGATACTTTTAACAATCTTTTTTCTTATTTTATCATATTTAGTGAATTTTTGTAAAATAATAACAATAAATTTAGTATTTGTTAAATATTTTTTTATATAATTCGTAATTCATTGAATTTTCGTAAGCTAACCCTTAACTTAACCTTAACCTAACACTAAATAAATAAAATACTTATAATACATAATTTATCAAAAATTACTCTGATAATTTAATTTTTCTTTTATTTATATTTTAATCATCTAATTTTTTTTTATTTTACTCATTATAATTATAATTAATTTGTTTTTTATTCAATTTTATCCACTAAAAATCTTATATCAATTGTGGTACTTAAAAATAATAGTTATTGGTCAACCATCTTGATAAACCCTAACCCTAACCCTAATCTTAACCCTGAACCTTACCTTAATTCTAACCCATATATTTGTGAAAATTGTTTTAATTAAATATCCATATTTTATTTTGATCATACTATATTTTTATTCGAAAAAGAATACTAAATAAAATTCTTGTATTAGACTAAGTTTAACAATAAAAATTTGACAAGGTTTAATAATAAAAATAATATGTAAAATAGTTATTTACAGCTATTACAGAACCAGTATCCGACAGGTTTGCGTATTAGTCCAAGGCGTTCAAATAAATCCTAACCTAAAAATTAGGGTTGTAGGTTAACTGCACCCGCACTGCATGTGTTAAATGCACCTTTGTTTTTGCGCGTTTCTTCTTTTTTTACAGAAAAAACGTTAATTTAGGGTTAAAGTTAGGGTTTTCAGAAAATTCGCATTTTAAGAAGAAACGCGCAAAAACAAAGGTGCATTTAACACATGCAGCGCAGGTGCAGTTAACCTACAACCAAAATTTAGAAAGTATTTAAATGGAATAATAATTTATTTGTAATAGTGAACCTATTTAAGTTTTGAAATAAATACATAAAAATATAATTATGAATTTATTCCCAATTAATTCACAACTTAAAATTACAAATTCACTAAATTACTATATTATAAAATCTGGACGCAGGATAACACCAACCGCGCGGATACGCTATCCTGCGACAGTATTGACGCAGGATATAATCTTCGTATCAAAATAGAACATTTGAGCCTTTATAAAGAACACGATCATTATCATCATCATCATCATGAGACACTGACCCTTCCCCCTTCCTGATCTTGTGAGCATCTGCAAAGGTGACCTCTCCGACCTTCTTCATGAGGTCCTTCAGGTCCTTAAGGAGGAGGAGGCAGTGGTGGTTGAGGTTGTGCATTTGAGGTTTGGTTGGGGCGCCAATGATGGGTAGAGATTTTAAATTATGTTCAATCTATTGAAAGTTAAGTTGAGAAAAGTAAGATTTAGATTAAGAGTATATAACATTTATGGATAACTTTTCATAGAAGAGAATATATACCATACTTATATACATTATTTGATTAGTATTACCTGGTAAATAACCCACAAACGCATCGAAAAAACCACGAATATGTGTTCTGCATTGCGGCGACATGACGAATTAAAAAGCAGCCAAATGGAGGTTGGGAGGAGGTGTGGAGAAGTGGGGGGAGGGGAGAAGGAGATGGGCTGTGGAGGTGGGGTGGCACTGTGAAGGGAGAACCATGGCACGAGTAAGTGGCTGGAGAGGGGCTTAGAAATAGTCGCCAATAAGCTAATGGGTGGCCACATGTGGAGTAGGTCTCGCTACTGTAACGCAATGCTATCTCAATCGCCTTTGCTGGCTGCCTTGCTCGGGAGTGTGTGGGATGGGTACTACTACGACTTTTGCGCTAAGCTCTGAGCTTACTGAAGCCAGTTCAAACCTACAGAACTTTTGAGTGAAGGTTAGAATTAATATACAATTGATGTATTTAATTTTGAAGATAATTTTAAAAAAGGATTGATTATATGAAATAACTTTATTTTTTAAATCAGGAAATGCCATGAATCCACCTGCCAAGAGATACTACTGGGAATGTTCTCAACCAATATCTTGTTCTCAGTTCTGAATGGCTGACTTCTTGGTCTAAAAATATTAATATTAATAATAAATCCACAATATGTAAACTGTTATTCCAAACATAATCTAATTGAATAATTTCACACCTGAATGTGTTGAATCCTCGATAACTATCACTTCCACCCCCCCTGTAGCTTCTTCCTCCTCTAAAGTCACTACCACCACCACCACCCCTGTAATCACTGACTCCTCCTCTGTAATCATTACCTCCTCTCTCTTCTCTGTAACTGCCGGAGTCATTCAACCCTCCGGTTCCTCTGTATCTTCCTGTGTCGCCTGCCTTATCGTCATTGAAGGACCTTCCATTACTCCTCTGCTGGTCTTTTCCTTCTCCAAACCCACCCCTGTTGAAACCTCCTTCATTACGACGATTTGGGTTCGGAGCTTTTGCGTGTTCGATTATTACTCTGTAGATTTTAGGTTATATTTAATCATTTTTCAGATAATTATTTAAATAAAATAATGATGGTTTTCAAATTTAAACAAACCTTTCTCCGCATAACTGTTTTCCATTTAAATCATAAACAGCATCATCGGCATCTCTTTTTTCTTCAAAATTCTGGAAAAATGTATTATATAATATAACTAATTTTTAAAAAGATAACGAGAATCTGCATAATAAATGCCGTAATAACAACTCACCACGAATCCGAATCCTTCTTTAAGATTGATTCCTGACACTCTTCCATACCCTTTGAAAAAGTTTTCAACATCACGCTCCCTCACATCTTTTGCAAGACGACCAATATAAACTCGAGAACCCATTAAAAGCTGAATTAATTTGAATAAAATGGCGTAAACATCTATAAAGAGGCATATACGTGACAAAACTTTCCAAAAAATAAAATTGTACATTTAATAATTAATTATGAAGTTATTTTTGTTATGTCAAAATTTTATTGTTTATTACTTTTAATTATTATAAATCTATCACTAGTATCAAACATCTATGCTGCATTTCCAATGATTTCACAACCACGTTCGGAATTTATCGTTGTCTTGTGTTTTTCTAAATTTAATAGTTAATATTATTATTCTTGTGAAATAATCTTATTATATCGCAAATATGGCAGTAAGAGCACAATATGAAGGAAACAATGAAGTTGGAGTTTTTGCCACCCTCACTAACGCCTACTGCATGGTTGGGCTTGGTGGTTCTGCCAACTTCTACAGGCGAGATTCAACATATTTATCTTTTTTTAATATAAATTCATTGTTTTAATTATATGATGGTCTAGAAGCTTTTGGTTCATCACATTAAATAATTGTCTTAATTATTCTATAAATATTATTTATTGATAACTATTTCCTAATATTATTTGAAATATTTAAAACATTCATTTGATGTTATTACAGTATTTTTGAGAGTGAGCTATCAGATTCTATTCCAGTCTTCTATACTACTGTAAATGGATGCAGAATTGTAGGAAGGTTGTCTGTTGGTGAGTTTCAGCATTTTTCTTCTGAAAACTCACATGCAGAGCTTATAAAAATGATTGTAACCAGATAATGGGTTAAAAGTAACTCATGACAAGATCTTGGTTCACCTACCTCTCTAGCTCATAAGCAGTGCATAGCCTAGCAAAGCAACTAATCAAAGATAAACTCTTTGCAACACTCCAGGCAACAAACACGGCTTGTTACTGCCGATGACGACAACGGACAACGAACTGCAACACATCAGGAACAGTCTGCCCGACTCTGTGAAGGTGATGCGCATCGAGGAACGACTCTCTGCCCTTGGGAATGTCATCTCCTGCAACGACTATGCCGCCCTCATCCACCCCGACCTGGAGAAGGTTTGCATTTTGAATAACTTACTCAAGTTCTGTGTATAGATATATAAATATAAGACCAACAATCTTGAGGATTTAGTTATAGACTATTCCATGTAGTCTTCATGCTTTTGGGGAATTATGACGAAATTAATATAAATGAAAATGAAATAATGAATGACCCTTCCCAGGACACAGAGGAGATCATCAGGGACGTCTTGAACGTGGAGACGTACAGGCAGACCGTGGCTGACAACTCACTGGTCGGCACTTACGCCCTCTTCACCAACCAGGGAGGACTGGTGAGTGAAGAGGAGTAGAAGGGGGAGGGGTGTTGATTAAACTAAAACTAACTTTTTGTAAATTTTATTAGAAATGGTATTTTAATCTCACTTCCACTAGAGTTTATTAAAATTCATATTAATCACGACATTTCAGCTGCACCCAAGCACCAAGATTGAGGAACAAAATGAACTGTCGACCCTTCTGCAAGTCCCTCTAGTGGTATGTCTACTTCACATGATTAGTAGTTCAACATCAGAATCCTCTAATATTTATTCTATGTCTTTATTCAAAATCAGTCTTTAAAAGTTCATATCATCAACATTACCACCTTTAAAAAGAATGCAGTCAATTCCAGCCTCAAAGCAAATACTGCATCATTTCAACAATTCATCATCACAACCACCACCAAAACTATTCAGACAGGCACAGTGAACAGGGGCAGCAACGTCATCGGAGCAGGCATGGTGGCCAATGACTGGTCAGCCTTCTGCGGCATGGACACCACCACCACAGAGATCTCCCTAATCGACAGCATCTTCAAACTCGACGACAACCAGGCACAAGCCGGCATGAATCTTAAACTCAGAAACGACCTTATTGACAAGTTTGTGTCTATACCAATAGTTTCATTTATCTTTTCAATGTTAAAATATATTATTTTTATCTTTTCATCAATTCAAATAAAATCAATAAGTTTTTACCTATACCAATAGTTTAAAATTTTCATTATTTCAATTTATAAAAAAATTCATTTTTCCAGTATAGCATAGAAGAAAAGTTGGAGATCATAGTACAATATTTTTTCAAGGAATGTTCTTTAAATCATCTTTATTATTAATATCTTAAAACCATTTTTATTCTATCTTCGAAAAAAGAAAATGAGTTTACATTTTATTTGTTCAAATCAAAACTACTCCATTCATTCAATTGCCAAAGGAGCATACCTACTACGATGACTTAAAATTAGCTTTCTTATTTACTGTTCCATGCTTGCTTTTCAGCAAATTCCTTTTGAACTTCTTCAATCAGGGGTTGCAAGTATTTGGTATCCTGCAATTCAAATATATATAATATAGTTAAATTAATAAACCTATAAAATCTTAACACACAGCAACTCACATCTTCAAACTTAGTCCATTCCTCCTGTGGCAGAACCTCCTTCCTCATGGAAAGGTAGAGAGCCCTTGACATGCGAAACTGCCTTTCTTCAGCTACCTTCTTGGGCAGCCTCCTTATTGCCTCTTTAATCTCAGGAACCATGTCGTCAAGAATGTCATCGTGAAGCAAACCTTTTTAATTTTATTAAATATTAATTTATCGGATTAATTATAATTTGAAGCCTAATATGCTTACCGTAGTTACTATATCCAGAAGACGTAAAAGACCATTTTCTGAAAGCAGCTCTCCAGCCAGTGGAGGCTTGAAAAAAAAGTTAAATGTTTTAACTTGAAACAAATTAAATTTATTATTTAAAAGAATATTACCTGCGGATTTAATAGCACCAGAAGCCATCTTAACCTTCAAATTTTAAATCAACTTTTATGTCGAATAAACCAAAGTATACATTTAAATATAAAAGTTAATAAAAAAAATATTCTTTAAAATTTAAAAATCAGCAGTAATGTCGGTTTTAATTTTTTTATAAAAGCTATTAGTATTCAAAATTAGGTTTTTGATATTTCTGTTTGTGGCAAGGTCGACAAAAGTCTTTGCTCATAAGATATCAAAATGTCTTCTTTTCTATCAAGGACCCTGCCTATTGTCAAAAGTAGGTTTTCAGCAAATAGCGTTCGTACCCATGTATTTGGGCCTCCGAGGAATCCACTTCACACTTATGTAAGTTTTGGTTTTTTCTTTATATCTTTCATGAATGTTGTTTTGATTTGTACCTTATTCTTATAACTTATATTATAAATATAAATTATATTATAATATTTATATTAACCAACAATTTTTACATTTTTAAAGGAGAAGGTAGCAGCCTTCACAGGATTTTTCTTTGCCATAATGGCAGTACCAATGTGGGTGTTGTACAACTTGCCCAATTATAGAAAGAAAGAGAAGTCAGAATGAGGGGTCTCGTCCAAATATTAAGAACAATGGTTTAAATTGTTGATTTAAAAGTAACCATTAAACTTATGAAATATCTTTTCAAATAAATTTGCCAAAAGTTTTCTTTTTTTCCTTTTCTCCCTATATTTTAACATTTAAATCAGCCCATGATTTGTATATAATGCTCATTGCCTTTACAGTAGACTGCTAAATTAATAATAAATATTTAGGGGGCATCCATAAAAGACTTCCACACAAAAGAGGGATGGAAGGGGGGGAAGGTTCAGCAAAAAGTGGTATAAAGTGGACAAATGGGAGAGGGGCTTTAGGACAAATTTGATATCCACATCGTAGTGTATATTGTGGGCATTTACTGCAAAATACTTCCAGTTTAATGACAAGAGAGTTGGGATGCAAACCCAAAAAATCTTTCACAAACAGGTTATATTTAGAAACGATAGGTTCAATAATAATTAATACGCTTGAATATTATTTTTTAAATATGTTGTTGAAGTTTTATTTGTCAAATACAATAAAATCTCAAATAACAATTTTTAAAAATTAGAATACTTGGTGATTGAACGATGGGGAATTATTTATTTATTACTTTTTTATTAAACTGATTTGAACAGTTATTATTTCATCAAGAATTTTTCCTGAAAATAATTGAAATTTGTAAACACATACTCTTTATTTTGTTGTAAAGTTTCCCAAAATATTCATTGATTTAAGTTCGGTAAATTATATGTTTTGGACGTCCACAACTAGAGGGAGGGAAGAGGGGTTAAGTCAAAAGTGGACAAGGGGGGAGGGGGAGTGAGAAAGAGTAAAGAATTTGTGGACGTCTTTGATGGATGGCCCCTTATGAAAAGTCTTCCTTTATTAGATCAACCACTCTTTATCGAAAAGCATTTTTGCAAGGTGCAAATTAAAAAAAATGGTGTAGTGCAAAACTGCAAAAAGAGACTAAGTTGAAGTGGTCTTGCCAAAATATTCAAAAGAAATACTTTAGTTACAATAATTATTTTTTTGGAAAATTGTGCTTAGAAGTTTATTTAAAAAACATCATGATTTTAAAATGGAATTTACATTTTTTATTGCCAGTTCTGGACTGTTCTTGTAGAACATAAAATAGCCCTGTACTTGTGCAGGACTGAGTTGTTGATCAGGGTTTAGTCTGCGCATCTCTAAAACAAATCTGTCAGCATCTTGATGAATGCAGTCTGGATAGAACCTTAGGAACATCTTGCTTAGCTGGTGATCTGTACAGTAATCTACCTTCACTTTCATATCAATGCGTCCTGGTCTTACTAGTGCGGCATCTAGCCTGGAAAATGAAATTCGGAGAATTAAAATAATTAACATTCACTTGAAGTGTTCATCTAAGGCGCATCATACTTTCAAGTAGACACCTTTCAGGGTAGTTGGTCGTCATGAAGACTATCCTAGCTTCAGAGGACGCAACGCCATCCAGGGCGTTCAACAAGCCACTGAAGGTCAGTCTGCCCATGCCTTCATACATGCTGGCGCCTGAAGTAGGTTAGAGGGTGGTCTTAAATTCGAAATAGTAGTGTGAAGTAAGGAGATAAGAAGAAATTCCGCATCCGATGCAAGTTTTCCACTTTTTTTGTCGAGATCTCTGCTCTGGAAGGCAGCGTCGACGTCTTCCAAAAGGATGATCGACTGCTGGGGAGCTACGCTGAGTAGGTGGTGCAGGCGGTCGTCAGAGAGGCCTGACTGGTTGAGGTTCAGCAAGCAGATGCCGTATTCCAACTCACCTGTAGTGGTAGTGTTGGGATGTTTCGAATACTTTAAAACTATCTGTCTAATATGAAGTTTTTAAGCCCGAAGTTTCATTTATTTCATTTTGTTGTCCTGTCATCTTCCCCCAATACCTTTCATCATTTGACAAGTTGAATTTTTTTAAGGGTCTGTATTATTCACAGCCTGACAGACGCAGGCCATGTTACAATAGTTCTGAGAACCATAGTTCTTACGCGCCACAGGCGCCACTCCACACGACGTACACATCTCTCAATGCATACGTCGCAAACACGGCATCATATACACTAGGTATATCATATAGTTCACAGTTGCTTGTGAAGGATTCGAACAGACAACCTTCAAGTTGCAAGTCCGACGTCTACCATCTCAGCCATCCCCGCTCCCCAAATAAATAGACTTTATACATAAAATGTTACTTTCGTTGATGAAATTTTAATCTAAGTCTGAAACATCTTCCATCCCTAAAAGATAGAAAAGTAAGGTACCAGCAAGAGCAGTGATGAAGCTGCTTTTTCCGCAGCCAGGAGGTCCGTGCAGCAAGTAGCCTCTCCTGTAGGGGATGCCTCGGTCGTTGTACCAGGCAGGTGTGTCGATGAAGTCTTTGATGTCCTTCAGGATGGCGTCACTGAGGCCCTCGTCCAGCGTCACTGACGAGATAGGTCTTCGTTTCCGTGGGTAGCCGAATGGTCTCCACTCTGCGCCTGCAGGAATGTACATTGTGGTGCGACCCTCCTGCATCTGAAAAGGGTGTGGTGGTGGTGGTGGTGGTGGTGGTGGAAGAGATTGCAATATAGAGCAGATAAAAAAATTATATTACAGTGCTCGTGCTGTCGAGGGCCACCGGGACCAATGGCTCCACTTTTTCAAAATTGACCCGAAAGAATCCTGATTGGTCCCAATGAATTTTGTTACATTTTTTTGAAGCTGTTCCACGATTAAAAATTTTAATCACCGTTAAGCGTTCGATTAAAAAATTTAATCGTGCGTTTATCGTATTTTAACTTAATGTTTTTTTTTCGCATATTTGACATTATAATAAAATAATATTTATAAAAAAAATTATTACAAATAAAATGTTCTTTGAATTTTTTATAAAAGTAATACACATTAAATTTTTTTTATGAATGATTGAAAATGCAATTGTCACACATCATTTTTGAGCCAGCAAACAAGTTTTCAACACAAGTTGGATCTAAAAAGACTCTTTTCTTGTTAACTATGTCTCCTGACAAGCTGAATAGACATTCACATGGAACTGTACTTGCAGGAGATGACAAGTACTTTCTTGCCAGTTTGGCAAGAGACGCATATGCCTCGTCGTGTGTACACCTCATGTGTGAGGAGTACAATGTTACACGCCTCTGAGACTTGGGCTGTCACCACAGAAACAATCACCCGCCTTCAACGCAACGACCGGGCCATGATCCGTTGGATGTGCAACATCAAATCAAAAGATCTCATCAGTTCAGATGAGCTCCAAAAAATGATGGGAATCCAGGATATTGGTGCTGTACTGCAAACGAGAAGAATGAGGTGGTTTGGGCATGTGGAACGTGGTGGTGGATGGATCAACAAGGTTAAAAGAATGGAGGTTTCTGGAACGAAACGACCAGGCAGGCCAAAGAAGACGTGGGAAGAGGTGGTACAGAAAGACTTCAAATACCTGGGGGCACGCAGCACTGATGCCCATGATAGAAAGGAGTGGAGAGAGAGATTGAGACTTTTCAGACAGACCCCACCCTCGGGAGAGGAAAAGTTGGCCTGTTTAACAAAAACCAGGAGATGATGATGATGAAAGAGCGCTATAGAAATTGATTTGATTGATTGATTTATTCGTGTTTTTGCCACCAAACAAGAGGACAGCTCTCAAAGCATACCTCAGATACTGTTCTATAACCTTTAAGGATTCACACAGTAATTTTCAATATCTGAAATTAAATATGTTTGTAGTCTTTTGTTTGTTAAAGGCTGTGTAGTTTTTGAAGTTTCTTTAACTCTTTAATTTTTTGTACATATTTTAAATTTTTAAATCGGAGGCTATACAAATAATTGATTGATTGATTGTGTGCAACGAATGACATAAGCTGGATCATCTTCTAAAGTGCATATTTCTTGTGTGAATTGACAAATAATTACGAGCCTTATTGTAGTGGCGTATAACCCGAACGAGCTTCCAAGCACTTAGGCTGCATATTTTCATTTGCGCCCCTGGGTTACTAGGGCATTATTTGCACTTGAACCTTGGACCTTTCATTATTGGTCAAGCCGAAAGTCGTTACCGATTCGACTAGCCGTTCAGCAAATTGCAAATAACACTATTGAACATTTAAAATATTTTTACCCTGTTGCAAATCTATAAGAAATGAAAAGTTGTATGATGAAATCCAATTTGTCCCATTCGTTTGTTGACAGTAAATTAGGGAAGTGTTTGTGTTCACTTGCTGACAATGAACCCAAAACTGCAAAAAAGTTCAATTTGGACAGGTTTAAATTAAGTGCGCTTTATACATGGGACTTTTAAACAAATTTGCCGTTACAATATTTAAGTCTAGTGCGAGCCCTGTATGAAGGTATTTCAAATAAGTGTCTGATAAATGGGCAAGTAAGTGATGATGGTTGTGGTATGTACTTGCATGGCAGCTGCCCTGGCCTCACACAGCATGCTGGAGAAGAGTTGCTGCTTGCGACCTAGTGTCGTCAAGGTGACTGACTCAAATGGGATACCTGTCTGCAGGTCTGTCATCTGAGGTGGTGAGGTTTGCGAAGATGTTTCTAAACTATATGTTTAAAATATTATATCATTTCACATAACTTTAAAAAACTAATTAAAAACATACATTCCATATGTGAGTCTTTTTTATAATATCAAGTAATGAAACTAATAATAATAATGATGATGACATTGAACCTGTTTTTCTCTGTTCCTTTCTACCTGAACCCAAGCACCACTGTACCTGAAGTAGTGTATTCCAGGACTTGGAACAAAGTGGAACTTGGTCTCTACCTTGCCATGAGCTAGTTGTTGAAAGGATGTGTTGACACTGAGGTGTTGAGTGCTTCTGCCTTGGCCATTCACCCAGCCCAACAGCCAGTAGTAACTTTTATCTTTACTGGTGACTTCTAGTGTGGTGATGTAGTGGCGTCTGAACATCACCATGCCATACTGAGAGCCCTTCCTTAGCAGAGCCGCTAGCGATCCCAGTCCAACCAGACCAAATCCTGCTCCAAAATAAGGATTGTCTTTTAAAGATGTTATCAATTCCATAGTTTGTTACTTCTTGCTTTCATGATATAATTTAACCTTCCACAGTAGATTACCATGCAAAGTGGCTTTTAATCTAAGTTTTTTTTTATTTGATTTTGCAACAAGTAATCTTGCAGTGTAATTTTTTTAAATATTACAAAAAACCTTTTATATACTTAAGTATGAATTTTATTGTATTTCATTTTTATTTGGAATTTTGATTTTATTTCTGTGTAATATAAATAAAACTATTTCAAAACTAATAATGAAATTTCATTTCATTCAAAAAAGTTGTTAGTATTAATTTATTTATATAAATTTTTATATAGGATTATGTTTTATAAAAAAATAAGTTTTTTACTCAATATTAAACTTTTTTGTTTGGTTGCCTTAACGAAGATTTAAATGACTAAAATGCCAAAGATATTTCCTAATGTGGAAGAGTTAACAAGAGAAAGAATAGAAAACGTCACATGTGAAATAGTCGGTTGCGGAAAGTTTTTTAAACATTCATTAGCTCTCCGCTTCCACAAAGTCAAAGTTCACAACATCATACAGGTTTTTTAAGAACAAATTTAATATATAATCTACGAATATAAAATAATTATTTCATTTTATAGAATGAATTAGACAGAAAGTTGATACGGAAAGGAAGTAAGCAACCAAGCTCTTGCAACAATCAATTCCACTGCCCCCATTCCACCTGTTCCTATTTCTACACTGATGTCTCATCAAAATCTTTCAACTCCTTCAGACTTCTTAGACAAGTATTTTCATTGTTCACTTTTTTTAACATTTCAAATAAACAAATTAATTAAGCCTAATTCTTTTCATGTTTCAAAAATAATTATGATTTTAAAGTTTTTCCCACTTGAACAGCACTACAACTCAGTGCACAGAGACAAGAAGTATGAATGCAGCCACTGCAGAAGCATGTTCAGCCGCAGAGGAGATCTCCACAGACACATGAAAACCTGTCAGACTCGCACATGCGTCTCTTGTGCCCTTCGCATGTCCGACCGTAAGTCGCTCGAGCAGCATTGTCGTCTTCTCAGTCACCAACTTCCTCCTTTGCCACCCTCGAGTCATAAGCCTGGTGTAACTAACCACTCAAGTTCTTGTAATCAAGTGGTCAAAAGTAAACATAGAAAAGAAAAATTAAAAGTTTCATCAAAAGTTAAAAGCCAAATTGGTGTGTTAGGCAGCATCAAAAGCAAGAATGAAATGAGGATTTTGCCAAAAAGGAGCACCTCACCAATAAACAGAATCAACCCCTGCTACATGCTGATGCTGCAATCTCCCATCACTGCAGGCTTTGTTCTGTGCAGTGATGATGACAACAACTTAAATAGGAGTAGCATTACAACTGGTATGCACACTGAGAAGCACAATGATCTCGAAAATGGTAGAGAGGATCATACAAACAATTTACAAAGCAATGCATGCCAAGTTGACGTTGAAACTCTTAATCAACTCACTAAGACCGAGAACTCAATGGCTAAAACTCTCGATCCTGCAACTTATGGCGAATATGAGGTGATTTCAAACTACCCTGGAGTGAATCCTTCCTCCTCCTCCTCCTCCTCCGTCTATGCAAGCTCCCCTTCATACAAGGCTGTAGAGATTCAAACAGTAGGAGCTGCAAGGAGCAATAAGAAATCGCAAGGATCACAAGTATTTGGTGGTGCATTCTTTTGCATGGTGGTGCATTCTTTTTTATGGTGGTGCATTCTTTTGTATGGTGGTGCATTCTTTTGTATGGTGGTGCATTTTGTTGTATGGTGGTGCATTGTTTTGTATGGTGGTGCATTGTTTTGTATGGTGGTGCATTGTTTTGTATGGTGGTGCATTGTTTTGTATGGTGGTGCATTCTTTTGCATGGTGGTGCATTCTTTTGTATGGTGGTGCATTCTTTTTTGTCTGGTGGTGCATTCTTTTGTATGGTGATGCATTCTTTTGTATGGCGGTGCATTCTTTTGCATGGTGGTGCATTCTTTTGTATGGTGGTGCATTCTTTTTTTATGGTGGTGCATTCTTTTTTTATGGTGGTGCATTCTTTTGCATGGTGGTGCATTCTTTTGTATGGTGGTGCATTCTTTTGTATGGTGGTGCATTCTTTTTTTATGGTGGTGCATTCTTTTGCATGGTGGTGCATTCTTTTGTATGGTGGTGCATTCTTTTGTATGGTGGTGCATTGTTTTTTATGGTGGTGCATTGTTTTGTATGGTGGTGCATTGTTTTGTATGGTGGTGCATTGTTTTGTATGGTGGTGCATTCTTTTGCATGGTGGTGCATTCTTTTTTATGGTGGTGCATTCTTTTGTATGGTGGTGCATTCTTTTGTATGGTGGTGCATTTTGTTGTATGGTGGTGCATTGTTTTGTATGGTGGTGCATTGTTTTGTATGGTGGTGCATTGTTTTGTATGGTGGTGCATTGTTTTGTATGGTGGTGCATTCTTTTGCATGGTGGTGCATTCTTTTGTATGGTGGTGCATTCTTTTTTGTCTGGTGGTGCATTCTTTTGTATGGTGATGCATTCTTTTGTATGGCGGTGCATTCTTTTGCATGGTGGTGCATTCTTTTGCATGGTGATGCATTCTTTTGTATGGTGGTGCAATCTTTTGTATGGTGGTGCATTGTTTTTTATGGTGGTGCATTCTTTTGCATGGTGGTGCATTCTTTTGTATGGTGGTGCAATCTTTTGTATGGTGGTGCATTCTTTTTTTATGGTGGTGCATTCTTTTGCATGGTGGTGCATTCTTTTGTATGGTGGTGCATTCTTTTGTATGGTGGTGCATTGTTTTTTATGGTGGTGCATTGTTTTGTATGGTGGTGCATTGTTTTGTATGGTGGTGCATTGTTTTGTATGGTGGTGCATTCTTTTGCATGGTGGTGCATTCTTTTTTATGGTGGTGCATTCTTTTGTATGGTGGTGCATTCTTTTGTATGGTGGTGCATTTTGTTGTATGGTGGTGCATTGTTTTGTATGGTGGTGCATTGTTTTGTATGGTGGTGCATTGTTTTGTATGGTGGTGCATTGTTTTGTATGGTGGTGCATTCTTTTGCATGGTGGTGCATTCTTTTGTATGGTGGTGCATTCTTTTTTGTCTGGTGGTGCATTCTTTTGTATGGTGATGCATTCTTTTGTATGGCGGTGCATTCTTTTGCATGGTGGTGCATTCTTTTGTATGGTGATGCATTCTTTTGTATGGTGATGCAATCTTTTGTATGGTGGTGCATTCTTTTTTTATGGTGGTGCATTCTTTTGCATGGTGATGCATTCTTTTGTATGGTGGTGCATTCTTTTGTATGGTGGTGCATTCTTTTGTATGGTGGTGCATTCTTTTGTATGGTGGTGCATTTTTTTGCACGGTGGTGCATTCTTTTGTATGGTGATGCATTCTTTTGTATGGCGGTGCATTCTTTTGCATGGTGGTGCATTCTTTTGTATGGTGATGCATTCTTTTGTATGGTGATGCATTCTTTTGTATGGTGGTGCATTCTTTTTTTATGGCGGTGCATTCTTTTGCATTGTGGTGCATTCTTTTGTATGGTGGTGCATTTTTTTGCACGGTGGTGCATTCTTTTTTTATGGTGGTGCATTCTTTTTTATGGTGGTGCATTTTTTTGTATGGTGGTGCATTCTTTTGTATGGTGGTGCATTGTTTTGTATGGTGGTGCATTCTTTTGTATGATAGTGCATTCTTTTGTATGGTGGTGCATTCTTTTGTATGGTGGTGCATTCTTTTTTTATGGTGGTGCATTCTTTTTTTATGGTGGTGCATTCTTTTGTATGATAGTGCATTCTTTTGTATGGTGGTGCATTCTTTTCTATGATAGTGCATTCTTTTGTATGGTGGTGCATTCTTTTGTATGGTGGTGCGCGGGTTTCAATGCAGTGAGTACGACAGTGGTTGTTGTTTGATATAAAATGACAAGTGATCACATTATTATTCTTTTTATTATTATTATTATGACAGGTGATGACAAAGAGACAGTGTATCAGGAAGGAACACAACCATACACAAACCACCCCCATCAGCCCCAAAAACCTCCAATCACTTCCTCTTCATTTTCTCGACGCCCCTTTACCTCTTCCATCATCATTATCATCATCGTCATCGTCATCGTCATCATTATCGCTATCATTATCAACAACTCACCCACCCTCACACTCATTACAATTGTCCACTTCGTCTGTTTGGAGACAGCACTTATTCAGCGATTGCGAGACACAAACCTTGGTGCCAGGCGATTGGGGTTATCATGGTGACAGGTCAGAAATGGTGAATTCTAGGATGCTCTTCAACAACCCGCCTCCCTCCCTCCCCTACCACCTCAACTCGCACACCATGACAGACCCCATTCTCAACTATGAAAACTTCAACAACAACAAGCACATCTTGAACACGACTTCTCTGACAACTATCATTTCCGCAAACAATCCCTGTGACGACAACAACAAAACTATGAATACATACAACGACAACAAATACCAAAACGATGAAAGCAACATATACTCAGGCATCAATGCATACAACAACAACAACAACATAAACCTCGACAAAAGCAACAACAACAACACAAACAACAACCTTCTCTGGCACTCGTCTGCTTCCCAATCGATGCAGACGCAGACGAGTTTGGCGTGGAACAACGACGAGACCTTCGCAGAGCACCTGCTCACCAGTGCACACACGCAGACCACCGACACCGACCTGCCTGACCTCTCTGACATCTGCCACCTGTTCGACACCTCCGACATCACCACTCAAACGCCCCTCTTCTTCTTCGACACTGAAGAGGCACACACACAGACGTACGACTTCGACCTCCTCTTTCCTCCCTCCCCCCGCCCTGATTATGATCACGTCTAGACTTTGCTTGATTGCTCTGGAGAAACTTTTACACACGTAGTCATTCAGTGTAAACTAGTGAAATGCTTGCGAACTGCATCATAGCAACGTTTAGATAGCCATCAGAAAGGTCAGCTTACTCATCTTTGCTCCCTCAATTCTCTTCCAGATTATTTATACAGACCAGGTTCCTCTCCGAAGGCTTCTGTTTGAACTGTTTCATTTGCATTCTCCATAGTCTTACAAAGATGCTTCTAACTTGAATGTTCCATAAGGACTGGAAGCTAACTAGCTGACGTTGATACGCACTTACGAAACTATTATCTGTAAGTGTTCCATAAATCAGTACAATGTGACTTTGAAGCGAGTTCCGCCGTTGCAGCATTGTGCAGTATTCACATGTATTATTAGCTCGTATTTTATGGCGGGGCAATGCTGACTCGCAGAGACTTTGCCTCTCTAGTATCCAGGTTACTGTGTCCCTCACTCATATAAATATAATGCATGCATGCCTCACTAGTGTTTTGAAGTAGCTGCTTATTGCTCAAATATTCCCTTGGTTATATGAGTCTTGCAAACTATGCCATTGTGTAGTACTAGGCCTAATTGTAGCCTAGCTTGATGGTTTATATGATGTTAGGTGTCTGCTTTAAATGAACTGAAAAGACGCTGAGTTATCATGCATCAGTGTCTGAATGTAGGACGCATGCAGGATTTTTATTTATTATCGATTTACTGAGTCGCAGATTTGTTTTTCACAAAATTTCAAGATAAAAGAATGAATCATTGTTTCCTGATGGACTTTTCTTTGTTCTTCTTCATCGTTTCTTTTCTCTAGAATAAATTTAATGAGACTTGACTAGCGCTTGACATATTAATAAATACATCTAATCAATTTGATACTGCTTTTGTCAATAAAATTTTGAACTTTTAATGGAGACATTCATCAAGGCCAGTTCATGAAATATATAAAATGAAAAATCCCCATTTCAAAATAAAACATTGTTATTATCTCGGTATAGCAACAATAGCTACCCAATGCATAATCTAAAAAATAATTATGTGAAACAGTGTTTGAAGAATTGAATAGATATACCTCATTTCTTAGGCAGCAGATCACTTGGGTGTCAATCTGGCTGCACTGGCCCATGAACTTCTTGAATGGGTACTGCATAAAAGAATGTTTAATGTTTATTTGAGAGCTAAATTTGAATATAAAGTTTAAAAGTTTTATTTTCATAACTCAAGGATTTGAAGAATTATCAATCAATCAATCAATCACTAATAATTTGTATAGCGCCCTTTACTAAGTGAACAAAAGCGCTCAAATTATTCACAAAGTAAACTCTTTGCATTTGAACGCGAGCTGGCAATGAATAGCAGGACATGATCCAACTAATTAATGAATAGTTCAAAAACAAACAACTCAAATGATCTCACTTCTTGATGGCAGTCCTTCAGCTTCTTAATGAGTAGATTGCACTCGGGTGAATGAAGGTGATAGGACAAGTCAGGATGCATTGTAGAAACAAATGGATTTGTTAAATTTATTTAAGAAATTAAAAATCATCCATAAAAATATGTATTATCAGGTTTAACTTGAGGAATACTGATTAAAAGACATGATTGAATATAACTTTCAAATGCACTTTTAAATCTATGTTTTATTTTAGTGTTTAAAATTTTAATGAAATATTTTTTATTTGTAAAAAAATTATGATATTCTATTTTAAATTATTTCTAGATATATTTTAAAACAACGTAAAGTTGTCTAGTGCCAGTTCAACATTAATGAAGCGCTGCTATTTTATACTTTATTTTAAGTTTAACTTTTGACTTCTAATGGTTTCATATTAAAAATAGTTTAAAAACGTTTTTGCCACAAGTTTGTTAATAAAATATAGTATGGCGACAAACAAAGTGCTTGAAAACTTGGCTCACATGAAGGTCTGTACCCAGCATCGCATTCAACGTTGGCACATGTCCCAGGCAGAACTAAGCCATAACACATAATCACGGAAGCCATTCTTTCAAGATATTGATCGCACAGTATAATTCAAACCATTTCATTTCGAAACAGACAACAATTACATAACTACCACACACTTTAAGCAAACAGCTTTGTAGTAATCATCTCACATATCTTTGCAGTTCATGATACGTGCCAACACAAAAGTGGAAGACGTGGTGTTGAAAGAAAGGAAGGTGGACGAAGAACACTGGAGACTCGATGTGCCTGACTTGATTGAAACTAAGTGATTGTCAATTTATTCAGAATTTCATTCAACCTTGTTTGCACAATAGTATAATCATACAGTGATAATTATTTAATGTTTGAATTGTTATTTAAATAAATTCTTTTTATTCATAATTAGAATATATTTCTATGCTTATTTCTATGATAATTATTTAATGTTTGAAATATTATTTAAATAAATTCTTTTTATTCATAATTAGAATATATTTCTATGCTTTAAGGATAAAATAAATAAAAATTTTAAAGTATGAAAAGTATTTAATTATTTAAATAAATAAATAACATATTTCAATGCTTAAAAAATAAATGAAAAAATATTTTCAATATTTAAAAAATATTTTTCAAAAAAAATGAATTTAATAAACAAACAAACAAAAATTTATTTAAAAAATCATGACCGGGAATTGAACCTGAGCGCATTGGAAAGCCATACTTTCACTGACCCTAATTTAAAATCACGTAAAATTTTAGGTACAGTGATTTTTAAAACTGGGTTATGGTTAGGGTTATGGTTAGGGTTAGGGTTAGGGTTACGGTTTTTAAAACTTGTTCATTTTTTAAAATTGAAACGCTCAAATTGTAGATTTTGATTTACTGATTTTAATTACGTTAACCTAATTTTAATTTGTTTGTTTAAAAAAAAGTTATACCTATTTTAAAATTTAAAAAGAACACATTTTTTAAACCCTTTTTACGTCATAATCTATAAGCAATTCACGGCCCCCTCACAAATCAATCAATCAATCACTAATGATTTGTATAGCGCCCTTTACTAAGTGAACAAAAGCGCTTTTCAAATAAATTTGTTAAATAAAACGTTTTTAAACCACTACCAATATATGTATATATATATCAATTTAAATATAAAAAAACAATCAACCTCAATAATCCAACCTCACCCACACCACCATGATAATCACCGCCAAAAAATCACTATCACCACCAAAAAAATTCAATCATCACCACAGTACCAACCCTCATACAACAGCACAATCATCACCACATCATCCTCAAAACCATAATACACAATCATCATTCTTGTCAATTTTCTGTCTTGCTACTGGTGCCGAGGCTGCGATAGAGGGTGAAGGAGAAGTCTTTGTCAGCACTGGAACTGCTGCTGCTATGGAAGGTTTTCTTCTTTATGTCGCAGCTCACTTGATTCCCTGCGGCCATCTTGGTCTGCTGTGGCCATTCCTCGACAGATTCAAAACAACCAACATTCGCACAAAAAACATTCTAATTAATTAAATGTAATTTTTATTTAGACTTAAGATTCTAACATTTTTATATATTATACCCAAAACCGTTTATTCTACAAATTTATTTGAGCGGCTGCCAAAATGGCAGCCGCTAACCAAAAAAAACAGAAATATTGTTTTTTTTTTCATAACTTTTGTTTTTTTCTTCTTATATTGTTGAAAATCACTAGTTTTATTTAATTTGATACAAGGAATCAGAATTAAAAGTTAAAAGAATAATATCTTTCAAAATGACAAATTTATTAACATTTTAAAAGCTTCACTTACGGAAGAAATCAACCTTTACAGTAGTTTATTCTTATTAATTATTATATACTTTTTTTAAAATTGAAACGCTCAACTTGTAGATTTTGATTTACTGATTTTAATTACGTTAACCAATATTTAATTTGTTTGTTTTAAAAAAAAGTTATACCTATTTTAACTTAATAGCTTAACAATTTTGTGTTAAGTCGAAAGCATGTACACTTTAAAATCTATTTCGTATACTTAAAAAATGTTTTCTACAACCTTTTTTACAGAATTTTATTGAGTATAACTTATACTTTTTCAATAACTTTCTTAAGTAAAAACTATCTTTTTGATTCCCGAAATACTAAATTTAAAGCTTTGCCTCGAGTTTTCTGGCTTCTCACTTAATATTTATTCAACTTAAGAAAAATATAATAGATTATTTAAAGACGAATCTGATTATGTATAATTCAATATTATACGTAATTTTTTGGTTAGCGCATTAAGAAATGAATATTCAAGGATATCTTGATTAAAATCCTTTTATTTGAAAGCTTACATAATATATAATTTATTTATAAAATACTCATTTAAAGATAATGAAATTGTCTTTCATGCACTTGCTTTTTTTTTCGATAGAATAACGCATAACTTAAATTTTAAGACTTTTCTATAATTTTAATGTAAAACGTCACTTTTGCTCATTAGCATAAATCGATTGGGGTTGCTAAATCATAATTGTGACAATACTTAACAATATTATTTTTCAGTATGTACTTTCTCTGATTCAGGAGTCGTTTTCTGAGAGTGAGTCACTCAGACTGTGAGGGCTTCAATTTTGGTCGCTACTCCTTCAAGAACTTCAACCCTTCCATTGATGTAGGCCATCCAGCATAGTGTAACTTGCACACTTGCTTCATCTTTCTTTTTCTACTTTTTTTCATTTAGTCAGAATTTCTTCCAAAATGTATTATTTTCTCACACAGAAGCTACGCAGGAAGTTTGATTCAGAGGAGCCTGGTGGGGCTGGCAACTGCATTGAGGAGGTGGTCACAGAGGAAGAGATGGCTCAGCGGTTGGTGCACCGAATGCTGTCTTCGCAACACTCATTCACAACATTTCAATAATACTTTCAACTTCTAATTTAAAATGTGATTATTAAATTTTTTGCTTAGCAATTTACAAAAGTTCTGCATACTCTCATTAAAGAAACACTTATGCACATGATCTCTTGAATAGGTACTCGTCCCTGATTGACACTCTGGCGGGGAAGCTGAAGAAAGGAAAGAAGGCAGTGAAGAAAAGGAGCAGTGAAAGCCCGCTGTCCCTCAAAAAATGCAAGTTCAAGAAACCTCAAGAATGATGGGTGCATGGTGTCTTAAATGGGTGTCTTTGAAGCTCGTGTTCATTTAATAATTTTTTCATGAGAACAGTTTATAATATTAATAAATAAACTACATTTTCGATATTTTTATTTAAAATGGAGGATTCAAAAAAGTCAAATTAAACTATTTCTAAAATCGTGGTAAAAGCTTTTAATTTTTAAGAGAAATATGTAAACTCATTGATTGATCAAACTCACAACAGCGGGTGTGTAAATCTAATAGGTTAATGAGACGTTTCATTTAAAAATTGGGCAATTAAAATGACAGTTAACAGCGTTCAAAAGGGTCGTCAGGAGGCATGATTGGATGAAGTGGTGCAATGGAGACACAGTTAAAACATGATTTGGAATAACACAAACAGATAAGTCATTGAAACGATTCGGAAAGTGATGTTCACATTGCGTTACAAGGATGCAATGCATACGCCGAAGTAACAAGAATGTCGTTAAGTGGAGGGGTGATCAACTGCTCTGAGATAAGATGATGCCTCCTCTATTATGAGTATAGACTATACTGTATAGTACTCATTGATCATTAATAATAATGAAGAGAAATAAAATTATACATATCTTCTTGAAAGAAGAATATCAAATTGACAGTAAAAACAATGATTTTCTATAATCCTTATTTGGAGGTTTAAAATTTCCATGCATGCAAATCTGGACAAACATGAAGTGGAAAGAAGCTTCAGTACAAATCTTCTTCCTTACACGCCCATCTCATTGGCACTTCTGGTGTCATTGACTCCCAGCAACTGAAATCATCACCATTTGCCGCCCTTTAAAGACAAACCCTCTCGGTAAGCTATCCTCTAGGCTTGAGGCGTACTGTCAGTGTGAAGAGCACTATTTAAATCCTATTTTGGTGACTCATCTTGCTTTTCAGTCCCTTGTCCTTCAGCACAAAAGGGTTCTTGTCGATGTGAGAGGATGATCGAAGCAGCAGAAGCCGACCAGAGCCGTAATGTTCGCTATAAACTCTACTGGCACCATATGCAGAACCAAATCTGCTCGCCACACCACTCCTTTCAGCACTACCTCCCTTCAAAACTCTGCCTTCACAAGCACTTGAAGCAACCACCCCTTTGGCATTGCCACCTCGCAACTCCACTCCCCTGTGCTTATGTTGAACAACAGTAGTGCTAGTAGTAGCAGTAACAGAGGCAGAAGTAGTAGGAGTGGTGCTGAGCTCAGCAAGACGCGCCTTGTTCTTGTTGTAATCGTCCCAAAATGTTGCATTGCTTTTGATTCTACCACCATCACCCCCTCCTTCAACTTTAACATCTTCTTCCTGATCATTATCATCATCATTATTACCATCACCTCTATCACCATTTTCCCCATCATCATAAATATCATCATCACTATCATCACTTCCATCAGCATCACTATCATCACTCCCACCAGCATCACTATCATCACTCCCATCAGCATCAGCGTCACCCCTGGAGTCTCGAAAACTGTTGTCACTGTCACAACCTTCAAGTTTACAACCACCATCATTTCCATCATTAAAAACCACACCCTTTTCTTCATCCTCCTCCTCCTCCTCCTCCTCCTCATCATCATCATCATCATCATCATCCTCATCCTCATCATAGAAATCTAAACCTCTTTCACACGGTGGACCAAGGCTCACTTCCTCACTCGAAGGTGACTGCCCTCGAGTGCGGCACAAGAGGCTTGTTGTTTGGGGCTGCCTGTGAAGTGGGGGGCGGTGGCGGCAGATGGCAGCCTTGGCGTATCCTGCATCACCTTCATTCTGCGTGTGCAGTCGATGTGCCTGGGTGGTTGTATCACTCGGGAAGAGCGCTTTTGTGTCTCTCATGTTTTCATTCTTTGCGTCTGTTGTTGTTGCTGCTGGTTGTTTCGTTGCTGCTGGTTGTTTCGTTGATGCTGGTGTTAGTTGTTTCGTTGATGCTGGTGTTAGTTGTTTTGTTGTTGCTGTAAGTAGTTTTATTGTGGGTGGTTGTTTTGTTGTTGCTGTAATTAGTTTTATTGTGGGTGGTTGTTTTGCAGTTGGTGGTATTTTTTTAAATGTTGGTGTTGGGTGTATTGTTGATGTTGATGTTAGCTGTTTTGTTGTTTTTGACTGCTTTGTTGTTATTGGATGTTTTTTGCTGAAAAACATTTGATTTTTAGTTGATGCGTTTCTCGGTGATGAGTTTGTTGTTGTTGTTGTTGTTGTCTGGAGGTTGTTGAACCTGCTTGCAAGTTGCCTGGGTGAATGCATGCTGGAGGCAAGATGGCCGCTTGTAGTCGTTGCAGGCGGCATGACCTTGCCCGACCTTGCCGGTGTTGTTGTTGTTGTTGTTGTTGGTGATGCAAAAGTTGTTGTCGATGGGTGTTTTGCTGCATGCCTGCTGATCAGTGCGTGGCCATCGGAGAACTTTCGGCAAGAGTCAGTGGTGCGTCGAGAAGGTCGATGGGTGGAGTGCTGGCCAGAAGAGGTTGTTGTGGCGAAGTTGTTGGCCGAGTGAGGTTGTGTAGCCGCAGTGATTGTTTCAGCAGCTGGTTGTGAACAATTTCCCTGATTAGCATCACTATTGTTGCCATCCTCATCCTCTTCTTCATCTATTTTTCCTTTCTTGTCATCATCGTCATCTTCATCATCATCATCATCATCATCTTCTTCTCTCTTGTCATCTGAGTTGAACTCGACTAGGGTGAGGTTGGTGGCTGCAGACAAGTCAGTCACTTCGTTCAGGAGGTGGAGGCGGTCTGTGGAGGTCTGCTGCTGCTGCTGGCAGTGGAAGAATGAATGGACGTGAGTGACTGATGACTGTATTGGAAGGAGTGAGTGGAAGGAGTGAGTGGAAGGAGTGAGTGGGAGGAGTGAGTGGGAGGAGTGAGTGAGAGGAGTGAGTGGAGTGAGTGGAGTGGGAGGCTTGAAGATGGTAGGGAGACAGACCTTAGCTTTTCCATCTTCACCATCCTCTTCTTTCTTCCTTACTTCGTCGACATCAAGGCCATCTCCATCAGCATCTTCATCATCACACTCCTCCACTCGCTCACAATGCTCCTTCCTGTGAGAAACGCTTGCCAGTCCGTTGATGCAGGCAACCACCTTCGACACCCTCCGCCTGTGTGGCTGTGGTGGGTGGTTGAAGGTAGAATAAATTAATGAAAATTTGATCAAACAGTTAAATCGAATCGAATAAAAATTTAATACTTGATTTAATGATTGATTGATTAAATTGATGATATCTTTTAATAATGAATACCACAACACCTCTCCAAACCCTCCCTCACTCCCTCACCTCCTGCCTTCTCCTCCTCAGGTAGGACTTGAGGCCCTCCCTCATCCTGCTCGGGTGCTGGCCACTGCTGCGTTTGCGGAGGGTGCTTCTGCTCCTCCTCACCTCCCTGTCCAGTGCATCCACCATGCAAATCAATTCATCATTCTCAATTTTATACAGCGCCCATAGAAATAAATGAAAATGAATGAATCGTCGTTTTTATATAGCGCCCAACCAAGCAATTGGACCGCTCACTATTGGGGCATCGGTTGCACTCGAACCGAGGACCTTCCGTTCGTCAAGCCGAGTCGTTACGCGCTCAGCTCACAGTTCATCAATTTTAATATATAGAAACAAATGAACACTAAGAAACTAAATACTACTATCAGCATCGAGAACTTTATGAATGCCAAAAAATATAATAATAGAAAGAAAAACAGCAACAATAAAACAAAAGCAAAGAAAAAACGAAACAGCAAGAACACAGCAAGAACACAGCAAGAACACACCAAGAACACAACAAGAACACAACAAGAACACAGCAAGAACACAACAAGAACACAGCAAGAACACAGCAAGAACACAGCAAGAACACAACAAGAACACAACAAGAACACAGCAAGAACACAGCAAGAACACAACAAGAACACAGCAAGAACACAGCAAGAACACAGCAAGAACACAACAAGAACACAACAAGAACACAGCAAGAACACAGCAAGAACACAGCAAGAACACAACAAGAACACAGCAAGAACACAGCAAGAACACAGCAAGAACACAACAAGAACACAGCAAGAACACAGCAAGAACACAGCAAGAACACAGCAAGAACACAACAAGAACACAACAAGAACACAACAAGAACACAACAAGAACACAACAAGAACACAACAAGAACACAGCAAGAACACAGCAAGAACACAACAAGAACACAGCAAGAACACAGCAAGAACACAACAAGAACACAGCAAGAACACAGCAAGAACACAGCAAGAACACAGCAAGAACACAGCAAGAACACAGCAAGAACACAACAAGAACACAACAAGAACACAGCAAGAACACAGCAAGAACACAGCAAGAACACAGCAAAAACACAACAAGAACACAACAAGAACACAGCAAGAACACAGCAAGAACACAACAAGAACACATCAAGAACACAGCAAGAACACAGCAAGAACACAGCAAGAACACAGCAAGAACACAGCAAGAACACAACAAGAACACAACAAGAACACAACAAGAACACAACAAGAACACAACAAGAACACAGCAAGAACACAAGAACACAGCAAGAACACAACAAGAACACAGCAAGAACACAGCAAGAACACAGCAAGAACCCAGCAACAACACAGCAACAACACAGCAACAACACAACAAGAACACAGCAAGAACACAGCAATAACACAGCAAGAACACAGCAAGAACACAACAAGAACACAACAAGAACACAACAAGAACACAACAAGAACACAGCAAAAACACAGCAACAACACAGCAAGAACACAACAAGAACACAGCAAGAACACAACAAGAACACAGCAAGAACACAACAAGAACACAGCAAGAACACAGCAAGAACACAGCAAAAACACAACAAGAACACAACAAGAACACAACAAGAACACAACAAGAACACAACAAGAACACAGCAAGAACACAGCAAGAACACAACAAGAACACAAGAACACAGCAAGAACACAACAAGAACACAGCAAGAACACAGCAAGAACACAACAAGAACACAACAAGAACACAACAAGAACACAACAAGAACACAACAAGAACACAACGAGAACACAGCAAGAACACAACAAGAACACAACAAGAACACAACAAGAACACAGCAAGAACACAGCACGAACACAACAAGAACACAACAAGAACACAGCAAGAACACAATAAGAACACAACAAGAACACAGCAAGAACACAACAAGAACACAACAAGAACACAACAAGAACACAACAAGAACACAGCAAAAACACAGCAACAACACAACAAGAACACAACAAGAACACAACAAGAACACAGCAAAAACACAGCAACAACACAGCAAGAACCCAGCAACAACACAGCAACAACACAGCAACAACACAGCAAGAACACAACAAGAACACAGCAAGAACACAGCAAGAACACAACAAGAACACAGCAAGAACACAGCAAGAACACAACAAGAACACAACAAGAACACAACAAGAACACAACAAGAACACAGCAAGAACACAACAAGAACACAGCAAGAACACAACAAGAACACAGCAAGAACACAACAAGAACACAACAAGAACACAACAAGAACACAGCAAGAACACAACAAGAACACAACAAGAACACAGCAAGAACACAACAAGAACACAACAAGAACACAACAAGAACACAGCAAGAACACAGCAAGAACACAACAAGAACACAAGAACACAGCAAGAACACAACAAGAACACAGCAAGAACACAGCAAGAACACAGCAAGAACACAGCAAGAACACAGCAAGAACACAACAAGAACACAGCAAGAACACAACAAGAACACAACAAGAACACAGCAAGAACACAACAAGAACACAACAAGAACACAGCAAGAACACAGCAATAACACAGCAAGAACACAGCAAGAACACAGCAAGAACACAACAAGAACACAGCAAGAACACAACAAGAACACAACAAGAACACAGCAAGAACACAACAAGAACACAACAAGAACACAACAAGAACACAGCAAGAACACAGCAAGAACACAACAAGAACACAAGAACACAGCAAGAACACAACAAGAACACAGCAAGAACACAGCAAGAACCCAGCAACAACACAGCAACAACACAGCAACAACACAACAAGAACACAGCAAGAACACAGCAATAACACAGCAAGAACACAGCAAGAACACAACAAGAACACAACAAGAACACAACAAGAACACAACAAGAACACAGCAAAAACACAGCAACAACACAGCAAGAACCCAGCAACAACACAGCAACAACACAGCAACAACACAGCAAGAACACAACAAGAACACAGCAAGAACACAGCAAGAACACAACAAGAACACAGCAAGAACACAACAAGAACACAACGAGAACACAGCAAGAACACAACAAGAACACAACAAGAACACAACAAGAACACAGCAAGAACACAGCACGAACACAACAAGAACACAACAAGAACACAGCAAGAACACAACAAGAACACAACAAGAACACAGCAAGAACACAATAAGAACACAACAAGAACACAGCAAGAACACAACAAGAACACAGCAAAAACACAGCAAGAACACAGCAAGAACACAACAAGAACACAACAAGAACACAACAAGAACACAACAAGAACACAACAAGAACACAACAAGAACACAGCAAGAACACAACAAGAACACAACAAGAACACAACAAGAACACAGCAAGAACACAGCAAGAACACAACAAGAACACAAGAACACAGCAAGAACACAACAAGAACACAGCAAGAACACAGCAAGAACACAGCAAGAACCCAGCAACAACACAGCAACAACACAGCAACAACACAACAAGAACACAGCAAGAACACAGCAATAACACAGCAAGAACACAGCAAGAACACAACAAGAACACAACAAGAACACAACAAGAACACAACAAGAACACAGCAAAAACACAGCAACAACACAGCAAGAACCCAGCAACAACACAGCAACAACACAGCAACAACACAGCAAGAACACAACAAGAACACAGCAAGAACACAGCAAGAACACAACAAGAACACAGCAAGAACACAGCAAGAACACAACAAGAACACAACAAGAACACAACAAGAACACAACAAGAACACAGCAAGAACACAACAAGAACACAGCAAGAACACAACAAGAACACAGCAAGAACACAACAAGAACACAACAAGAACACAACAAGAACACAGCAAGAACACAACAAGAACACAACAAGAACACAGCAAGAACACAACAAGAACACAACAAGAACACAACAAGAACACAGCAAGAACACAGCAAGAACACAACAAGAACACAAGAACACAGCAAGAACACAACAAGAACACAGCAAGAACACAGCAAGAACCCAGCAACAACACAGCAACAACACAGCAACAACACAACAAGAACACAGCAAGAACACAGCAATAACACAGCAAGAACACAGCAAGAACACAACAAGAACACAACAAGAACACAACAAGAACACAACAAGAACACAGCAAAAACACAGCAACAACACAGCAAGAACCCAGCAACAACACAGCAACAACACAGCAACAACACAGCAAGAACACAACAAGAACACAGCAAGAACACAGCAAGAACACAACAAGAACACAGCAAGAACACAGCAAGAACACAACAAGAACACAACAAGAACACAACAAGAACACAACAAGAACACAGCAAGAACACAACAAGAACACAGCAAGAACACAACAAGAACACAGCAAGAACACAACAAGAACACAACAAGAACACAACAAGAACACAGCAAGAACACAACAAGAACACAACAAGAACACAGCAAGAACACAGCAAGAACACAGCAAGAACACAGCAACAACATGATCTGCTTGTTGATGGCTTCGACCCATTCAAGAACATTTTGTTGGTCAGAGAGAAGAAGCAGTGAATCTGTCTTGCATGTGATCTGTGCGTTTGTTTGTATGTATGTGTGTGTGTGTGTATGTGTGTGTGTGTCTCGTTTGTGTTTATGTTTTTGCGAGCGAAAACCTATATATCACCACACCCCACCCCACCACACCCCACCACACCACACCCCACCGCACCCCACCACACCCCACCACATCACACCCCACCGCACTGACACTGAAGAGCGCCTCCACCGCCTCGGCACCACCAAGCACCCGCTGAACAGTGCAGTGGTGCAGAGGAAAAACCCTCCAAGCACTGAGGCCTTGGTACCTGGGCACGCTTTGGTACTTACTGTGGTGGTGGTAGTGATGATGGTGATACTTACTGTGGTGGTGCTTATTGCAGCAGTGGTGTTGGCAGATGGCAGCATTATCGCAGTGGTGTATGCAATCAAGAACGAATCAATGAAAAGAGTGGTTGTTGGCGCATCAAGAAAACACGCGTGCTGATGGTTGCCATGGTGATTGTTCGTTGAGGCATGGATTCAAAGTTTACGGAACCAAACGAAGAAGCGACCGTGAAGCACTGGCAGCAGGCGCGGATTGGTCGGAGCGGAAGGAGGCGTACATGAGCATGTCGGTGAAGAGGAAGAAGAGTCTGTCCTGCAAGCCCCTGTGAAGCACCTGAGAGGTGGCATGAGGTGTGTGGTGCGTGGAGTGAAGTGTGTCATGTGGTGGTGTGTCCTGTGGTGCGTGGAGTGAAGTGTGTCATGTGGTGGTGTGTCATGTGGTGCGTGGAGTGAAGTGTGTCATGTGGTGGTGTGTCATGTGGTGCGTGGAGTGAAGTGTGTCATGTGGTGGTGTGTCCTGTGGTGCGGTGGAGTGAAGTGTGTCATGTGGTGGTGTGTCCTGTGGTGCGTGGAGTGAGGTGTGTCATGTGGTGGTGTGTCCTGTGGTGCGTGGAGTGAGGTGTGTCCTGTGGTGCGGTGGTGAGATGATGCATGCAGCTGATGAACATCATTCACAACATAAACTAGCAAACAGAAGCATGCACCATAATGCCCCAAAGTTCACCACCTTGCACGCCAGCAACATGCACCACCATGCCACCACACCTTCCTGAGGACTCCCTCCTTGAGAAGCAGTCTGCCTGGCTTCAAGAGGGGAGGGGCGTCGTTGGGAGGAAAGCTGCTCTGGATCGCTGGTGGTGTGGAATGATGTAGTGGAGTGGTGTGGAATGATGTAGTGGAGTGGTGTGGAATGATGTAGTGGAGTGGTGTGGAATGATGTAGTGGAGTGGTGTGGAATGATGTAGTGGAGTGGTGTGGAATGATGTAGTGGAGTGGTGTGGAATGATTTAGTGGAGTGGTGTGGAATGATGTAGTGGAGTGGTGTGGAATGATGTAGTGGTGTGGTGTGGAATGATGTAGTGGAGTGGTGTGGAATGATGTAGTGGAGTGGTGTGGAATGATGTAGTGGAGTGGTGTGGAATGATGTAGTGGTGTGGTGTGGAATGATGTAGTGGAGTGGTGTGGAATGATGTAGTGGAGTGGTGTGGAATGATGTAGTGGAGTGGTGTGGAATGATGTAGTGGAGTGGTGTGGAATGATGTAGTGGAGTGGTGTGGAATGATGTAGTGGAGTGGTGTGGAATGATGTAGTGGAGTGGTGTGGAATGATGTAGTGGTGTGGTGTGGAATGATGTAGTGGAGTGGTGTGGAATGATGTAGTGGAGTGGTGTGGAATGATGTAGTGGAGTGGTGTGGAATGATGTAGTGGAGTGGTGTGGAATGATGTAGTGGAGTGGTGTGGAATGATGTAGTGGAGTGGTGTGGAATGATGTAGTGGAGTGGTGTGGAATGATGTAGTGGAGTGGTGTGGAATGATGTAGTGGTATGGGGTGGAATGATGTAGTGGAGTGGTGTGGAATGATGTAGTGGTGTGGAATAATGTAGTGGTGTGGAATGATGTAATGGTGTGGTGTGGAATGATGTAGTGGAGTGGTGTGGAATGATGTAGTGGAGTGGTGTGAAATGATGTAGTGGAGTGGTGTGGAATGATGTAGTGGTGTGGTGTGGAATGATGTAGTGGTGTGGTGTGGAATGATGTAGTGGAGTGGTGTGGAATGATGTAGTGGAGTGGTGTGGAATGATGTAGTGGAGTGGTGTGGAATGATGTAGTGGAGTGGTGTGGAATGATGTAGTGGAGTGGTGTGGAATGATGTAGTGGAGTGGTGTAAAATGATGTAGTGGTGTGGTGTGGAATGATGTAGTGGAGTGGTGTGGAATGATGTAGTGGAGTGGAGTGGTGTGGAATGATGTAGTGGAGTGGTGTGGTGTGGAATGATGTAGTGAAGTGGTGTGGTGTGGAATGATGTAGTGGAGTGGTGTGGAATGATGTAGTGGAGTGGTGTGGAATGATGTAGTGGAGTGGTGTGGAATGATGTAGTAGAGTGGTGTGGAATGATGTAGTGGAGTGGTGTGGAATGATGTAGTGGAGTGGTGTGGAATGATGTAGTGGTGTGGTGTGGAATGATGTAGTGGAGTGGTGTGGAATGATGTAGTGGAGTGGTGTGGTGTGGAATGATGTAGTGGAGTGGTGTGGAATGATGTAGTGGAGTGGTGTGGAATGATGTAGTGGAGTGGTGTGGAATGATGTAGTGGAGTGGTGTGGAATGATGTAGTGGAGTGGTGTGGAATGATGTAAGGGAGTGGTGTGGAATGATGTAGTGGAGTGGAGTGGTGTGGAATGATGTAGTGGTGTGGAATGATGTAGTGGAGTGGTGTGGAATGATGTAGTGGAGTGGTGTGGAATGATGTAGTGGAGTGGTGTGGAATGATGTAGTGGAGTGGTGTGGAATGATGTAGTGGAGTGGTGTGGAATGATGTAGTGGTGTGGTGTGGAATGATGTAGTGGAGTGGTGTGGAATGATGTAGTGGAGTGGTGTGGAATGATGTAGTGGAGTGGTGTGGAATGATGTAGTGGTGTGGAATGATGTAGTGGAGTGGTGTGGAACGATGTAGTGGAGTGGTGTGGAATGATGTAGTGGAGTGGTGTGGAATGATGTAGTGGAGTGGTGTGGAATGATGTAGTGGTGTGATGTGGAATGATGTAGTGGAGTGGTGTGGAATGATGTAGTGGAGTGGTGTGGAATGATGTAGTGGTGTGGTGTGGAATGATGTAGTGGAGTGGTGTGGAATGATGTAGTGGAGTGGAGTGGAATGATGTAGTGGAGTGGTGTGGAATGATGTAGTGGAGTGGTGTGGAATGATGTAGTGGAGTGGTGTGGAATGATGTAGTGGAGTGGTGTGGAATGATGTAGTGGAGTGGTGTGGAATGATGTAGTGGAGTGGTGTGGAATGATGTAGTGGAGTGGTGTGGAATGATGTAGTGGTGTGGTGTGGAATGATGTAGTGGAGTGGAGTGGAATGATGTAGTGGAGTGGTGTGGAATGATGTAGTGTAGTGGTGTGGAATGATGTAGTGGAGTGGTGTGGAATGATGTAGTGGAGTGGTGTGGAATGATGTAGTGGTGTGGAATGATGTAGTGGTGTGGAATGATGTAGTGGAGTGGTGTGGAATGATGTAGTGGAGTGGTGTGGAATGATGTAGTGGAGTGGTGTGGAATGATGTAGTGGAGTGGTGTGGAATGATGTAGTGTAGTGGTGTGGAATGATGTAGTGGAGTGGTGTGGAATGATGTAGTGGAGTGGTGTGGAATGATGTAGTGTAGTGGTGTGGAATGATGTAGTGGAGTGGTGTGGAATGATGTAGTGGAGTGGTGTGGAATGATGTAGTGGAGTGGTGTGGAATGATGTAGTGGAGTGGTGTGGAATGATGTAGTGTAGTGGTGTGGAATGATGTAGTGGAGTGGTGTGGAATGATGTAGTGGAGTGGTGTGGAATGATGTAGTGGAGTGGTGTGGAATGATGTAGTGGAGTGGTGTGGAATGATGTAGTGGTGTGGAATGATGTAGTGGAGTGGTGTGGAATGATGTAGTGGAGTGGTGTGGAATGATGTAGTGGAGTGGTGTGGAATGATGTAGTGGAGTGGTGTGGAATGATGTAGTGGAGTGGTGTGGAATGATGTAGTGGAGTGGTGTGGAATGATGTAGTGTAGTGGTGTGGAATGATGTAGTGGAGTGGAATGATGTAGTGGAGTGGTGTGGAATGATGTAGTGGAGTGGTGTGGTGGTGTGGAGTGATAGTGCGGCGGTTTGTAGATGGTTGTGTGGTGTGGTAGAGTGTAGTGATGTGGTTTGGTGGTGTACTGTGGTTTGGTGAAGTGAAATGGTTGTGGAGATTTTGTTCTATGTGTGAGCACAGAGGAGAACTTACAAGGAAATAACTAATGCAAAGTACTCAATAACAACAACGCCACACCATGCAAACGGGTGAAGTTATCTTGCTGCAGGATCTGGTTGTTGATGTGTCTAGCCACTCTCTCTATCTGCCTCACTGCCTCTGCGTCGTCGTGCGTAAAAAACAAATGTTTTGAGCTTCAAAGCAGGCGGGTTCACGCCACCTGACTTCATTCTCGAACAACCACATCACAAATACAATGTGATGATCATAACGTAACAACTAACACCTCAACACAACAAGCACTATCATTATCATACTACAACAATCATCAACAAACCACAACAACCAAAACACGTTTCGTTATTATATGCAGACGTGAAGATATTTACGGATACCAAAGATAATGAAATAATTCATGACAAATTGTGCGCTAGATGAATGAATGAAGAGAGATGCATGTTATAAACGCCTGTCACCTTGCAGGTTGTGGTGGTCTGGGTGGCTGCGAGAGGTGCAGTGTAGAAGGTCTTGCAGCAAGAGCCTGTAGCTGTGGTCACACGTGGCTGTCAGGAAACACCCTTCTACAACTCCATCCCCACCACCCTTCCATCAAATCTACCCCCCTATTACACCATTATTACACCATCCACTCCACACCACCATTCCACCATCCAGTCCACTCCACCACCACACTTGTACACCCACTCATACAAGCCTACCACTCCACCACCACACTTGTACACCCACTCATACAAGCATACCACTCCACCACCACACTTGTACACCCACTCATACAAGCCTACCACTCCACCACCACACTTGTACACCCACTCATACAAGCCTACCACTCCACCACCACACTTGTACACCCACACAAACAAGCCTACCACTCCACCACCACACTTGTACACCCACTCATACAAGCCTACCACTCCACCACCACACTTGTACACCCACTCATACAAGCCTACCACTCCACCACCACACTTGTACACCCACTCATACAAGCCTACCACTCCACCACCACACTTGTACACCCACTCATACAAGCCTACCACTCCACCACCACACTTGTACACCCACTCATACAAGCCTACCACTCCACCACCACACTTGTACACCCACTCATACAAGCCTACCACTCCACCACCACACTTGTACACCCACTCATACAAGCCTACCACTCCACCACCACACTTGTACACCCACTCATACAAGCCTACCACTCCACCACCACACTTGTACACCCACACAAACAAGCCTACCACTCCACCACCACACTTGTACACCCACTCATACAAGCCTACCACTCCACCACCACACTTGTACACCCACACAAACAAGCCTACCACTCCACCACCACACTTGTACACCCACTCATACAAGCCTACCACTCCACCACCACACTTGTACACCCACTCATACAAGCCTACCACTCCACCACCACACTTGTACACCCACTCATACAAGCCTACCACTCCACCACCACACTTGTACACCCACTCATACAAGCCTACCACTCCACCACCACACTTGTACACCCACTCATACAAGCCTACCACTCCACCACCACACTTGTACACCCACTCATACAAGCCTACCACTCCACCACCACACTTGTACACCCACTCATACAAGCCTACCACTCCACCACCACACTTGTACACCCACTCATACAAGCCTACCACTCCACCACCACACTTGTACACCCACTCATACAAGCCTACCACTCCACCACCACACTTGTACACCCACTCATACAAGCCTACCACTCCACCACCACACTTGTACACCCACTCATACAAGCCTACCACTCCACCACCACACTTGTACACCCACTCATACAAGCCTACCACTCCACCACCACACTTGTACACCCACTCATACAAGCCTACCACTCCACCACCACACTTGTACACCCACTCATACAAGCCTACCACTCCACCACCACACTTGTACACCCACTCATACAAGCCTACCACTCCACCACCACACTTGTACACCCACTCATACAAGCCTACCACTCCACCACCACACTTGTACACCCACTCATACAAGCCTACCACTCCACCACCACACTTGTACACCCACTCATACAAGCCTACCACTCCACCACCACACTTGTACACCCACTCATACAAGCCTACCACTCCACCACCACACTTGTACACCCACTCATACAAGCCTACCACTCCACCACCACACTTGTACACCCACTCATACAAGCCTACCACTCCACCACCACACTTGTACACCCACTCATACAAGCCTACCACTCCACCACCACACTTGTACACCCACTCATACAAGCCTACCACTCCACCACCACACTTGTACACCCACTCATACAAGCCTACCACTCCGACCGGGGAATGCGCTGCACAGGAGTGATGAGGAGGGCATTGAGTTTGAGGCCACACATCTCTGGCATGCCCTCCTGTGCCCTGCGGAAGGCCGAGAAGTCCTGCGACCTGGTGTCCCACTCCTGTTTGGTGGTTGTGTAGGTTGTTGGCCTATTGTGGTTCTTGCGACGGTGAAACGATGGTGATTGGTGTGGCTTGATTGTGGTGGTGTTGTGGAGTGATGGTGTAGAGAAGGTTGTAGAATTGTGGTGATGCGATGATAGTTGTGGTGGTGGTGTGGGTGTTATGAGGGTGTTTTAGTGACATGGTATTTTTCGAATTTTGGTGGTAATAGTGGTTTTTGTTGTGCTGATAACAGCCACATTGAGATCCTAGTGACAAACTAGACTAGACAAGACAAGCAGCACCAAGTGACGGACTAAACAAGACTAGATGCACAAACAAGCAGCACCAAGTGACGGACTAAACAAGACTAGATGCAAAAATAAGCAGCACCAAGTGACGGACTAAACAAGACTAGATGCACAAACAAGCAGCACCAAGTGACGGACTAAACAAGACTAGATGCACAAACAAGCAGCACGAAGTGACGGACTAAACAAGACTAGATGCACAAACAAGCAGCACCAAGTGACGGACTAAACAAGACTAGATGCACAAACAAGCAGCACCAAGTGACGGACTAAACAAGACTAGATGCACAAAAAAGCAGCACCAAGTGACGGACTAAACAAGACTAGATGCACAAACAAGCAGCACCAAGTGACGGACTAAACAAGACTAGATGCACAAAAAAGCAGCACCAGGTGACGGACTAAACATGTCTAGATGCACAAACAAGCAGCACCAAGTGACGGACTAAACAAGACTAGATACACAAAAAAGCAGCACCAAGTGACGGACTAAACAAGACTAGATACACAAAAAAGCAGCACCAAGTGACGGACTAAACAAGACTAGATGCACAAACAAGCAGCACCAAGTGACGGACTAAACAAGACTAGATACACAAACAAGCAGCACCAAGTGACGGACTAAACAAGACTAGATACACAAAAAAGCAGCACCAAGTGACGGACTAAACAAGACTAGATGCACAAACAAGCAGCACCAAGTGACGGACTAAACAAGACTAGATACACAAAAAAGCAGCACCAAGTGACGGACTAAACAAGACTAGATGCACAAACAAGCAGCACCAAGTGACGGACTAAACAAGACTAGATACACAAACAAGCAGCACCAAGTGACGGACTAAACAAGACTAGATACACAAAAAAGCAGCACCAAGTGACGGACTAAACAAGACTAGATGCACAAACAAGCAGCACCAAGTGACGGACTAAACAAGACTAGATACACAAAAAAGCAGCACCAAGTGACGGACTAAACAAGACTAGATGCACAAACAAGCAGCACCAAGTGACGGACTAAACAAGACTAGATACACAAAAAAGCAGCACCAAGTGACGGACTAAACAAGACTAGATGCACAAACAAGCAGCACCAAGTGACGGACTAAACAAGACTAGATACACAAAAAAGCAGCACCAAGTGACGGACTAAACAAGACTAGATGCACAAACAAGCAGCACTGACCAGCAACAGGGCCAGCGCCCTCTCGTGGTTCTGGGCGTACAGGGAGTAGAGTTTGAGGAAGGGCGCCATCCTTAGGAAAGCCTCGCCGACCGAGAAGGCCTGCAGATGCTCCCTCAGTTCTGTGTTCACCGCTATGATGTTCGCCACGTTGCCAAACATTTGGTTGAGGACGGAGGCTGGAAGCAGGCGGTTGCGCTGCAGTGGCTGCAAGAACAACTGCAATGTGGTGGAGGTGATGAAAGTCTAGGCATAGTAAATGTATGTATATAATGATACAAATAAATAATAGTGATATATAAATAAAATTTATAGTCTAGTTATATACTAAATAAACGTATGTATGCAAAGATACAAATGAACAATGATGAAATATGAATGGAATGAAGTTTCAGGCATGCGCACAGCTTGAATGAGACGCAGGTGCTTGTGGTAGGTGTCCTCGGTGGCCATCAGTTCCTGCTCCACCTTCACCCTCCGACGCCTCAGTCCGTCGTCCGTGGACGTGTCAGTCGCACAGCTGTTTGTAGTGCACGTGATGTCAGTATTTGAAGGGAATGTGGTTGATGGGGTCTCAGTATTTGGAGGGATTTTGGTTGATGGGATGTCAATATTTGAAGGGGTTAATGGAAGATGTTGGTTTGAGATGGAAGTGACTTGTGAATAATGCAAAGTGTTGTCTTTGACTTTTGTGGCACCATTCAATGCTCCAATGGTGAGGACAGTTTCGGTAGCCGAAGCAGCTAGATTGTCACTTGTGGTAACTGTTGTGACAAAACAAGAATCATTGTGTATGGAAGACTGTTCTTCAGAAATCGTGGGAGTGCCAAGATGATGTGATGTGGTGAATAAAGATTCTGTGACAGAAACTTGAATTGGTTCGAATAGTAACTGACTACCTTGATTGGGTGATACATATGCAGACTCGAAATGGTTGGTTGAAGTACCGCTCAAGTGGGATGTGACACTGGCACGATGCTCAAATTCTAAGTTATTAGTCGAGACGGAGCAAACATTGCTGCTTTGCTTTGTCAACTTTGCTTCAGAATCAGCACCCACAAATGATTTTTGATTCATTATATTTTCAAAATGATTGAGATCTTCTTCATTATCACTCGACACTCTTGCAACAGCAGTGTGTTGTTCACAAGACTCTCGTGCGCCCTGCAAGTGCCTGATAAACTCCTCACATGTCAGCCTTTTCCTCCTTGTCAATGGAGTGGGTGTTGAACAAGTTTGCTTTTTAAAGGGAATGTTCGTCATATTTGTGAACTTTTGAGGTCTTGGTGAGCATAATTGGATCATTTTTTGACAACTTTGCTTATTTGAATATTTGATTTTGTTCTTTTTTGAAATATTACTTTCTGAGTTTGTATCCATTTCATTATTTTCGAAATTTTTATATTTACCATCCCCAACGCCTACAGGTGTGTTAATTTCTTGAACTTCTAAAACTCCTGAAAGATTCTCTTGTCTGGTGCATGCAGTAAAACTCTCTAGAAGCCATTTTTCTGGCGAATCAAACTTGAGAAAAGTGCTCAAGTTTTTAAAATAATTTTCAAACGATTCCGATAATCCATCATTTATCTCTTCAGAAGAGTTTTCTTCTTGTTTTAAACTTCTATCTTTTGTTTCAAAATCCATATTTAAAATTTAAATTTTTAATAATTAACAATTAATATTTTTCATAACTTTTTTTAAACTCAGCGCCTACAATTGACTAGGTTTGTTTTTAAATAGGTAATTACCTGCTCTTAATTAGTTGAATTTTATAATGTATTTAGTTACATAACATAATTTTTATAAATTAATACTTTATGATTTTTTGTTATACATAAATTTACTCAATTTGATTTTAAATATTTTTGGCATGTTAGATGGACCCGTTTGATTGTTGTCTGTTGTCACATTGAAACGCAATTTAAACTTTAAATTTTAAATTTTAAATTTTAAACCGTTGCTGAAATGTATGCTTGCAAAAGTAATTTTTCACTATATTTATATTTATTGATTATTCTATAGTTGTTAATTCAATTACATTTTCCTATTTTATATACAAATTTCATTATCCATTTTCGTAAATTGTTTTTTTTTCTATAGGGCTATTTTGAACTAGATGTCAACCTACTTTTGTATACTCCCCAAAATCCAATATTCAGCTCTTTTTTTTAAACTAAATTCTTTTCCGTTCTAATTAGGAGCTACACTATAAATTTTATAGTGTAGCTCCTAATTAGAACGGAAAAGAATTTAGTTTAAAAAAAAGAGCTGAATATTGGATTTTGGGGAGTATACAAAAGAAGGTTGACATCTAGTATAAAAGCTGCTTATTCTTAGCTAATGCCAAGAGCGTGCATAAGAACTCACGAAGTTTAACCTGGGTTCTTATAAAATTCCTATTTATCAAAGCTTTTCTATTTCATAAAAAATCCATTTGAACTCATCACACTGCCCTACCACAGCCTCCAAAGACAACGCCAAGTTGTTTCAGCAACAGAAACGCCTGTTGTGTGACTTGCCTGTCAATACTGACACCAAACTTGGTGCTGCTTGTTGTTTACTAATTGTGTTTATATATTTTGAAATTATTTTTCGATGACTCCATGGGCGGCGATCCTGGGGGGTCCTGGGGTCAGGATTTCCTCACTTTTTTTAGTGGAGGGGGGTCCACCTTAATAGGGACCCCCCCATTTTTTTCCATTTTTGTTTTCAAAAATGTCTATTTGGATATGAGCATAATCGTCAACCATGGCATAAAAGTAAATGTTTATACAGTAATACATTGTGAGTATGTTTAGTTATAGCGAGAGCTGTCTAAAACAAAAATATTATTTTCTTACTTAAATACTCCTTCACCTAGTTTTTTTATCATTATGGTGTAGGCGGGAATCCTGAGGGGGTCTGAGGTCCACCTCTACAAGAACCCCCTCACTCTTTTAAAAATTCACATTTCTCAACTCTTATTTTAATACGAGCCTAATCGTCAACCATGGGATAAATAAATGCTAATACATTGTGAGTATGTATGGGCAGTGATGCTAGGGGGGTTCTGGGGTTCATTTTAACATGGGTCCCCCTCAGTTTTACAAATACAATAATTTCTCAACTCCTATCTTAATACAAGCATAATCGTCAACCATAGCATGAAACAGAATTTTTATTCAGTAATTTATTTTTCAATTTTCGCAAGCAGACATTCAGAATGCTTTTCAGAAAATATCAGTTCACTTTTTGCAAGCAGACAGATTTACATTTTTATAAACAAATCATTCATATTGTGCTACTTAATTTGCATGGGCGATATTCATAGGGGGATTCTGAGGTCAACTTCAATATCGACCCTTTTTATTTTTTATATTAACCAAAGTTAATGAATTTCAAAAGGCTTCAAACATTAACTAAAGTTGTGGTTAAATCAAACTACAAGTTTCATATCGCATAACTGCCAAAAAAAATGCTGAGGCTTTTAGCTCATTCTATCGTTAGAAACATAGTGTGCGCTGTTAATGCCGAATCAAGCCAGTTTGGTGTTGTGGTTGACGGCACACAAGATCGCAATGGGTCGAAGCAGAAATCCATATGCATTCGTTTTGTTGATGAAGCTCTGAATGTTAATGAAAAGTTTATTGGTTTATTCAGCCCACCAGATACGATCGGAAAAACATTATCTGCTGTAGTAAAAGATTTTCTGATCAGAATTATGCTACCAATAGAAAAACTAAGAGCTCAGACTTATGACGGCGCTGCTAACATGAACGGCCAATATAATGGTTGTGAGGCTATTATCAGCAGTGAGCATCCGATTGCATTGTTTTCCCACTGTTCTGCACACTGTGCAAATCTTGTTGCCCAGCACACAGCTGCCCTTTGTGAGCAATTCACTTCAGTTTGTCCAAGAGTTAGGTGCTTTTAACAATCGTTCAGGGAAAGTCAACAAACAGTTTAGTGATTGTTTAGTGTTTCTTATAATTGACTTTCCTGATGAGCCACTGAATAAAAAGTATAGTATAAAACTTATTTGTCCTACAAGATGACTGAACAGAGTTTCTACAGTGTCTTCTGTGCTTGAACATTATGAAGTGGTACTTGTTAGCTTGGAATCATTTGCTTCCATTGGTACTGCTGATGAAACAGCTAAAAAGCTTAAGGCCTTTTTTCAACAGGGCACTACTGCACTGGCCCTCAATGTAGTTGTTTTGGTGTTTTCACTTCTGGAACAGTTGAAAAAGTCGTTGCAATCAGCAAGTGCCAAGGTCAGTGGAATGGTTGCCGCGACTGATTCAGTTGTGCAAGAACTGCGTTGCCTACGATCAGATGAGCAGTTTAACGCCATTTTCAGAGATGTCAACAGTATGGTTTTGGCATATGATCTCGAGCCGATTTCTGTATCTCGGGTGCAAAAGCCGCCACAAAAGTATTGTGGGCTGGGCCCAACTTATGTAGCAACAACACCAGAGGAACTTTATCGAGCAGAATTTTACGCTGTCATAAACATTGCAATCATGCAACTCACAGAAAGGTTCAATCGAGATTCTCCTGGTTTGCGTTCATACTTGCAGCTGGAGACACTTTTGCTAACTGGTAAAGTGAACTATGTTATTTGCAAGCAGTATCGTGAGTTAAATGCAACTAGTCTTTGTTCACAGTTAGCTATGTTTAAAAACCAGAATGAATACAGAACTTTAGCACGAAAAACGCAAAAAATAATGCATGCTATGATCACGGAAGCCAGACATCTGTTTCCTTAGGTTGAATGATTGATCAGGTTGATGCTTGTGTCTCCACAATGTCATGTCCTGCAGAAGGATCTTTTAGTGCTTTGAGGCGTCTTAAGACTTGGTTGCGTGCACCTATGACACAGCCTCGCTTCAATTCACTGGCTGTTTGTCATGCACATCAGGATATACTTGACAGTCTGAATTTAAAAGGCTAGCAGAAGAATTTGCTAGTCGGTCAGACATTCAAGGGGGTCTTTTTGGAAATTGGAGTAAACGAGCTGTGGGGAGAGGGTAGGAGGACAGGCAGAGAGGGTATTTTATGTTATCTACTTGGCCCACAGTGTATATTTAAAATCTAAATATACACTGTGGGCCAACAAAAATCTCCCAATGTATATTTGTTTATAACTTTTGCAAATTTAAATCTATTTGTAATTTTTTTAAACTATTGTACTCAGAAATGAATGGAAAACAAGATGTTATACAATTTATTTGATGGGTTGATGGCTAGTTTTAATTGAATTTATATAGATGACAAATAATAAAAGGTACTAAAATCACTATTGTTTTTTTTCAAATCGCTCATAGTGGCAATAGAAAAGTATTTTTATTGAGTATCAAACTTTTTTTATATGTTTGGTGATACAAATACTAATAGTTAATACAAAAATAATTTGCACTACAGTCAAAAATACTAAATAGTATTGCTTTTACTGTATTGGTCGATACCGGTTCTTTTATTCCAACCCTGGGGAGGAACCCCCCAAGATTTTCCGCAGATCGCCGCCCCTGGATGACTCGCATTACTTGTTATTTCAAATGAGTGGCGTTAATGAAATTAATGAAGCTGCGCTTTCGCTGAGTTGAAAAATCTTTGCCTAAAACTTTTCACTATGTTAAATTAGATTTTATCAAGAAATTTTGGATCATATCCGCCAAAGCGGTGCAGAAGTTAACTAGCTCCGCCGACATTCACAATGCTGGCCAATAATGGCAAATGTTGGAACACATTCGCACAACTGTATATATTCTGTGTCTACTACTACTACTACCACTACTACCACTACTACTACTAATACAACTACTACTACTACTACCACTATTATTATTACTACTACTACTACTACTACTACTACTACTACTACTACTACTACTACTACTACTACTATTACTACTACTACTACTAATACTACTACTACTACTACTACTACTACTACTACTACTACTACTACTACTACTACTACTACTACTACTACTACTACTACTACTACTACTACTACTACTACTACTACTACTATGTATTTTGGAATATCGCTATATATACTTTATGTATATTCTTTATGTTGTTTTGGAATATTCCTAGATATACTGTATGTTTTGTAAGCTGTATGCTATGGAATATTGCCATGTTAATGTATAATCTGTATGTTTTTTTTCTGTGTGTTATTTTTGAATATTGTTTTATATATTTACACGCACATGAAAACAAACACCCAACACACACACACACACACACACACACACACACACACACACACACACACACACACACACACACACACACACACACAAACACACACATACTATATATATATTAGCATGTTTCCTCTACGCTATGGATGAGTAGCAGTTAGTGTGGTCCAATCACCGTCTGCACCGCTTTGGCGGATATGATCCGAAATTTTTATTCACCGAGTGTATTCTAAAATGTATTACTAAACGTGCAGACGAACTGAATTACGCAGTGATCACGTGCAAGCAGAAAGTGCCAATGTATGTTTCCGTGTAACGCCAGTTTTTAGTCGTTCAATGCACAAAAAAGAATTTATATTATAAGGCATTTAGTTGTCTCTGACATTGATATTGAGTCAATGGGAGAAGCATTCATTTGTTCTCTGAACAATAAAACTATTTTATTATAGAAAGAAAAAGATACTATCGGACAAGAACTTCCAAACCACCTACTTGAATGTAAATCCTGCATGATTCCACAATATTAGGAAGAAGGCGTCTCAAATCATATTCGAAACTGATGTTTATTTGATAACTTGATTGAAAAAAGATAATTTAAACAAAGTTTTTTAAAAACAATTTCGCCATGGTTGACAAACGAAGATCATAACAATCGCTTTGGCATATTTAAAAGCACCATTCTTCTTTTCTTAATCCTACCTTACCATTTCACCCAGCCACAACCGCAAAGATGCCTATATTAATCATCTTTTTTAAATCGCATCCACCCACTGCCACCTCGACCATTTGCAGGATTACAAAGGCTGGAACAGCAAACATTATCTTAAAAGACGTGAGGCGATTCGACAAGAGCCCCTCATCTTTCCGAGCATGTCCTCATCTACCTTCTCCACCAAAACAACTTCTTCTTGCTACTTTGTCTCGCACAATCTTCTGGTATGTGCTTCTCACAATGAATCCATACGAAGTAAAATTTTAATGTAAAACAATACTGATCGGAACAGTTATTTTTGAGGTTTTAAATGCGAAAGAAGCCGCTTGGTTTTTTTGTTTTCAACAGCCAACAATTATCTTCATTTAAAAAAAACTGTATCATAATCATCGCCAGGGGCGCAACCAGCCAAAAATGCTGGGGGGGGGCTCAACTTTAGTATAAAAAGAATTATTATTTACCGCAACTGTTGTGTTTTGCAACATCAATTTTTATATTTTCTTGCTCTTTTAATACCGAGTTTTTTCACCTATTTTGTACAATAAATTTTAAATTTTAATTCCATAAGTTAAATTTCAAATTTTTTATTTAATTATTTATAATTTTTTATTTCCTGTTCACATTTAAAATTTCTCAAAACAATCTTTCCTCGCTTAGATAATTTTTCAGTTTTATCATTCGATTCTAGTTTTTTTATAAAAATTTAGTCCTAATTTCAGGGTGAGAAGATAGTTAATACTTGAATTATTTTTTTATTTATTCAAAATAACTTTTAAAAGGTTTCCAATGCTTTTAAAAATCAATAGTGCGTTTTCGCAACTTTGACGTAATATGATTTCATATGATTTTTAATAAGCCTAGTCATTCATTACAATAGTTATTATAAAAATAATAAAATTATTAATTTATTGTTAATGTATTATGAAATTTATAAAATTAAAATTAAAACTAAAAGTTGAATTTTGTAGATGAATGATGATTTTGATATTTCAAATTCCAAACCGCAAATGCTTCAAACTTGAAAATTATTGAAGAAAATATAATTTTTAACCTCTCATAGGTTGATTATAAAATTAAAATAAAGATCACATTCGTCGTCAATGTCGTCTTTGAAACAGCACGACAGTTTATGAGTGCTGTTGTAATTCACTTTAAATAATTTGCTTTGTTGTAATTAAAATAATAATTATTATTTTAACTAATAAAATAATTAGAAGTCATAATTTTATCGAACTATTTGCATTTGAAATATATTTTTGTTTTAATAAATGTGGTTTAATTCAATTTATTTAGGATTTTTTACTGCACATAAGTATGTCACACTTCCCGCTCATGTTGCGTTTTCGCAACATTTTGCCCCATTAAAACTTATGAAATAATTGTTTTCAATTTTGCTTGAGTTGTTATTATAACCATATAATGCAAGTCTAAATGTAAAAATCATGTTAACTTTTTTTTTCGGGTAGCGGCGGTAAATGGGCTAAATAAAAACTACCAATTATAATTGATAAAGAATTTATTTAGTTTATTAATGATACAAAAGAAAAACTACAAACTAAGTTGCATAGTATTCTTAGAGTTACGTCATCATTTTTCAAGCTAAGGTAAAAAGTAAAAAAATAAGTTTGATATGAGATCCTTATCAGTCTATAATTTTTGTTAAAATATTTAGTTTCAACTAAATTTTGATGTGTTCTCAGTTGCAAAATATATTTTCGATCAGTTTGTGAAAATCTTTTCACCATTTCATTTACTGGAAGAAGTGCAGTAGCGGTTTTGGTAGCAGATATTCTCAAACAAGCTTTTCAAACGACGAGCAGATACAGTCGTCCTAAGATGAATTTTAATAAGCCGAAGTTTAGAAAATACTCTTTCTGCATCTAAAGGAGTAACTGGCAGAGTCAGAGCAACATCGAGCATATAGTGCAACTCGGGCTAAAGGCTTGTGGCTCAAAAGAGTTCTTGCAGTTTGATACACGCAATGAGATCAGACTGATCCGCACATAAACTTAATGTGTTGATGTGATTTTGAGCTGTCTTGGCAAGTTTCAGCATCCTTTCCATGAAGGTTGAATAATTCTGAAAGCTCGGGAAAAATTTACATTTGAAAAGTGTAAAGATTTAAGAGTGTAGTTAAGTTCTAGTGGTGCTCTATTTTTTTCAGAATTTGTGACATGTTAGTGTTATTTTGGTGGGATCTCTATGTTCTGTGTTGATATATGAAATGTTTTGTGAGATAAAGACCCGATGGCCATCCAGAAAAAATATCATTGTCCTATGGCATATTGAAAAATTGATTACCCCCCCCCCCCACAAAAAAAACTCACCGATTTTCGAAAAATTGTGAGACCCTTCGAAAAGGTCTGGGGGGTCCCCCCACCCCCTCCCCCTAGTTGCGCCACTGATCGTTGCTACCATCATCATCAACACTCTCATCATCCCTCTAGAAGAAGCCGCTGAGCAGACACAACGACCACTTGTGCAAGCTGAAGAAGCTGCAATCCACCATGCCCATGGAGACTGCCTCAGTCGCCAGACTCACCTGGGGCAAGGTGGTTGTTGTTGTTGCCGGTGGTAGTGGTGGTTGTTGTTGTTGCCGGTGGTAGTGGTGGTGTTGCCGGTGGTGGTGGGGGTGGTAGTTGCGTTGGGGCGTTGCCGGTGGTGGTTGTTGTTGTTGCCGGTGGTGGTGGTGGTGTTGCCGATGGTGGTGGGGGTGTTGCCGGTGGTGGTGGTAGTAGTGGCGTTGGGGTGTTGCCGGTGGTGGTGGTGGTGGTGGTGGCAGTGGGGGTGCTTATGTTGGGATTATTTTTTTTTAATGTTCTTTAATCGACTAACCTTTAGTGAAAATCATGTGAATAGCTTTGGCTGTGTTCTTGATATTTACGATTCCAAACTCAAATAAGTACTAACAGAGCACAACTATTAATGACATTTAAATGGTGCTAGCTCAAAAAGCATATAGGCTATAGCATATATGGTATAGGCAACTGAAGCTTCAAACTTGAGCACAGGTACCCTCCAAGAAGGATCTTCTCAACGCTTCCATCAAGCCTTTGCCGCAAGCCAAGCTCGATGAAAACGACCCTGCCTACCCCCTCTCATTTCCGAAAAGACCTCCAAGACCATACGACTACACCAAGCTCTGTGAGCAGTTCCGTGGAAAGTCTTTGATGGTGCCTCGGAAACTGAAGGTAGCCTTGGTGTTTGTGGCACGGTTGTTGATTAGATATAGGCTGTCTCGTGACTTTTAGGAGATTGCGGAGTGACTAGGCTGTTGTGGTGAAATTGTCGATTTTGAATGGTTTTATAAACTCTTGATTTTTCTTATAACATATAAAATAAAAAATGTATTGTCTTATCTATTGCAATTGTCTAGATCCTATTAAGCAATCAATTTATAATGTCACAAAATTGAATTATTTTCATATCAAATAATTTTTACAGCAAGGATTCTGTTTGACTGACAATTCAGAATGCGGTAACAAGACATCGTTTTAAATAAGCGCTGAAAACTATTATTACTGACTACTTTTAAATTTTGTGGTGCAAGATTCTATTTGATTATATTTCTGATGTATTTACATAGATAACACATTTTAATAAATTCTTTAATAAAAATTTTGGTTTCTAAAATGTATTTATCATTAATTTTTAAGATGGATTGTTAGCTTTATTGTATTCGGGCGAAAATTTAGGGCCTACATGAAATTCTAGGTTATTGCACTTTTTAACGAGTTTCTATATATTTCAAAAATATATACATAAAGTTTATAATGAGTGAAAGTGAGAATTACGTGTGGATGAAGCCTGATGATGTGATGAAAAAAAGATTTTGCAAGTTAGGTAAAAGAACACCTTCAACAACTTACGACATCACACCACTTCATAAGATTGACACCATAAAGCCTAAATCGCAGCAGAGAAAGCGTAAGAATCCTTTTTCTTGTGACAGCTCGTCTGCTGATCCACTGCCTTCGCAACAGTCTAGTAAGAAAGTTAAGATTGATAATGATGAAGGTAGTGTTAGGACAGATACTAACAGTGTTAGTGAAGAGGCTGAAGATAACTCAACGACAGTCAGCAATCGTCTGTCTGACCACCATGTTTTTGAGGGCTTCAAGGATTATGACCACAGCTCTGGTCAGGTGGGTTTCTGTTCAGCGCGTCAAGCAGGCCTCAAGCAATCTACTCACTTTTGTTCTTCTAAATACCCTACTCATGAATGATATGTTTCAACCTTTGTGTGTCCTACAGTTGGGTGAGCACAGTGAAGAATATGATGCAGTCATCATGAGGGTATCATCTCAGCAGAAAGTAATCCCAAAAATGATTCGATTGCACCAATATAATATGGAAAGGATACTAGCCGCAGTTACTTAATGCTTTTTAAGTTTTTATAGTTTAATTATTTTTTTATCACTTTCTGTTTCTCCTATTTAGTTGAACTTTTAAATATTCATCTAATCTCTCAACAACATCTTTCTTTTCTACAAGGTTGACAGCACCACATTCCAAAAGAATGCACTCACTGCAAACCCTTCTTCCACCACGCACCAGCCCACCATTCACGCTTCCACCATGAAACACCCTCCCAATGAATTGAGTTTGAAGGCAAGAGTGAGGTTCAGTGTGGCACAGCCCTTGCCTGCCTGCCTCTTCACCCTCAAGGTCCTCCTCATCACCATCAACACCTTCTATATTGCTCTGTCATTTGATCGTATGGGGGATTGGATGGAGATTTAAATATTATTATTGATGATGATGATGATCTTTTTGGGCGGTGCAGGAGAGTGAGGAGGCAGAGGCGCTGAGACTGCACTTCACAGAGTGCTTTGGTGGAGGTGGTGGTAGCACAACTGACGCCAAGCCACCTATCCGTCTGCACAGCCACCTCTACTACCACACCTTCCCCTCTTTTCCGTGGACGGCGACTTTTCCTCGCTTCAACGCCTCTCACAAGTTGCTCATTCGTTGACTTCATTGTCTTGACCTACTTTCTATCCTTTCAAGGCTGCAATACTGCTCCTCGAGCACAATTCACCTGGCGCTCCAAAAGTGCCCATGCTTCAATAAAACTCATCTGCAGTGCATTTACTCCTCATAACAAAGCATTGCGAGGCATTCTGTTACTATGACTCTGATGACCTTGCAGAGGTCAAGAGGGCTTGCATTTGTCGAAGGAAGCTGCCCATGTCCTTCACCAGGAGTGGTCAGAGTCTGGTGTGGTGTGGTCTTCTTATGATGGTGTGGTTGTGTGGCGATGGTGTAGGGGTGTGGTAAACTGTTTTATCATATGTTTGTGTGCTTTGGCTGTTTAGTGTAGTGTGTTGGGTGGTAATGCGAAGGGTGTGACATGGTGATAGGTTGATAATACAACATCCCTCATCCAAACTCATCCACTCACAAGCAAACTCAAAATCCATTGAAGCACACTTTTCTGCTGGTGCCACAGGTGCAAGAGCATGCTGTCATGCTTCCAGATGCTCCGACAGGGCTGCAGTGAGCGCTTGTACGTGTGCTGTCACCACTGCACCATCGTCGTCTTCAAGCGCTGTGCCAATAAGGCTGATGAGGCTGAGAGGAAGGATGCATTAGTCGCCATGGTGACCCCCACTACTAAAGGTTTCAGGAGAGCTCTCGAGAAGGAGGGTAGGTGATTGGATGGAGATGGTAGGGGAGGGAGGTGTTGGTAAGGATGGTGGATAGGGGGGAAAGAGTGGGTAAGAGAAGGGATATGAAGGGTGGTAAAGGTGATGAGGGCTTAAAGTTAGATTTATTATTTTTATAGGTCTTAATCTGGCACTGAAATTACTGATAAAATCTGTTGCCTTTTCAAATTTAAAAGTACTACTCCACCATCATACTCATCAACCCACCACCACAATCACACTCAACCCCTTTTTCCAACACCACTTTTAACCACTGCCACCACCCTCAACCACCACCACTACCACCACCCTCAACTACCACCACCACCTTCAACCACTACCACTTTCTCTACCACCACCTTCAACCACTACCACTACACTCAACCACTACCACCACACTCAACCACTACCACCACACTCAACCACTACCACTACCCTCAACCACTACCACCACCCTCAACCACTACCCTCAACCACTGCCATCACCCTCAACCACTACCACCACCCTCAACTACTACCACTTTCCCTTTCACCACTCTCAACCACCACCACTCCACTCAACTACTACCACTACCCTCAACCACTACTACCACACTCAACCACCACCACCACCCTCAACCACTACCACCACACTCAACCACCACCACTACCCTCAACCACTACCACCACCCTCAACCACTGCCACTTTCTCTACCACCACCCTCAACCACCACCCTCAACCACTACCACCACCCTCAACCACTATCACCACCCTCAACCACTACCACCATCCTCAACCACTACCACCACCCTCAACCACCACCACTACCCTCAACCACCACCACCACCCTCAACCACCACCACTACAGGAATTCTTTTTAGCATGCCATTGCACAAAAAGGCATCCACAACTACAGAGAACAATGTCGGTGCTGATGATGATATCGGTGCTGGAGATGATAACTGCAAGGAACACGCTGTAGATGGTAGTGTTAATGTTTCAAATATTAAAAAAAGCCAAAATGATTTGAAAGAGGAAGAGGATAAGAAGAGGGATGATGAGGAAGGTAGTGATGATGATGGCGAAGATGGTGATGATGATGGCGAAGATAGTGATGATGGCGAGGTTTGGTTGCGGAGGCTGGGCATCAACAAGAGCATCAAAGTGGACGAAGGGTGAGTGCATGTGCTTGATGAATGCTTGCGTCATCACCTTGACCGATGGTGTGGTGTCGATGACTTTCAGGCTGAGCAAGGAGAAGACAGCAGGGACGTCGTCAGGAGGGGCAGGAGATTACAAGAGGATTGATTACAGGCCTGAGTCGACCATCCTAGTCGAAGGTGATGATGATTGCGCTTTTGTGCACATGCACACTAACATACAGATACCAACAAACAAACACACACACACACACACACACAGGTCTTTGCGAAGTGAATGCTTTCTTGAACTTCATCATCAACAACTCCTCAATGACGTCATCAGTGGGAGTGCTCGCCTGCATACCACCCACCATCGTCTCCCTCTCGCCCTTCCACGCATCAACTATCCACAAACTCAAAGTTGTTGTTACTTGTTGCTTTGTTTATCGATTGGTCGGATTTATAATGAATACAATTAAGTATTGTTTTTAAAAAGTATTTGAATTCAATATCGGATAACTTGCCATTTTCTCACTCAACTCAGTTATCAAACAAGGGGCAAGTGGGCTGCGGTGCTGAGAAGAGGTGGTGTTTCGAGGTGGCAGGCCCCGTCATGACGTCCGCAGGCATGTGTCGTGTGGTCGCCGACTTCAGCAACCACTTCAGTGCTACTCTACACTCGTCATCAAATACTGCTGCTTTTGATTTTGTTGAACTGGGTTCTACTGGTAATGGTGGTGGGGGTGACACGGATGGTACTCATGATGATGTGGAGTGGCAAAAAGGGGTCAGACAGGTTAGCTACAAAGATGGGTTTTATTTTGCATAAATCTTGTAACACTTTTTATGATTTTAAGATGATGACGATGATGATGAAGCTGATAAAGATTATGGCAATCATAGATATAGTATACTTGCTGTTTGTAAGATATTTATGATGGCAATGCTGAGGGTGAATAATCCTTTACTATTGTTCTTTCAATTCGAAATTTGTTTGAGATAATACAATTAAAAACCTTTACTTATCGAGGTAAACGGATAAAAAATCTTACGGATAAAAAGTCTTAAGGATAAAAATTCTTCAAGAAGGGATTTTCATTGAAAAAAACTTTTTATATAATTTTATTAATTTTAATTATCATCATCTCCTGGTTTTTGTTAAACAGGCCAACTTTTCCTCTCCCGAGGGTGGGGCCTGTCTGAAAAGTCTCAATCTCTCTCTCCACTCCTTTCTATCATGGGCATCAGTGCTGCGTGCCCCCAGGTTTTTGAGGTCTTTCTGTACCACCTCTTCCCACGTCTTCTTTGGCCTGCCTGGTCGTTTTGTTCCAGAAACCTCCATTCTTCTAACCTTGTTGATCCATCCACCACCACGTTCCACATGCCCAAACCACCTCATTCTTCTCGTTTGCAGTACAGCACCAATATCCTAGATTCCCATCATTTTTTGGAGCTCATCTGAACTAATGAGGTCTTTTGATTTGATGTTGCACATCCAACGGATCATGGCCCGGTTGTTGCGTTGGAGGCGGTTGATTGTTTCTGTGGTGACAGCCCAAGTCTTGAGGCGTGTAAAATTGTACTCCTCACACATGAAGTGTACACACGACTTCTGGTTGGAAGTGGAAGGTGTCTGTTTGTCAGTAGAGGAAGAAGTTGACGAAATTTTCCCCACGCACACTTGCATCGGGTTATTGCAGCATCCTCACAGCCTTCACCTGCAGACAGCATGTCACCTAAGTAGCAGAATTCAGGAACGACTTCAAGTTTGTCTTCATCAACAAGAACTTCCACAATTGGTCTTCCATCTATCGGTCGAGCTGTGCCTTGACAGCGGGCACACTTGTAATTTGGGTCTGAGCGGAGGGAACCTTTAATGCCTGAGCATCTCTTGTGCACCCAGGATGAGCAACCGCTGCATAGAATAGAGTTTTTGCCCGTTCCTTTAAGGCAGACTGCACATGGGTACTTTCCCGATTTCTTGGTCAGCTCTAGATTCGCACCAGATACTAAAACTTTTGTTTTCCCCATATTAACTTTTAAGCCCTTTTTCTCCATTCCATTCTTCCATATCTTGACCTTAAGAATCAGCTCGTCCAGTGATTCAGCTATGGCTACAAAACTATCTGCGTACAACAGCTCCCATGGACATCCAGTGCGAAACTCAATAGATAACGCTTCTAGCACGATGATGAATAATAGAGGGCTTATGACAGAACCTTGATGCACCTCGACACCCACTTCGAACTCGTCACTGAAAGCTTCACCAACCCTTACCTTGCTTTTCACCTCCGAATACATAGACTGCACCACTCTCACCAGCTACTCCTCGATACTGAGTTTACGTAATGCCCACCATATCACCTTCCTTGGGACACGGTCAAACGCCTTCTCAAGGTCGACGAAAGCTAAATAGAGTGGTTTGTTGGCAGCCCGGTACTTTTCCTGGATCTGACGGATGATGAAGATGGCATCTGTTGTTCCACGCCCTGGCATGAAGCCAAACTGCATCTTGTCAATCTTCGCACGGATCCTGATCAGGTCTTCTATAACGCGCTCCAGTACTTTGAGTACTTGCTCTATCAGTTTCAAGCCCCTGTAGTTGTTCCTGTCGAGAGCATCTCCTTTCCCCTTGTAGAGGTTCACAATGAAACTCTTTCCATTCAGTGGGGATCTTCCCTTCTGAGATGATGCACTCAACAAGATCACGTACTAGGATGGCACCCTGTAGACCAGCAGACTTGAGCATCTCAGCAACAATGCCGGACAGACCAGCTGCCTTGCCATTACTCATTTTTGCAATGGCTTTCATGATCATTACTGTGGTGATCGGCACACTTGGTCCTTCAACTGGCTCTTCCACCGGCAGATCCTCAGGGCACCATGGGAAGTCTAGGTTCAGAAGACGCTCATAGTGCTCCTCATAGGCCACTTTCTTTGAGTTCTCACTCAATGACATTTCGCCAGCATCATTTCTTACTGGCAGCTCTCCGATTATGTCTTGATTTTCTCGTCGCATCTATTGAGCGAGACGAAAGACTTCTGCTGTTTTCGGGTTGATGGAACTGAAAACTTTTTTCTCTGCAGCACACATAGCGATCTGGACAGCTTGTTTGCAGGCACGTTTTGCAGCGTTGTAATCTGAACGGCTGCCACCATCTTTCCATGCCTTGAAACATCTGCGTTTTTCAGCCACGGCACTTTCTACAGACTAGAGATCGGACCGGGTACCCGATCTGACCGGGTACCCGCGGGACTCCCGCGGGAACGGGAAGGAAAATTAATTTAGGGACGGGAAAAGTCGGGAAGCGGGAATAGGTTTCCGGGACGGGAACGGGAATCAACATTCAAATCGGGAACGGGAATCAACTTTTAAATCGGGAACGGGAAAAACGGTAATAACAGTTATTGGGATTGGATTCTTTAACAATGATTTTTCAGCAAACTTCTAAGTATGGAAATCTTTATTTCATCGATACTCCGTACTTAAAACAAGTAATAAATGCAATGGAAATGTATAACGAAGCCACCATTACCAATATCAAAATTTCCAACACTACATTTGAAGTTGTTATGATGAGTCCAAAGATTAGGGAGATTAGAACAATTGGGTGATGATGAAAACTTTTCAGATGAAATCAAAATGGTCAGTTATATAATTTTAATTTCATAAATTAATACTTTGAATTATAATGATTAATTTCTAAATGATTGCTCAGTTGATCATTTCGACAAAAGAAAAGATGCCATTGATCTTATTCATATGACAGCATGTCTGTTGCATCCCCAGTATGAAAGAATAATAGGAAAAAAGTTTGGGATAGAAAAGAAATAAATACCAAGACTTTCATTAGAGAAAATTTAATTCTATTTTGTACAGCCAGACCAAGCTGCAGTGCCTTTGAGAAAAAAAAACAAATGATGGTTATTTAGACCTATTATGTTTGTTTTTATAATGTAAAAATTATAATAAAATTATTATACTATCAAATTATACGAATGATTTTATATTTGCAGTTGTGGAGAATAAGAATATTGTTAAAAAACATTTTTCTAACATTATTGAAGAATTAGTAATAATGAACAACAACAAAAATTCAGAAGAGGATGAATTGAACAAATATTCACAATTACGTCCCAAAAAAAGGGAAAATTATAAAGAAAGTATGTCCGTTGAATTAATGTAAAATAATTTATAGAAACAATTTTAAATAACAAATACTATGAAGAGACTAATTAATTAAGAAATATCAAATAGAAGACATGAATAATCTGGAGGAAGAAGTGTTAGGGCTTCAGATTGAGCACCAGTAAAAAGCTTGCAAGCTCCCAATGAATGTAAAAAAATTTATTTGAATTTTTTATACTTATTATTTTTCTAATGTTTATTCATTTATCAATCAATCAATCCCCAATGATTTGTATAGCGCCCTTTACTAAGTGAACAAAATTATGTGTATGCATGTGTATGTATTATACATTGTATATGGGTTAATCCAGATTTGACTAGACTTTGTGTCTTTCTATATTTAGGTTTTCAATTTCAAAAAAACTCGCTTTATGTATACTCATGTATGTATTATAGAATATAAAAATAATTTCAAACACAATAATTGTATTAATCTTTTTTAATTGAGCAAATAGTTTTTCAGATTATCAGTGAACACTTACAGCCATAAAACCTCATCTAAAAAAATATATAATTTCTTAATTTAATTTTTGTTTAGTTTTCTTTTTTCCTTCTTTTTTACAAAATTGTTACTATATGCTGCGACGCTGCGTAAATGAGAAATTTAAAAGCAACTTTTTAAATGGCGCCCGTAATGACGGCCAATTAAATCTCCGTAACTTATCATTTTTCACTAAAAATTTACTTCATGAAATAGTTTGTGAAAATAATTTAATTAATATTCAATTACTTTTTAACGTTAAAACTTCAATTATTTTAAAAGAACTCAGTATTGTAGAAAAATCGATATTAATAAGCAAATCATGATAGTGTATTAATGTCCCGGACAAACAGTGCTATTTTACTAGTTTAGAAGCTTCATGAAATAAATTATTAGACGATGCTTATCTCAAAATACTCTTCATTCAATGCATTCTTCAATTAGTATTATAAAAATACTACAAAAACTACTGTAAATTCGTGACACCTAATCCTAGTCTTATTGGAAGCGGAAAATTTGTGTTAACTTCATGGTGTGCATGATATAAAACTATATATAGTTATACGAAAAATGAAAAAAAGAGCCCAATATTTAAGATTTATCTTTTTTTACCTATGAAATGTATTCAGAAAAAAAAAAAATTGTATTACTCACTTGTTGCTCAATAAATCGCGATGGTCAGCGAGACGCTGAAACCAGAACAGAAATTGTTGGAATTAACAAAAGAGCCAAAAACTCATATAAATTGAGTATTCTAAAATCGAGAGAAGTAAAAACACGTTTTTAAATATTCCTATGACTGAATAAATCAAACTGGATAGAACTAACTAAAACATAAATCTAAAGAATTAATATTTGAGATTTGTAAAAGAAGTTTAAGACATGCGTTCAGTGATTTTCCAGTTAGAATTTTTCAGTTCAAGTTCAAGTCTAAGTTATGAATAATTTAACTTTTCTGTTACTATTCAAGTTACAGTTATGCAAATTTTAATTTTTCAGTTACTGTTTCAGTTTCAGTTATTTTTGTTAGTTACAGTTACAGTTAATCAAGATGGAGAAAAAATGATTTTTTATTTAGAATACAGCCCAAATTAATGTTTAAAGATCAAATTATTTAAAAGGTTTAAAAATATATTATTCATAATATATGCTGTTTATTTTCATAAATGTCTTCAATTACAGATTTTTGCTGAGGCGATTTTTCCCCTGCAGTTAGATCTCCGCACACTTGAAACACCCTTTCAACATACGCTTGGGAAGCGGGAGCTGAAACAATTTTTTGCGCAAAGGAAGCTAATAATCTAGGGTACTCAATAATTTAAGTGCTAACATTTCTCCTGTATGTGGGTGAGACACAGAATGAACATTTAGCAGGACCTGAATTGCACGACGCATTGATGGATTATAAAAGGATGCTGAGATCCCGAGACATGAAAGTGTAAGACCCTTCTTAGTCCAGCAATCCATGCTAATGACAAAGCGATGTCCAGTTTGAAGATCTTTACGAATTCGATCTTCTACATTGTTCTTAAAATCTTTTATCAAAGAAATCATTTTCTCTGAACCCAAATGATAGAAATTGCATATATTTACGACTGTTTAATTGAAATTATTTAAATGGATTATAAATTATGCTCATAACTTAGTAAATAATATTTAAAAATGTAAATACGTAAATAATTATCGACTACAGTGTGTTGCCTGGTAACTTTCTCCGTATAATTATCAACCTCTTCTGAAACCTGACATTCGCTTTTGTCGCATGAAGCTTCGTAAATAAAATAGGCCCATACGGCATTTTCTTGTTTTCTGCCTCTTTAACCTTAAGCATTTCATAAAAATTTGTATAATTCAACTGGTCAAAAAAAAATAACTATGTAAAACACTAAATTTATATAATCGGACTCGAAGAATAAAATAAATTAATAATATTATTGCTCAAAAACGTGCATCCGCCAATGTTTTATCTTGTAGCGCTTCCCATTTTTTAAGTAGATATTTTTCAGTTACTATTTAGTTAGTATTCTTGTTTTTCAGTTTCTATTTCAGTTACAGTTATGCATTGAATTACAGTTACAGTTAAAGTTACAGTTAACTGAATCATATTTTTCAGTTAATTTACCATTTCAGTTACAGTTAACTGGAACAACACTGCATGCGTTTTTAGCCTATTTTCAATTTTCAAATAGCTAGAAAGTATAATATCGTAGTATTTATTATGAATATTTTAGATGGATAATATTTTTATATTCCATTTCCTCAAAAAAATGGAGTCTTGGATACGATTTTCCATTCTTTATAAAAACAAGTAAGACACTGCAAATCGCAAGTCTGTAATCGATTCTGGATTAAACCATATGCATATATATATATATATATATATATATATATATATATATATATATATATATATATATATATATATATATATATATATATATATATATATATATATATATATATATATATATATATATATATATATATATATATATATATATATATATATATATATATATATATATATATATATATATATATATATATATATATATATATATATATATATATATATGCATGTGGGTATATAAATGTTTTATTATTATTATGATTTTTTTTAAAACTATTATAGAGGTTAAAAGATCTGCGTGGTTCTAACTCCCTAAACTAATAATAGTTAGTAACAATTATAAATAAAAATAATGAGAAGATACTAATGAATTATTTTTAATATTTTGTAGCCAATGTAGGAAATATAAAATAGAAGACATGAATAATCTAGAAGTGCTAGGGCCTCAGATTTAGCACCAGCTTACAAGCTCACACTGGCTATAGCTACTTTACCAGGCAGATGAGCTCTGCAGATGAAGGACAAACAGGCTTGAGAATGACTCTTCTACACACGACTCAAGCTTAAAAAATATTAAAAACAAGAATTCTAGAACTTTGATTTTTTCAATTTATTCATTAATTTGATCAATCAACCAATCAATCAAATAAATTTCTATAGAGCTCTTTCCTCAAATTCAAGAGCGCTCGTAAATAAATTAGTTAAACAGATATGTCTTCAGATTCTTACGAAAATTAAATAATGATTTAGAAGTAGTTAAATAAGGAGCTAATGAGTTCCAAATATATATATGCTAAACGTTTAGCAAAAGGGATGAAATAATGATTTTGAGTGGATGATCTTAAATTTCTTATATGAGGGTGAGATATGAATGATTTGAGGTATATTGGGGATACTGGGGAGTTTTTTTTATTTAAACATAAAAACACAGATTTTAAATATAATCCTAAATTTGATGGGGAGCCAATGTAATAAGATGAGAGAGGGTGTAATGTGGTGATAAATAGGAGTACGGCTAACGACTCTAGCTGCATAATGTAATACTTTATTTGATGGTTTTAAAGTAGATTCAGGTAAATTATAATAGAGTGAATTACAATAGTCAATTCGAGATAAAACAAGTGCAGAGACTAACATCTTTAAAGAAGGGTCATCTAAGTAAGGTAATAATTGTCTAATACGTCTGAGATGAAAATATCAAGATTTAGTAACTGATAGAATTTGGTTTGATGAGGTTAATTTTGAGTCAAAAATAAATCCTAAGCTACGAATATGATTAGATGGAACAATAGTATGAGTGGAAAAATTAAATGGACCATTAATTAGTTTACAATTTTTATCAAAAACTATAAGTTCAAATTTTATAGGATTCAATTTTATATAGACATAGGTATAAATATAGACATAGAGCTAGACCAGTTTTCAATAGATAATAGACATGAAGATATAGATGACATAATAGTTCAGAGACGTATAGAATAAAGAACAAAGGACCAAGAATAGAATCTTGAGGAACACCATATGAGTAAGTAGATGGGGCAGAGGTACAGTGATTTAAAGAAAAATAAACACATCTATCAGATAAATATGACTTAATCCATAAAAACGAAGAAACATGAATTTAGTACACTTGATAGAATTACTCAAAAACAATGACTAACTTTAATACTTTCATATCAATAAATAATTGAAATTTAAACCGGGTTTTTTTCTTTAAAAAATATTCTTTGACTTTCAAATAAGAAATTTTAAGAAATTTTAGGACTAGCAAATTTTGGACCGGTGAACACGGCAGTGAAAATGAATGAAAAGACATTTTTTTTTCTGGACCGGGTCAAAAAGTTTGAGGAACGGGTCGAGACCGGAAGTCAAGTTGCAAGAACGGGACGGGAATCTAAATTCTGATGGCCCATCAGGAACGGGACGGGACGGGAAAAAAACTTCGAGAACGAGACGGGACCGAGAAGGAAAAATCGTCCATGTCCGACTTCTATTACAGACACAAACAGACAAGCACACAAACTCGTGAATCATTAAACATCATCGACTAATGCAGATATATAAGTGGCTGCTATGAACTCACACGTTGTTGATTCTGGAAGAGTTTGTAATGGATCATTTCAGTCATTATCGAAGCCTTCTAACACTAATTAACAAACAAGAACAGCATTCGCTCTAGTTCATCTCTACAGAGATCAGATCGATGGTGGGTGGAATAAAGAAGTGTTTTGTGTTGTTGGCAGTGTTGCTGAGACTAGTTGTTTCCATGACAACAACTTCAAACACACAAAACGTAGAAACCGATAGTATTTACTATGACTACAGCAATATAATCGATGAAAACGCATCAAAAACATCATCAACAACAAAAACAACCACACGAACAACAATCGTAAATACAAAAATATCAACTTCAAAAATCAATGCAGAAATAAAAAAAATAACTACAACATTCACAACATCATCACCAAGCAACTACCCCTACCCACCACTCTCGAATGTGGCCCAGCACAAAAGCCTCAGCAGTGACATGCCTCCATGTGGAGTGGCCATCGCCTCTACCTTCTGCCTTCCTCCTTCCATCTCTTCTAACCCCTCCATTACACCTGGTCCCTGCAATCCCAGCATCTGCTCACAAGACTGTGCTTTTAGGTATGGGCATTTCTCACACTATACTGTCTTTTCCACCTTTTATTCCTTTTTTTGCACGATCTTCTTTAATACTCGAAAATAAAACTACAATTCACAGGTCTGAAACTCCTACACCAGTGCAACTACTGCCCTCCAGCCTGGCAAACTCGTGTGTCAAAGTAGACCGTCTCAACCTGCCCCCCAATAATTGTATGCTTTTGTGTGTTGAGTTACGGTGATAGTTTTGGGTTTGTGGAGCTTTTTTGTTTTTTCTGATCCTACTTAAATCTTTTTTCGAATTGTGAGGATGATGGTGATAATGATGATGATGTATATTTATAAACAATATTATATGATAGGACAATATCTCTCAACAAGTTGCGTAGCTTTAACGTTTATTGCAGTCTGTGTGATGGAGTACGAAACGTTTGTCTTACGGAGAGCTTGTGTAATATGCTTACGTATTTTTTTGTTGCTTTGTAGAAATTCTACTCTATTCAACCACCTTGTACGCATCGAATGTTCAACTCTATTCTTTCTTCCATCCTCCCACTTCAATTCTTCTTCCCATTCAGCCAGCAACAGCAGCCCGTACAGCATGACCTTCACGGACAGAGGCTCAACTTGCCATGTGATCGCCTCTTCCCTCCATCTTCCCCTCAACTCCTCCATCACTCTTTCTTTCTGGATCCGTCCTTTTCTTGTGTTTAAGTCCTTGTGAGTGGTGTGGTAGATGTGGGAAGAATGCGTAAAAGTAATTTTTTTTTAATGAGAAGAGCGAGAACATTCTTTTTGATGGGCAGGGAAGTAGCAAAAAGTATTTATACAATAAATAATTTTTTATAAGAAAAAGTAAAAAAGTGAAACATCATTACATGCACGCTTAGACCCCCACACACTCAAAACCATCAAAAATTGACATTAGAACATTAAAAAATTCTTTTACAAAAACCATCAATATAAGCACACAAAGTCATAAAGACAAAACACACAACACAGTACGTTACTCGAAGCCTCCAACTCTCTCAAGCAGCCTCTCTTCAAACTCCAACTTTCTTCTACCAAACTCACCTGGACAACTAACAGTAGTAGCAGCAACTATGACGTCAGCATTCCATCTTTCGCTTGGAGCTTTATTGTTTTGCAGGTGAAACTCTAGTGTAGTTTTCCTATTCATATACAACATTCTTATTGTAAGAACCAGTTTGAAGATTATTGTAACTTTAGCACAGATGAAGATGTATGTAGTAAGTAAGTTGAAAAGAATTAACGATAGGTGCATCAGAAAGACCTCGCTATCTTCGCCAATGCAACTAGTTTGCAGCCCCTGCTGGTGGCAAAGGTTGAAGAAGATGTGAAAGGAATGGTGGCTCAAACAGTGGTTGGACAGACTATGCAAGGTGGGTGTGTTTTCTTGTGATAACTCTGTGGTGCAGTAGTGATTTGGTGTAGTTGGTTACAATTTAACGGTGTTGTAGTGAGTTTTTACAATGGGTAGTAATTTGATAAATTATCTGCCAACTGAAAGAATTATTGATGATGATGAATTAACTTCTAATTTTAGAAAAAGAGCAGTTTTTGGGAAGTCTTTCTCAACTCCATCTCTATAACATCGCCCTGAGTAACCGGTACTACATACAAACACACATACATACATATAAAAACACACACACACAAACACAAAAACACACACACACAAACATAAACACAATTATACACACAGAGAAATAGTTGATTTAGTGAGAGACAAGCAGGTACAAACACGCATACAAAAAGAGTGTCAGTGTCCAGGATCAAAGCCATTGGAAGACCTACAGGGCACTGCATGCTTCAATAACAAAGCTGTCCTTTGTATGTCCCTTCAATTATCTTGATCTAAAAATTTATTTCTGATTCCTTACTCATCTATCTTTCAAATTCTTATAACCGTTAGCTATTCCGTTAACTTATTCCTCTCCCAAGCTGTTCGTATTAGAAATATTCAGTACCCCGTTCTTTCAACTACACCCTACAATACTTCTCCAGTACACTACACCATACAACAATACAATTCTAAATGCTTGATGTTATTTAGCGAGAAGATTCCCGCTAAATAGCATATCTTGATGTTATTTAACGAGAAAATTCGAAATACAAAAATCTGCACCAGTATCAAAATAACTCAATCACAAATCTTAATATAACTTATCAAGATATATGAAATTTTCAAGCTAAAATTTTCTCGCTAAACAACATCAAGATATGCTATTTAGCGAGAATCTTCTCGCTAAATATAAATTACGATTCTAAATCACAAAGCCATCATTAACTAACTCATAATACCACCCAAAACCTCACCACAGCAGCCGATGACGACAACAGTGTCACGAGGATAGGCGCCAACAGCCACCCCTTGGAACTGCTCAACGACGGAAGCCATTCCAGCTCCTTCGTCACCAACCTCGTCGACTCTCTCACCATCCACCTCTTCCTGGGGGATGTCTTCGAGGTCGCAATACTGTCGTGATGCCGCTCTGCATTTTAAACTTTCATTACAGTCAAAAATATCTATTCTCTAGTTAGACTGCCTCTACAGTGTATGTTGTTATATGGCTGTTACTATTATTATTATTATTATTATTATTATTATTATTATTATTATTATTATTATTATTATTATTATTATTATTATTATTATTATTATTATTATTATTATTATTATTATTATTATTATTATTATTATTATTATTTTTCTTCTTATTTTTATTATTATTGTTTATATTACTGTTATTATTATTATTATTATTATTATTATTATTATTATTATTATTATTATTATTATTATTATTATTATTATTATTATTATTATTATTATTATTATTATTATTATTATTATTTCTTATTATTACTGTAATCCTAAAGCTATACTGAAAAAGCACCAAAATATACTAAAATAACAGCCATACAATAATATTTCAAATCAATTTCAAAGTACATTAGCCACAACCTAACAACACTCCACTTCATCCCACTACATCACCAAAACTAAAACACATACACCATGCAGGTGTTCTTCGTGAAGGTTTACTTCGATTCGCCCTTGCCTGTTTGGCTGAAGATGGATCGACAGCTGGAGGTAGACAAAGACTGGTTTCCTTGGCAACTCTTTTCAAGAAACTGTCAACAGCTCACTGACGACATTCTTTCAAATCATTCTTCCTCCAAATGCATCCAAAGGTGTGCGTTATTTAAAAGCGTGCAAACTGAAAAACTTCAGATTCTCAAAATTATTCCATGATGAAATCACTTTTGCATAATTCTTTCACTACTCTTTCGCCTATGAACATTTATTTAATATAACTATTTTACAATAACTTCCAACATTTTAAAACAATCTCTCACCCATCCTGCCCACTCTTTTACCCTGTCCACAGCCCCCTCACAGAGAGGACAATCAGCTTCAGCACCTTGAGTTCCACAGCAGAGGGGTCGTTTAGGGGGGCTAGTGTGGTGCGTCTCAGCATGGCTGGTCACGTGGAGGGTTTGCTGTCAAGACAACGCTACTACGCAATCAGTGAACTG